>CM030883.1:1230222-1657234 GCA_018132145.1 Boehmeria nivea var. tenacissima
AAAGAAACAATCAAAACCAACCACTACCTACACAAGTTCCCCGAAAATGCTACCATTTGTGGAAGTTTATGAAGCCGCATCCAAGGAGTTTAATGGAGAGACGGATCCATGGTAGCAGAAGAATGGATAAAATCACTGAGTGCATATTTAACTATAAGATCATGATGCCTGAATAAGTGTATTCTGCAGTATATATGTAAAAACGATGCTAGAATTTGGTGGTAACTCAGTAGGCGTGGCGGTGAGCAACTTATATGGAAAGGTTCTAAAACAGTCTTTTATGACAAGTATTTCCTACCTGATACCAAAGTCGAGAAAGTCTAAGTTCTCAATTTGAGACAGAGGGAATATCACTGACTACGCAAGAAAATTTGAATCACTTTCTCCGGCTTTGTCCCTTTTATTACAATGATCAAGCAGAAAAGTGAACCGTTTTACGAGTGGATTAATTTCAAATAAAAATGGATCCCGTATCCGGGGGCAACAGAGTTCAACAAAGTAGTTGATAAAGCCTTGTTAGCAGAAACAAGACGAGAAGAATATTGAGAAGCGGAATGAGTTAAAGGAGACCCGCTTTACCCCAAGAAATCCAGGACAATGGAGACCGTTTGATAAGAAGAAGGGAGAGCAAAGCAAGAGAACAAACGTCCTAAGTTCACAACTGCTCCAATGCCAGAGAAACCTAAATGCCCAACTTGTCAAAAGAACCACTTGGGGATGTGTTTCCTGGGTACAAATCTATGTTTCAAATGTGGAAAACCGGGACATTATGTGAAGGATTGTCCTACGCTTCAAGAAGAGCAGAAGAAGGTTCCGGGGCGTGTTTTTGCAATGACTCGTGAAGAAGCTGAAACCAATCCAACAGTTGTTTCAGGTAATATTCTTATTCAGGGTAAATTAGCAAATGTGTTGATAGATTCAGGAGCTACTCACTCTTTTATATCACAAAATTTTGTGAGAAAACTGGTCATACCATCTGAGAGATTAAAAGACGAGTATAATGTTTTAGTTCCTTCTGGAGATGTGTTAAATTCAGATCAGATGATTAGAGCTTGTCAGATTCAAATAGATGGAGCAGTACTTTATGCAGATTTAATAGTGCTTGAAATGAAAGATTTTCAAGTAATTTTAGGAATGGATTGGTTAGCTAAATACTGCGCCACCATAGACTGTAAGAAGAAAATAGTTCGATTCCATCCACCTGGGCAGGAGGAATTTGTGTTTCGAAGTAGTTCCGAAAAGAAGACCTGTCCTATAATTTCAGTAATGAAGGCTATGAAAATGATCAATAAAGGTTGTGTTGCTTACTTGGCTTGTGTTGTGGATACCTCAATCGAGCAGAAGTCTAAACCAGAAGATATACCGGTGGTGAACGAATTTCTGGATGTATTTCCTGAAGATTTACCAGGTTTACCGCCGGATAGAGAAATAGTGTTTGTTATTGATCTACTCTCTGGTACAGCTCCAATTTCTAAAGCTCCATACCGAATGGCACCATCTGAACTGAAAGAGTTAAAAGTCCAACTGCAAGAATTGTTAGAGAAGGATTTTATTAGGCCGAGTTTTTCCCCATGGGGTGCACCTGTATTATTTGTGAAGAAAAAGGATGGTACTCTCAGGCTTTGCATCGATTATAGGGAGCTCAATAAGGTGACTATTAAAAATAAATACCCTTTGCCAAGAATAGATGATCTCTTCGATCAGCTTCAAGGAGCTTCTGTATTTTCGAAGATTGATCTGAGATCTGGGTATCACCAGGTGAAGATAAAGAAGGAAGACATACACAAGACGGCTTTCAGAACCAGATACGGACACTATGAATTTCTGGTTATGCCGTTCGGTTTAACAAACGCACCTGCGGTCTTTATGGATCTGATGAATCGAGTCTTCAAGAACTTTCTGGATCAGTTTGTGATTGTATTTATCGATGATATTCTAGTTTATTCTCGATCTAGAGAAGAACACGAGGAGCACTTGAGAATAGTCTTGCAAACGCTCAGGAAAAATCGCCTATATGCCAAATTCAAGAAATGTGAATTTTGGCTTGAGCAAGTGGCATTCCTAGGGCAAGTGATTTCTAAGAAAGGTATTTCAGTGGACCCTGGAAAGATAGAGGCAGTAAGTAATTGGCCTAGACCAACTAATGTTCATGAAGTGAGGAGTTTCTTAGGCCTCGCTGGTTATTACCGAAGATTTGTTGAAGGTTTTTCTAAAATAGCCTCTTCCTTTACCATGTTAACAAGGAAAAATGTAAAGTTCCAATGGAGTGATGCTTGTGAGAAAAGCTTTCAAGAATTAAAGCGGAGGTTAGTGACGGCACCCGTACTCACCATACCATCTGGATCAGGGGGATTTGTAGTTTACAGTGATGCATCTAAGAGTGGTCTTGGCTGTGTTCTGATGCAACACGGGAAAGTTGTAGCGTATGCCTCTAGACAATTAAAGAATATGAAAAGAATTACCCCACACATGATTTAGAGCTTGCTGCAGTGGTTTTTGCTCTAAAAATATGGAGACACTACCTGTACGGTGAGAAGTGTGAGATTTTCACCAATCACAAGAGTTTGAAGTATATTTTCACACAGAAAGAATTGAATATGAGGCAGCGCAGATGGTTGGAATTGGTTAAGGATTATGATTGTGCTATCAATTATCATCCTGGTAAAGCCAATGTGGTTGCTGATGCTTTAAGTAGGAAATCATCAGTTTCAGCTTTGTGAATCATTCCGAAGTCAATATTGTTGGATTTACAAAGATTAAAAATTGAGATTGTGCCAAGAGGAGAAACAGCCAGACTATCAACGCTTGTAGTACAACCTACCTTGATGGAAAGAATTGTGAAAGGCCAAACAGTCGATGAATTTCTAACGGAAAAGAAGGATGAGATCCAGAAAGGAAAGACAACTGATTTTCATGTTTCTGATGACGGAAGCTTGAGGTACCGAGGTAGATTATGTGTATTTGAAAATGAAGGAATAAAGAGAGATATCTTGGCTGAAGCACATTCAACTCCCTATTCAATTCACCCTGGAAGCACGAAAATGTATAGAGATCTTAAGAAGCATTACTGGTGGCAAAATATGAAGAAGAATGTAGCAGAATTTATTGCTCAATGCCTAACTTGTCAGCAAGTCAAAGCAGAACATCAGAGGCCAGCCGGCTTACTAATTCCATTGTTAGTTCCAGAATGGAAATGGGAGCATATTTCTATGGATTTTATAGTTGGTCTTCCTAAAGTTCAAAAGGGTTTTGATTCCATATGGGTAATTGTGGATAGACTCACTAAATCTGCACATTTTTCTGCCTGTGAAATCCACTTACACTATGGATCAATATGCACAACTATATGTCCAAGAGATTGTTAGACTGCATGGCGTTCCAAATGCTATAGCTTCAGACAGAGATCCGAAGTTTACGTCTGCTTTCTGGACTAGTTTGCATAGAGCCATGGGAACTAAATTAGCCTTCAGTACAGCTTATCATCCCCAGAGTGATGGTCAGACTGAAAGAGTAATCCAGATTCTCGAAGACATGCTTAGGGCATGTGTACTTGACTTTAAAGGAAGTTGGGATAAGTATTTTGGCCTTGGCAGAATTTACTTATAACAATAGTTACCAGACAACTATTGGAATGGCACCTTACGAAGCGCTTTACGGAAGGAAATGTAGATCTCCCGTTCACTGGGATGAAGTTGGTGAAAGAAAGTTGATAGGCCCAGAACTTGTCCAGCAAACAGCGGAAGTGGTGGAGAAAATTCGTCAAAGAATGAAAACGGCACAAAGTAGACAGAAAAGTTACGCAGATAAAAGAAGACGGAGACTGGAATTCAATGTCGGAGATCATGTTTTTCTCAAAATAGCTCCTATGAAAGGTGTGATGAGATTTGGAAAGAAAGGAAAGCTCAATCCAAGGTTTATTGGACCCTTTGAAATTCTTGAGAAAATTGGGGATGTAGCCTATAGATTAGCCCTTCCTCCAGAATTGTCCAATGTTCACAATGTCTTTCACGTATCTATGCTGAGGAAGTACGTTTCAGACATTTCTCATGTTCTCAAGTACAAACCTTTGGATTTGAGCCCCGATCTAGCATATGAAGAACAACCCGTACAGATCGTCGATAAGAAAGAAAAAGAGCTAAGGACAAAGAAGATTTCGCTAGTGAAAGTGCTATGGAGAAATCACTCAATCGAGAAAGCTACGTGGGAAAGAGAAGAAGAGATTAGGAATAAATATCCACACCTTTTCGGTATGTCAAATTTCGAGGTCGAAATTTTATAAGGAGGGAGGAAATTGTAATGCCCTTAAAAAAAATAATAATAATAATAAATAAGACTAATTAGGATGCTTAGTTGGTTATATAAGATATTTGCTTAAATTAGTAAATTTAATTACAAGCTAACGAAATTCATTCAAGTGTTTTTGCAGTGTAGGGCGCGATATCCAATGCCGAAAAATTGATGTGTAAGGATCATTTATAAGATTATAAAAAAAAAAAGAAGAAGAATTAGTAATTAGTAATAGTAACAAAAATAATAAAGCATGTTATTTGTCTAAATATAGGTAAATTTGACTATGTGATAGTTATAATTAGTATATCTCATGTCTTTATTTGTGCATATCATTATATTATTTGTATAATTATAGTCATATCTCGTTTATAAGTTTTTATTAAAAAAAAAAAGAAGCAAACAAAAAAAAAAAAAAAAAGAACAACTCACGTACATTAACCCAAAAGCCCAATCTCAAAAACCCAAAGCCCAAACCCATTATTAAAGCCTAAGCCCAGCCCAAGAGTCAAGCCCATTCAAATGCCTATATATTCACTTCCTTTCTTCGTGATGCACATAAACGATTAGAAAAAGAAAAAAAAAACAAACAAACAAACAGAGAAGAGAACGAAAACATGGCAGAAAGAGGAAAAAGTTATTTCTTCCCATTTTGGTCCATTTAATCACCCTTTCATCTTTTTTTCTTCAGTTAGAAGCCTTCGATCAGTGAATTCAGTTTAGGTAAGTTCAAACCCTCTTTAAATTACTTTGTGCGGGAAAAATTAGGTTTCGATATAAAACCCTAAATTGGCCTAGTTGAATTTTCTTTTAGCTTTTGGAGTAAAAATCATGTTTTATATTTAGTTTACTATATACTAAGCCTGAAATTAAGTGATTAGGGTTTTGTCCTAATATTTGTCTATGATTAGAACTTTATAAAAATAGTCATTGTTTTATATATTTAGACTTGTAAAATGGATTATTACTTGCCATGTGTTATGAAAAGTTGAGATTGCTAGGTAAAAATAAAATAAAAATAAAATACAATAATAGTGTCGTAAAAATTTCAAGTAAGATTATTTTCCAATACTAGTGTTATAATTAAATTCTAACGTTATAAAAGCAAATTGTCTGACATTGTGAAGTTGACAAACACTTCAATTGCTTGGCAAGGATATCGATCATCTACACTAGCTTGTTGATCTCAAAGAGGTAAGTAGAAATTTTACTTTTTCAAAACCATCACAGGAAGCAATAATACTTGTTATGTGCTCTATGTGCTTGAATGAACTACGTGATAGATTGTGTGAATCTTATTATATTATGTGGTTCATGAATATGGTTTCAAAATGGAAAAAGAAAGGTTATTGTACTCTTGTTTTGACACTTAAGATATAAGTATCAGTTTTGGTTTGATATCTGGGTAGGCAAGGGACGCGGGGGACCGGCGGACCCAATCATGGTGGTCAAATCCCTTGAGGTGTAAAAGCCAAGACAGGGTAGCCACAACTCTTGTAAAGGGAAGGTGAATTCCTCTTGGCATGAGGTTTCTAAGAGGGATGAACTTTCATAAATTCTGGCCAGTACAGAACAGGTTCCGAAAACTCACGGCCTATCGGATGTTAAGCTGAGATTTATACTTAAATGGGGCCCAAATAATTGAAATTAAGATTAATATTTTATTCTAAGAAAATGAGTACAATAACAATAATGAATCTTTTATGTGTTTTTATTTTCTTGTAAAATGAAAGTTTCTACTTACTGAGCGTTAGCTCATATAGTTTCTTGTGGTGCAGATAACGAATCTCATGAGCAGTAGGAGTTGGTTGAATTTGCCGCCCGTTTGCCTTCAAAATGTTCATATGCCAAGAAAGGAAGATCGTGTAGTATAATTTTTGAGAATCTAATTATATTATGCTGTGTGTATGCTGTTTTAAGTAGAATATGGTTTGAGATTTGCTTACTTTTGTTTTGTAAAATATGCAGCTTTATATTTTTGGTACTTTTTACACAGCTTATAAAAAAAAAATAGGTTTGCTTCCGCATTTCATATTATATTTATAAGAATGATATGAATGAGATTAGCACTCATTTGCTTAACTAGATAGGTTATAACGTTAAATACGTTTTTAAGTACGTGGGTGTTACACCTTGAAAGTATGAACAAAAAACAATGTGAAACTAGAATTGTATAGTGATAATACCAAATCCAAAAATTTGGAGTTGATGGTAAAATAAATCTAAAGCCGCCATCAATAGGAAATTAAAACCTTTGATAATCAAATTTATCCAAACCACCATCAAAAGAAAATCAAAATCTTCGGTAAAATCAAATTTAACCAAACCACCATCAAGGAAAATCAAGAAGATCAAACACAACCTTGGATTATCTTAATAACGTAAAATTGGTAAATGGATATAGATACTAACACAATCAAAAGATAACCACAATGTTGACGTCAAGGAATAACAAGTCCAATAAATAGCAAGAGCCAATACTTCAACTTGAAAAATATCAACTAAAATCCGAACAATTGACGTCAGAACTCTTTAGCTTAAGGTAAAGCGCGGCGCATAGAGTATGTAGCTATCTCAGTGCATATCCCTTGTAATTCTACCAACTTTTTTTTTAAATATTCAAGTTCAAAATTTTGAAGATCTGATAACATGCTCTGATACCAAAGCTATAATGTGTCTAAATGGGGGTTAAGAGAAATAAAGACTAATTAGTTAAAAATAAAATTTTAAAAAAATAATGAACATTGAACTTTGAAAAACTTTTACTAAATAAATAATTTCGCTCCAGAGGAATTTGAGAACCCAAAAGGAAAAATACCAACTATAAATAAATATGAAACAGTAATCAGAGTTCAAGTACATCTTTATACAAATACAAAATTACTCAAAATACAATTGGTACACTCTCCAATAGGATAGCATAAACTCTACGTAATCTCTATGTATTTAGTTCCTTAGCTAAGATTTTAAAGAAAGCGAAATAAACCATCAAATCACCAAAACGACCATTAAATGCATTGAAAATATCAATGACACAAGTCGACTCGACTCGACAGTTTTTTGACCAAAAGACATCGATTTGGACCGAACCAAACCGTACTTATAGGAAAGAGTAAAGTAGGAGGATGGGCATTTACATGCTCGTAGGAAAACCATTACTCACCTTTTGATTTTTATTAGGCATTTTATAATACCCTGCATAGTTAGGATATACAAACCTAGCTAGAAGAAATTGTACAAGAAAAATATTAGGTATGCTTCAAGTGAAATGCATACTTCTCACAAACCAGGTTTTCATAGTTTATGTACATAATAGAAGACAAAAATAAGCATTCCAACCCTGTCAAACATAGCAAACCCCGAGGAATCTAACAACCCACAAAAACCTAGTCTGCGCTGATCTAGAAAGGCCAGTGAACCGTGCCAAAACAACCGTGTATGAATGATATATATAATCGTGAGCATACTGAATATAATCTTGTTCATTTTTGGATAACATTCATTTTTGAAAAATCTCAAACATACCAAAATCATAGGCCACGCCAAGACGTGCCTCTAATTTCTCGTATGTAATATATATACACATATTACAAAATAGAGAATATACATCTTTTCGTTTTTCTTTCCATTTACCAATTGTTTAACAAAATCCTCACAAAAGATAAGTAATAGAGTTCCTTCCTTGAATTGAGCAATGATTTACACTCTAGCTCGATATCCGCGCATAACTCAATCCTTTGCAAACCTCCTGCTAGTTCGGTTTGTTTGAAAATGAATTAACAATTGACCAAGACAAGCTGATTACAGCCTCAAGCTAGGTTCAAAATAGAATCCATGAAAAATAATAAAAAAGAGAATAAGACCAAAACCATAAGTGTGCAATACACAAGCACTAGGTGTGCACAAATTCACGGTTACTGAAAATTTAGGAATAACAAACACCATTTCAAAAATATAGTGATCACATAATAAGCAAAAATTCAACTCATAAATCAAAGACCCAAATAGAGCAATAGGTCAAATAAAACCCACCAAAACTAACATAGTCCTTCAACTTGTTCAAATACATAAAATAAAAACCTTTAAGAATCACCTTGTATGCCTACCCAAACTCAAAACAGATATATATATACTATTAAACAGTGGTGGGACAGGGAATAAAATGTACAAGAGGCTATGATAGAGTACCAAATTAGATAAAACTGCAAAACTATTCTTGAATAAACCAAAATCCCAAATACAAGAGTGGAAATAAGGGGATATTTAACGTCAAACACACTACCATTAAACATATTTAAAAATCCCCAAATTTATTGGGCACATGCCCATAATGAGATATTAAAAGTGAAACCTAAATTTGATTTGCGTTAATAATACCAAAATTCTAGTAAGAAGATTCTATTGAACTAAACCAAAAAGTAAGTTGCAAGGGATTACCGTAAAAATAGCACAGCTACACTATGACGTGCTCAACATCATCCATTCAAAGATTAATGGAAGAAATCAAGACAACCATTGGATGGACTAGTTGAATTAGAACACAAAATGAACTCTACTTCTTACTTGATAACAGCCAAGACATTAGGGAGTAGAAGAAAGAACAGAGATGAGTTTGAGAGAGAGAAAGTGCTTCTTCTGAGTGTGGAGAGAACGCATAAAGAAAAGAAAAAGAGATGGAGTAAGGGGGAGAGAATGGTCGTGAGGTTAAGGGCTAAAGGATAGAAATATAGACTTGCCCAATTAAAAATCCAATACTAGAAATACTATAGGCTAAATAGAGAGACATGGGCTTGAGGGCTTAAAATTCTTGTAACAAGCCTAATTAAGTAATACATATTTTAGAAAAAAAATTGGCCGTTACATAGTCCGCGTATTGTACTAAGTGCCTAAAATCGTCATTTACGGATTTGACGTCAAGTTTTCCTAGTGACGTGACTTCGGTCGGTGTATGTGGATTTAACCCTTGTGTGGTCCTGACATCATGCCATTTCTCTCTCGGTTATTACCTAAGATCGTGGTGGTTACCGTTATCCGACTTCATATTTTAGTGTAGCATCCATATTAATATAGGGCATCATGACGCGATTCTAGTAACAACCATTTTGTGGAACGTTCCTATGCGTCTCCATAAAGCCAATGGGAATAGGGCATTGTACGACATGTTTATTTTGCCGTGAAATTATGCGACGTAAATAATCAAACCGTTTAGTGAAGCGGCCCTATACACTTCAATTAAAGCCTACGTATTCATATCCGTTTACATGAATATGGCCTGGTTACTTTATACTATCTGTCATATTCTACTTATATTATTTATTTTATTATCGATATTTATACATATCATGGCATGCTAGTTATTTGTATATCATAGTAATACACTTGCTCATTATACATGATTACATGCTTTTTGCTCATTATACATGATTACATGCTTTTCTCATTATACATGTTTACATGCTTTTTTTGATATAGTCTTGGTTGCATTAATTATGTGCTTATTTGTCTTAATCACATGCTTTATCACATACTTATTTGTTTACCTTACTTGAAATAGCATGATTATATGACTATTCGCTTATTAGTTCATAATATCTCATATTCACACGTTATAGTTATAATCTAGAAATGCTATATTATATCATTCATATGAATATTCGCTTTACATGTCATTTTCATAATTATATAGCATAATCATGCTAGGGCCCACCTTACATGCTTACGTGACATTGTTTGATTACGTGCATAGTCCTAGACTTAGTGACTGTCCCGAATTTATATGTCTTTTTATGTAGACCGAAGAAATTACTATTAATGATGTCCTTCTGAATAATCCTTCATTGGTTTTCTTTCTTTTCATCTTACTAGTCCACTCACACGCTACTATCCTCCGGGATAGTATTATCTTCTTCTGGGACAACGCTTATCATTATCGTCCTCCGGGACCATCTATCTTATCCTTCTCCGAGACCGCTTATTGTGAGTAGATTGCTATGTTCCCCACACATATGCCGTCCTCTGAGACCAATTCCTGTGTGGCTTTCTACGGTTATCGTAAGGACGTTTTGATGTAAAGATTCTCGGTAAACCTGTTTTGACAAATACAAAGGATAAGTCCTATTATAATATCTATATGAACTTATATACTTATATAATACTACTCTATCTCTAATACCACCTAGATGCCCCTATCTCATCATATCATGGCTCTGGCCTTGACTAAATGTCTTTACTTTATCATATTATGACTATTACGCCTACCTTCGATACATTACCCGATCATCTTATTAACTATTAATGAATGACTTCACTATAATATAGACTGATCATACATGTTTGGATGATTGATTGTGTGATTACATGCGTTTTACCTACTACCGATTCTGATTATTACCGCCGATAGGTGTTTTGATTTCTTTCATAATATGCTAGCGAATTATTTGTTTGCCTAATTCCTCATTCATGCATGTCTATATATCGATTATGTGTTTCATTCACTAAAATCAACTGTTAACTAAATGTGTTTAACCGCCGATTACATGTTCATGTCTGAATTATTTCATGTTTCACAATATCATCATTATTCTTCATTCTGAGCATGAATTTGACTCATTTTGCCACAAATCATAGATGTTATGCTCTAACCTTTTAGTTTGGATAGCTTGTGCTACAGTCATCGTCGGGGTTTTCTTCAACTCGGTTGTCTTTCTATTTCTCATAGGTACTGACTCACATAGCATAGGGTAAGGGTGTCACTCCAGCTCACCATTTAGCATCTCACTGTGGGGATACTACTGTTGGTTCGTTGAAGCGAGCTGAGAGTCTAAAATCCAGTGTCTTATCCAAATCCAGTGCCTTATCCAAGACTAGTGACGTACTCGATCGAAGCCCAATTTAACAAGCCATGCCCATAAAACATCTCCTAACATTAAAATTTGACTCTACTTGGGAAGTCTTTAATCGTGGACTTGGGCCAATTTGCGCGTACATAAGCCTTACCATCATCAACACAAAAATGCTTCCCTACAAGGTATATTTGGTATTTGATCATTTATTGGTACATATTTTAAGGAAATGACCAAAGTTTCAAAAAATTAAGTTATTAGTCACTAATACAAAAGAGAACTAGAAAGTAAATGACTGATTTCTTAATTAATCGAAACGTTAGTTATTTTCTTAAAACACCATTCAAAAAATGGCTATTTATTCAAGTATCTCTAGTTTTTATTAATGATAATAATAATTATTTAATATTTATTTACTTCTTGACCTAACAGTTGAAGAAAAAAGTGTTGGAATATTTCCCTAGAGAATATATTTTTGTAACATGATCATTTGTTGATTAATAAAATAAATAGGTATTTTTATTCATTTCTTTAGATATTTATTTTACATAAATATTCATTAATTATCGAAATTGCGTTATGAAACTAAATTGTGATATTTATAAGTGTTTTATGAAATATCAAATTATTTAGTTAACACGTTTAAATTAATGTTCAGTGATTGATCAAGATTGGATAGCTTGATCCAAAATCACATGTGTGGAACATTATTAGTGTAGTGACACTCAGTGGTAGCGCTGTGTATAGCTAGACTATACACAATTAGGACCGACGCGTCACGAAATGTCGTTTAAGAGCCGTTATGATGCTCGTGTCGAAGTCACAAGATGGTCATACGAGAATTGATCTCAAACCTAAGTGGCAATAGACTCGTAGGTCACGTTTACGAGTTCTTTAATTTTTTCGTTAAGTACCATATTCGTAATAGGAACGAATAATTGTATTTTGGGAACTCGGGACGTGATCACTGGAGAATGGGTATTCACAGATATGGAATCCATCTTCCAATTAGAACGGGAGTTAATATTATTTCCCTTAAAGTGTCGATTATGGAACTGAATGATTGCGCGCATATTCACAATCTCATCGTGAATGAATCGTTCACTACTGAAACGACAATACTTAAGGAACAAGAAATGACCCTAGACATATAACAGTAAATTCACTTACTCGGGACATGAATCAATCTGGAGGGTCAAATCTCATGTAATGACTATATCAGTGGACGTATTCATCGAGTAAATTATTCTGATAATTTCAAGAGTTCAATTCTGGGTTTTTAGTAGAGTAACTTCGGAGTTAATAAATTATATTTTTAACTAAAGAGTTTTAGTTAATTATCTTAATTTATCGGAGTTTGAATTATTGGGTCCATGGTCCCCAGATCGACTCTGTAAAAATTAAGAGATAAAGTTTAAAATATAATTAATGTTGATTAATTATATAGTCTCACAACACATACACTAGTTCTAGTTATTTATTTCAGTGTTAAATAAATAATGTTAAAAATTAATTTAAACTAATATTTTAGTGAGAAATATTTTTTCCACCATTATTCATGTAATATGAGCGATTTTTTAATGTAAAAATAAAATAGTCTTATTTTTATTTTAATTATTTAAGTGTTAAATAATTATTCTCCTTTTTAATTAGAGCAGGAAAAAGTTTTGTATGACTTTTTCCCTATAATAGGCGCCATTTTGGGATTGATTTATCAATTCAAGTGGATAAATATTAAGATTTAAATTAGATTTAAATCACACAAATTAATTCAATTAAAGATAATTATGAGATAATTATCTAAAATAATTATTTTTTAATAAAATAATTATTTATCTTCAGGAGACTTTTTCTCAGAGGAAAAAGTCTCCCTCTGTAGGCACCATTTTAGAGGAAAAGTGGGCTAAATTCTCTCTCCTCTTTCCCTCTGATTAAAAAGCCCTTAGGGATTCTGAAAATAAAGCGTATAATTTTTTTTTTCTGAGCTAAAACTTACAAAGAGTTTTACAGAGCTTTTCATCAGCGAGAAAACTCTTTACGAAATTCGCATCAAATCATGATCCTTATTTGTCTATGTTGTTTTGCGATTTGAATATGATATTCTGTTTTGAATATGATATTTAGTTTGCGGTATGATATTCTTTTCGTAATATGATACTGCATTTTTCTTTTAATATGATTGGTTAGAATCGCATAATTTTTTTTTAAATTCTCGCTTTCGCCCTAGCATAGATTTTTCATTCAAAATGATCTCACAACACAAGAAGGCACGCACTCTCACTACTTATTTATCAAGACAAAAAACAAAAATTTTACAAAAAAAAAGGCATTTTGTATTGTTCTCCAAAACAATTGATGTTGTATTATGCGTCAAGACAATTGAGTCGGTAAACCCAATATTTTGCTGATGTATTAGGTAAAATCTTAATTTACACAGTAAAAAGGTAAGTATTGAGGGTTTAGTGTTTAGGTCCTAGGCGTAGGCTTTGAATGGAATTGACTATTTTATAATAGCCTTTTTTTGTGCAGCGGTGGCCCCCGTCCTTTACCTACTTTCGCAATCAAGTACCTTACCATTTTTTTTTGGGCAATTGTCTCCCCATGCTTCGATTTGTTTGCAATTTTATGCAATTTCGTAAGACTCCATTAGTTTTTGACGGAAAGTCGCATGTGAGGCTCACGTGAGGCATTTTTTAGGGGCATTCATGGTCATTTAAAAAAATAAAAATTAGTTTTTCATAGTTTCTCAATTCTAAAACCCCTAACTTCCCATCTTCTTCTGATTGGTTTATCACTATTGAATTCTTGACCGAATTTGTGTAGTTTGATTAAGTGTTTTATTTTATTTTAATTTTTTGCTCATGAATTGTTTGAATGTTTGTTTGTTGTTCTTGTTTAATTTTGATATTTGAGTTGTTTAACCTCCTTCAAAACTGTGCAATTTAGTGCAACATTGCTCAAAATCTAAATTCGTAATCTTGAACCTCAGATTGCATGGTTGTTGGTAGGGCAGAGCATTGGGCGGGTGGGTTTCGATTTTTTGGGCGGTTTCGGTTTTGGGAAGAGTGCCGAAATTTTGAAAATTCAAACCCAAAACCGCTTATAAAATTTTTGGACCGTTTCAGTTTTGGTATGTCGGTTTTGGGCGGGTTTTGGGCGGTTTACCAATAAAAAAAAGATCTGTTATTGATTTTGAACTTTTTTGCGAAAGAGAAATATTGCATGAACTGTCCTATTAGATGAACTATCATAACCACATTCATTCATACTTAAGTTCACTACAATTGAAACACTAAGCAAATGAAAATTATTTAAAGCATTATGTGTCCATAGTCCATACATGTTACATTCTAGCAAATTTACGAAAATATAAACCATGAATTCCATAAACTAAAAGAAAACATGAAGTCCATAAACTAAAAAAAAAACGTGAAGTCCATAAGCCAAACTAGATTAATCAAATACAATATTTTAAACTTCTAAAGTTCCACAATTTTGTCATTTGTGGGTTGCGACATTTAAATGAGGTGATCAAGGAAGGGTTGGGCTTATCATCATCCCTAAAAAATAGAAAACCAAAAAACCATATAAGTAAATTGTAAATAAGTTTACTTAATGAGCATATCTAAAAATAGGATGTTTACTAAATCTACCTTGTTCAAAGTGCTCAAATATCTCAAGTATCTCTGCTTCATCCATGTATTCTTTGATTATTACTGGTTGTTTGTTTCCACTCCACCAATTCTTAAGACAAATGATGCCTTCTACAGTCTTAGGACTTAGTGAACTCCTAAATGGATCAAGTATGTGGCCTCCTGTAGAAAATGCATACTCTGATTGCACAATTGTCACAGGGACTACTAATACGTCACGATCCATGGCAGATAAAATTTTATACTTTTCAGAATTCAGCTTCCACCATCCCAAAATTTCAAAGTGTTGACCTTTAATCAGATCCTCACATGGCTTTATCAAATACTTATCAATTTTACTTTTTACTTTGCCGTCATCTTCATGAATCCTTTTGTTCAAAAATTTAGACATCAATTTTTCTGGTTGGGAACTCAAAGTTATAGGAGGAGTTGAACTATTTGGAGGAGTTGTTTTCTTGACACCATATAAACTCTCATTGTAGTGATCAAATATTCTGATAAAAGTGTCTTTAACAGTCTTCACCAACTTTGCACATTCAGGTCCATCATGAAAAAGCTCAAATTAATGCTTGACATATTCAAGCTTGTATCGTGGATCAAGCATAGTGGCTATAATCAATTGACTATTGGTAGCACTAATGTTATCCCAATATTTCTCATACTTCCTGTTCGCTCGAAAACACACGCGAATTGTAACCGCAAGTGCGCGGGTCGTTCAAGTAATAAAGTGGATTGTGAGTCCGAGTATCGTCCCACGGAGAACAAATGCCTATATCTAATTACTACAATTAATGAAGAATCACTTTGTTTAGAAATCGAATTCAAGTGAATATTATAAATTAAAATAAACAAAGCAATTAAATTAAAATGAAAAATAAATAAATTTCACAGATTAACTCAATTAACTAAATACTAGGTTCGATTGGCTTCCCTCGATGCTTCCTCTATTCAATTAATTACTAACTCTTCGCTACAACTTTCAAATTTTAGGCTAGTCTAAGAGGTTATAAATTATGTCGCAGCTCTCGCTTATTGACCTAATTATGTGTTTGATCCTAACACACGCGTCCGCTTGCTAGAATTAAATACATTTAAGCTCAGCTCCTATAGTTCTAAATCGATCACCTCTCGGTCCTTACGATTTATAACTAGACTACCTAGACTACCAATTACCTCTCGGTCCTTATGATGTTTAAGTTGTGGTTCTTACTATTCCCGATTCAATCCAATTTCCTCTCTCAAGTTTAATTAAATTGAACCTAATTTCTTCTATTCAATCTCTCAATTGCAACGGAAGATAAAATAAACCAGCAAGAATCACAAGCATAAAACTGAATATTGCAGAAATTTATTACTTATAATTGAAAAGAATCAACATGGAGTTCGGCCAATCTCTCCTAGAAAGAGAGAATTAGCCTTTCATAATCATATACAACGAATAATAAATTCTAGAGTTCATGATAAACATAGAATCAGATGAGAAGAAGATATGAAGAAATAAAGAGTAAAGAAAAACTCTGAAAATCGATGATCTTCGCGAATCCTTAAGCTCCGATGAATGCTCAATCTTCTTCTTTTGTGTTCTCTCGAGTTTTCTCCGTGTCCAAAAGTCTCTTTTTCGTCCAAACTGTGTTCTATTTATAGAGCACAAGGTTTGACCTAATTTTGGTGGAAATTCGGAACCTAAAACGCTTGAAAAATGACATCGTAATGCTGATGCGGTCGGTCTTCATTAGGCTCCCGATCGATCGGCTTGCATTCCACGATCGATCGGCGTTCCTGCTGTGTGACTCGCATCGTTGGGCCGATCGATCAGCTGGTTTGGCGCAATTGATCGGCAAGCTTTTTGCCTTTTCGCTTCTCTTCTTTGAAACTCCTGCCGATCGATCAGCTGATATGCCGCGATCGATCGGCGATGGGTCTGTATTTCTCCTCTAGTTTTCCTTTGCTCCAAAATGTTCCGTTTTGTGTACTTTTTCATCTCGATTTCCGTATCTGTGCTTAAATCACTTGTACACTCATAAAACTCATCAAATCACATAAACTTGAGGAATTTAACAACAAATTAAGCTTGAATTTGTGATATATGAGTGAGTATTTTCCTCGCTTGTCCTCAAGCAACAATGAAGCACAAATTTTAATTCTATGATGCATGACTACTATCTTAAACATGAATAAATGAATAAATAATTGAATAAATGAATGAGTATCCTAAATGAAAACAAAGCAACGTATGATTCTAACTTCAACATCCGAATTCTTTGTCTTGCATGGTGTGGATAGTTCTCAGGGACATTTCACCGATTCCCTTGTGGTATCGAAGTCCTCATCCAACTAAAGTTCTGACAAATCAAGCTTACCTCGGAAATGGCCTTTCAAGTGTGTGTGTGCGGCTCCTCTTTCATCCAACCGACTACTGCATACTCAAGAAGACTTAATGTTTCATACCGAAGAGAATCACCATAAGCCCGACCTTGTCGCTAATCTCCACTAATGTAGAACACAAGTAGTTGAGAATCAAAATGACTTTTCAGCTTGTATTATTGCGGCCTCGGCTAAGGTAGGTCGAAGGTTATTTTTAAGCTTGAAGTTCACCTAGATCCATGACTTTACGGCAATACCACAAATCTTTTTCACACCTTCTTTTGCTTTCAAATCTTCCAACCGATTATCAAAACGCCAAAACCCCCCTTTTTCCAAACTTCGTTTTGGATTACCCTTTTGAATTAGAATACTGGATGCACCTATTTTCAACCTTTCGTATCTTTTCTTTTCTTTTTCTTTTTTTATCCAATATTTTTATTGTGGATACGGGTAATGAAATTGGGTTTAAGGCTTTACATTGCTACCATATTCACTCTCCATCATACGAAATTAAGCACTGTAGTCTAGGTGAACAAGGGTGATTGTGGATAATGTAAGGCTAGTGAGTGTGTAAATGTCACAGGTTAGTAAAATCTGAAATAAATAGTGGTTATAGGCTCAAAACTATGGGTGCCAAGGTATATTGTCAAAGGTGTGCTATTTAGGCTCAAAAGGTCCAAAAGATGGCCTTAATTATTTCCTCAAGTTCTTGTCACTAGAATTTCGCCTCGAAAAACTACTAAGGTCGGGTTCTAGAGATCTCAAGCAAGTATTATCAGGAAGAACTTCTATTGCATACATTCATCATTCGAATTTCATGAGAAGATATTACGTGCATAAAAGGTGAAATAGCCAAATCCTAAGTTTACTAACAAAGTAATACTCACAGCAAGGGAGAAACTTACGACACAACGCAGGACTCAACTTCGTGCCAGTCCTCATCATCGAATCACGCCATTGCACAAATAAAAGAAACACTAAATGCTTTGTTAGACTTCATATAATAGCAAAGTTTATAAATATGCATAATGAAAACAAGCTAACTCAAAATAAGCCTAATAACCTAAAATAAAGTAAACGAAAATAAAATAGTTCAACAATAACTGAAATACAACTAATAGAAAGTAATGATAGAATGGTGACTCCTCTCGCTCGGGTCGCTGTGGCCTTGCCATGCAATGGAAAACACCCCCGCCCCCCTCCCCCCTCCCCTCCCCTTCCCCCAAAATTGGAATAGACAGTGTCCTTACTGTCTCAAATAAAGCGGTGAAAGGGAGCCTATTCGGACCAAGAATCCCACCCATCGTCGGGTCGGTCCGGGGAAGGGCTGTGATATGGGTGCAATAGGTACTCAGGGAATGGCTCCCGCAGTTAGTGCTGCAGGTCCACCTCCAGGTTGTGCAAGTGCTGGGCGAGGTGGTACTGGCGTTGCTGCATGTCGGAAACACGGCGAAGGAGGCAGGCCTAACCCAACTATAAATTCTCCTGACCCAACCGTAGGGTCTCGAAACCCTGAGTCATCAGCGCGGCGATGGAATCGAGTGAATGGGGCTCTGATGGTTGGACACTTGACGTGATCGACGCGTTGCTTGGCGGCGCTCCCATTCCTCATCAACTCCGGCGTCGATATTCTGAGTGGGAATCATGTTCATATGCCGAATGCGCGGTGGGGCTGCGGGTAGTGGCGGTGGTCGAGGTTGATTGGGAAAAGGCACAAAGCCCATCTCGTCAGGGCCACTGTTCGAATCGCATCAAACTATCGTGGTGAAACTTCCTCGGCCCCAAGGTCATTTCCTCATCACTCATCGGCACACCGGCCTGAACACACAAGTATGTGATCATAATAGAATGATTGAGTGCAGCCGGGTGCTGCCCAAGATTCGCTCGATGGCAGATGGAGTCTTTAATAATCGTGGCGGCGTCGATGGAGCGGCCAGAGCATATGCAGTATGTGAGGAGTGCTCGGTTAGTGGTTATCTTTGATCTCTGGGAGGTCGGCATGAGATTGTGGCGGATGAAATGATACCATGCATGAGCAAAGCGGTTGAGAGTGTTGGCGCGGACATGCAGTGGCTTGGTTGGGTTGGAGACCGAATAAGACCAATGGGAACTTGGAAAACCCATCTCCTGCAAGAGAGCCTCATAGTCTGCACCGTCATGTAAGAGGCGATGAAAATCGTCATCCGCCACTGTAGGGAGGTTGAGAACGCTCCGTAGGGTTGCCAAGCTGAAGGAAACGTCCTTGCCGCGAACCAACACGACATTTCCAGGTCGGTTAAAGTAAGCATTGGCGTAGAACTCCCGGACCACTACCACATTGGCCGCGCAAGGTTGATCACACAACCGTTGCCAGCCGAGCCGGTGTATCTGAGCCTGCAAATAACTGTCGCTAGGCTCAAGAGTGAAGTCACACTCCACGTGCGTTGGTTGGGCGGACTGCACAAAGTGCTTATAAAGTCGTTCGGCAACACCTGGGAAAATGCCACTGCTGGTCGACGCACCATCTCGACGGCACTCGAGTCTTTCGCTTAGCCATGATGGAGAAGTCGATAACTGATCTAAAAAACCACAACAAATAACCGCAAACGAAACAAACACGCAGCAAAAAAAAAATGAACCCACAAATATGACCACCAACGGAGCTAGATCACACAATAAAGCACGAGAATGACGACTCCCAATCCCTCAAAACAAATATTGTAGCAATAATTCCAAAACAAATAACCACGACCCAACAGAAAGTGCCGACAACCAAGAGGCTACTGAGAAGAAAAATGGCAAACCTCGGAAGAGCGAGAGATAGCCGGCGTTGAAAGCGGTGAAGGCGGTGCGCGGCAGGAGGATGGCTCGGCGCTCGCGATGAGTGCAGTGCAAGGGAAGGAGCAAAGTAGAGGGGCTGATCGGCGCGCGGTAGGAGGACGGCTCGGCGCTCACGACGAGTGCAGTGCAAGGGGGCGAGAAGGAGGGTGTAATGGGTTCGCGAGGGTGGTTGGGTGGGGGGATTTCTGGTGGTGAGTGAGAGGGATGAGGGAGTAAGAGAGAGTTTATTTAGAAGGGGGAGAAGGGGCGCGAGATAATATGGTGTAGTAAAGGAAGAGGGAGAGAGAGAAGGGGAAGAACGATCGGCTGGGTGAGAGACAGAGGGGGAGAGAGAGGTTGTTTGAGCGAAGTAGGGAATTTTCGAAGTTAAAAACCCTTGAAGACAGTAAAACGCACCGTTTTAGTGTTGGGCGAGCCTCGCCGATCGATCGGCCTATTAGTCGCTATCGATCGGCTCTCGATTGGGTGCCCTCCGTCAATTCTCGAGATCGATCGCAGAAGTCTTTTGCGATCGATCGGCTTCGGATCGGGTCGAGTGTGTCCTCTCGCGATCGATCGGCATTATTCTCCCGACCGATTGGCTCTGGCTCTGCTCTGATGGTATTGGCCTGTGGATATAAGCCACGATCGATCGCCGTTACAGAGCGATCGATCGGCGATACATCTGTTATTTTTTTTTGTTTGTTTGCATCTGAAAACGAAAAACAAAACTATTAGTAATCCATATCAAATTTTCGAGGATAAAATAAAAATAAATAAATAATAAAAAAATAAAAAATAAAAAGAAACTAAGCTTAAAAAACAGGAACATAAACAATTTAAAACAATAACGCTCGGGTTGCCTCCCGAGAACCCGATCCGTTTAACGTCCATCTTGACGCTGCATCTTCATTCGTTATTCTGCTCTCTTTGTTGCCCAAGTAATTCTACGGCGAATTGATGCTTCCTTTTGTGAATTTCATCTGCAGCTGGAATGGTTGTTGGCACGACTTTGGTATTCGGGGTCTTGCCACGCCTTTTCAGACGTTTGAGGTATAACCGTAGGCGTCTTGTCATCGAACCCGGTTTGGTTGGCTCTTTCTGTAGGGTCCTGCCTTCAGATTCAGATATTCTTACCGCTTTCTCTAATATGGCATCTTCCTCACCTCGTGTTCTCATGGGCGTTATTTCATATGGTTTGGCTGAGTGGGACTTGTGAAAGTGGACTTGGTCATTGTCCACTCGAAGTGTAAGACAACCTGCTTCGACGTTGATTAAAGCTCTGCCCGTTGCTAAGAATGGTAATCCCAGGATTAGTGGGACCTCATTATCATCCCCCATATCTAATAGAACAAAGTCTACTGGGTAGATAAACTTGTCAACTTTGATGAACACGTCTTCAATAACTCCCCATGGTTTGGCTATGGAGCGGTCGACCCTTTGAAGTGCGATGGTTGTTGGTTTTGCTTCTTGGAGTCCAAGCTTCCTAAAGATCGATAGCGGTATTAAATTAATGCTTGCGTCCAAATCACATAGTACATTAGTAAGTGTGGTGTCGCCGATCGTGCAAGGAATGGTAAAGCTCCCGGGGTCTTTCTCCTTCTTCGGTAGCTTTCTTTGGACTATTGCGCTGCATTCCTCAGTTAAACTTATCATCTTAAACTCTTCCACTTTATACTTCTTGGGCATCATCTTCTTCAAGAACTTTACATAATTTGGCATATGTTCCAAGGCGTCTGCGGATGGAATGTTTATGTGCAGTTTCTTGAACACCCCAAGGAACTTAGAGAATTGTTCATCGAGGATCTTCTTCTTGAAGCGCTGAGGATATGGGAGTGGCGTGGTAATCTTCGGAGGGTTGTCAGAGAACATTATTCTTCCTGGCGTAAACGGCGCTGGCTCCTTCTCAACTGTCTCTGCGAGTGTTTCCTTCTTGGCTTTCGTCAGAGCCGTAACCTCACAATTGCTCTCCACTGTGGTTTGTACCTCTGTGCCACTCTTTACCATGATTGCCTTGCATTCCTTTACATTATTCTCTGCATCATTTGAGAAAGATTGGGCTGCTTGCTCCTTGACTGCCATGGCCAGGTTTCCAATTTGAGTTTCTAGAGTTTTGATAGAGGCTCCCATGTTCGTGCAGTGAATCTCCAAACTGTTGAAGCGCTTATCATAAGCCTCCATTCTCTTCCTTGATTCGCTCACGAAGGCGTTGAGGTTGTCCTCCAGAGTTGATGCCCTCTTTTCCACAGGTGTGGTGTAATCTGAGGAGGATTGTCCTGGGAAACCTGGAGGTGGTGCATTAAGAGCATTTCTTGGGTTGCTGTAAGAGAAGTTCTCGTGATTCCTTAACCCGGGATGGTAGTGAGCAGGCAGATTGTTGTTTGGCCGAAATTGATAATTCCTGTTCCCCACAAACTGAACATCTTCTACCCCAAACTTTTCCTCTGAATGTTGTACCTGCTCTGACTGGCTCTGCATCATAGCTACTTGTCCCATGGTTGGCCCATTCTGGTTAACAAGTTGATTGGTCAGGGACGCAATTTGTGCTTGAATTGCAGACAACTGATCTACTTCTAAAACTCCTGCAACTCGTCTATCAATATTTCTGTCTGAAGGTGCCTGATAATGACTCGTGGCCATCTCTTCATACAAATCACAAGCTTCTACAGTCATTTTGTTCATTACAGAACCACCTGCTGCAGCATCCACCATACTTCTAGTGGCATAATTCAAACCATTGTAGAAAGTTTGAGCTTGAAACCATAGCTCGAACCCGTGTTGTGGACACCTCCTTAACAGATCCTTAAACCTGTCCTAAGCATCATACAGTTATTCGCTCTCCCCATGTCAAAATTGACTTTTTTCAACTCTCAGCTGCGAAGTCATCTGTGAAGAGAAAAACTTCGTGAGAAACTTCTGCACCATCACGTCCCAAGTTTCGATAGACCCCTTTGGTAGAGCATGAAACTATGTGTGAGCCTTGTCCCAGAGAGAGAACGAGAACAATTTTAGCTTGATTGTGTCATGAGGTACACCATTATACTTTACGATGTCGTACAGCTCCAAAAATGACGATAAGTGGTTATGAGGATCTTCAGTTGGCAAACCCCCAAACTGTTGCTGTTGTACTATGGCAATCAATCCGGGCTTCAACTCAAAGTTATTGGCATTGATGGTCTGTCGCCGAATCCCCGAATAATTTTCATTTACTACAGGCCTCAAATAGTCGCGAAGCGTACGGGCTTCATTTTGAGGTTGCTGCCCCTGCTGAGCCTGTAGAACGTTAGCATTTCGTGCTTGTTGGGCAGCCGGTAGGTCATCAGCCATTGTGAACTCGGATGACAAGTTCCTATTGATCTTTCTTAACGACCGGAGTGTTCGTTCAATCTCTAGATCGAGTGGTAATATGCCTTGACCACTCGACCTTGGCATACACTTATGAGGCAAATGCATAAAAGAGACCGACAAACATTAGTTAAATAAAAATAAAGCTCTAAATCAAAACAATTCTCGTTTATTGTAGTATTAAACAAAATTAGACGTTTTGTTCCCCGGCAACGGCGCCAAAAACTTGTTCGCTCGAAAACACACGCGAATTATAACCGCAAGTGCACGGGTCGTTCAAGTAATAAAGTGGATTGTGAGTCCGAATATCGTCCCACAGAGAACAAATGCCTATATCTAATTACTACAATTAATGAAGAATCACTTTGTTTAGAAATCGAATTCAAGTGAATGTTATAAATTAAGACAAACAAAGCAATTAAATTAAAATGACAAATAACTAAATTTCACGGATTAACTCAATTAACTAAATACTAGGTTCGATTGGCTTCCCTCGATGCTTCCTCTATTCAATTAATTACTAACTCTTTGCTATAACTTTCAAATTTTATGCTAGTCTAAGAGGTTATAAATTATGTCGCAGCTCTCGCTTATTGACCTAATTATGTGTTTGATCCTAACTCACGCGTCCGCTTGCTAGAATTAAATACATTTAAGCTCAGCTCCTATAGTTCTAAATCGATCACCTCTCGGTCCTTACGATTTATAACTAGACTACCTAGACTACCAATCACCTCTCGGTCCTTATGATGTTTAAGTTGTGGTTCTTACTATTCCCGATTCAATCCAATTTCCTCTCTCAAGTTTAATTAAACTGAACCTAATTTCTTCTATTCAATCTCTCAATTGCAACGGAAGATTAAATAAACTAGCAAGAATCACAAGCATAAAACTGAATATTGCAGAAATTTATTACTTATAATTGAAAAGAATCAACATCGAGTTCGGCCAATCTCTCCTAGAAAGAGAGAATTAGCCTTTCATAATCATATACAACGAATAATAAATTCTAGAGTTCATGGTAAACATAGAATCAGATGAGAAGAAAATATGAAGAAATAAAGAGTAAAGAAAAACTCTAAAAATCGATGATCTTCGCGAATCCTTAAGCTCCGATGAATGCTCAATCTTCTTCTTCTATGTTCTCTCGAGTTTTCTCCGTGTCCAAAAGTCTCTTTTTCGTCGAAACTGCGTTCTATTTATATAGCACAAGGTTTGACCTAATTTTAGTTGAAATTCGGAACCTAAAACGCTTGGAAAACGACGTCGTAATACGTGAGGAGCTTTGGCCGATCGATCGGCTGATAACCCGCGATCAATCGGCGCTGATGCGGTCTCGGTCTTCATTGGGCTCCCGATCGATCGGCTTGTGTTTCACGATCGATCGGCGTTCCTGCTGTATGACTCGCATCGTTGGGCCGATCGATCGGCTGGTTTGGCGCGATCGATCGGCAAGCTTTCTGCCTTTTCGCTTCTCTTCTTTGAAACTCCTGCCGATCGATCGGCTGATATGCCGCGATCGATCGGCGATCGATCCTCTAGTTTTCCTTTGCTCCAAAATGTTCCGTTTAGTGTACTTTTTCATCTCGATTTTCGTATCTGTGCTTAAATCACCTGTACACTCATAAAACTCATCAAATCACATAAACTTGAGGAATTTAACAATAATTCAAGCCTGAATTTGTGATATATGAGTGAGTATTTTGCTCGCTCATCACTTCCTTTTCATCAAAGCAGCCATATTCTTGCACAATTCATCTCTAACTTCTTCATCCACCATTCCTTCTAACTCAGCTTGAATTTCACAAATTTCTAAGAAGTACAAATTAGAAGTGACATAAGTAGAACCACTAAATTCAATGTCACTTCATGAAATGTTCTCAAAAACTTCACAAAAGCAGCTGCATTGTCCCACTCGCTCTCCCGTGGTGGCCCACATCTTGAGATCCCATCTTTCTCTTTTTTAGTAAAGTAACTCATGAAATTTAATTCATCATTCATACTCTCAAATGCCTTTTGAAACTTTAAGGCACTTTCTAACATTAAGTATGTGGAGTTCCATCTAGTAGGCACATCCAAGCTTAAGAGCTTTGTGCACTCAATCCCTTCTCTTTGTACACATTCTTTAAATATCAACAACCTAGAAGGAGATGACCTAATATACCTCACTGCATTACGGATAGCACTGATTGAATAATGTTTCTCCTTTAATCCCTCTGTCACGATTAGATTCACTATGTGTGCGCAACATCTTAAATGTAGGAATTTACCATCCAAAACAAGTGCACCTTTCTTCATTCTGAATTTTCTTTTTATGTAGTCGATGGTGGTGTTATTCGAGGAGGGATTATCCACAGTGATGACAAAGAGCTTTTGAATACCTCACTCATTGATACATGCTTCTAGCTCCTTCCCAATTGTCTCTCCTTTGTGGTCACTTATTTGACAAAAAGTAATGATACTCTTTTGCAACTTCCATTCTCTATCTATCCAATATGCAATGATACACATATAATTAATGTTCTGAATTGAAGTCCATGTGCCGATGGTGAACGAAATCCTCTCATTCTTTAGCACTTTCTTCAACTTCTCTTTCTCATCTAAGTTAAGTTGAATAATATCTTTACTAATCATGAAACGGGATGATATAGAAAGCCGAGGCTCTAGCACGAAAACTAACTCCTTGAACTCCTCAATTTCTACATGTCAAAAAGGTAATTCTTCAACCACAGCGTACTTTGCAATAGCCAATCGACAAGCTTCTTTACTGAAATACACACTAATTAGGTTCCCACCTTGGTCATCTCTTTCTTTCTTTGCTTCAAAGGCCAAAACTTGTTGTCCTTTAAGATCACCTTTCTTCCGATTCTTCTCACAAAATTTGTGGTGGTTCTAGAGACGGCTAGTTCCACTCCTCCTTACATCTGCGGCAAGATCCTTTCCACAAAGATGATGTAGGGCCCGAGGCGGATTAGTCCCTCAATAATTGAAAAAAATTGCCATACTCCGGACTGAAATCTCATTTTCTTCTTCGGTTTATCAACATTTTCGTCATTTATATCTTCCTCGCATTGAGAATCAACTTCTTCAATTTCGATATCTTCTATTTTACATGCAAATGAGAATTCAATAATCCCAAGAACTAAACAGAACAACCCAAAAACAATCTTGAAAATTAAAAGAGCTATTCACAACAAAAACTAATTATTAATTATCAAACCCAAATACTAAACACAAATTAACAAAAATCCTTCTTTCCAATTGTGATTCATTTAAGTAGGAAAAGATATAGACCTATTTACATATAAAGAAAAGTGATTTTCTTGTTACTTTTGGTTTAAAAAAATGCCTAAAGATTAAGTAAAAAGGATGATAAAAAATGTCCTAAAATGCAAGAACATGAATCTTGGTCCTTCAAGATTTTGATCTATTCATTATCTCAAATTTTATCAAAAGCCAAACAGGTCAAATCAGTTCCAAAGGTATAGATACACACATTCTTTTCTGAAAAAGGCAGATTCACATATATAGCTTAAAAAATCAAGGATGAGGAAATAAACAGAGAATTTATCAATCCCTTATTTCTTATGTGAGAAAGTATGTTCTCTCGAATTAAACAATTCTCTACTGACCTAATATTGCAAGTTCTTTATTTTGTTTTGTTCAACTTGATCGCTCAATTGCCAAATTAATTATGATTCTGAGTATCTCTTTAAGGTCACAAATACGTTCATCACCAAAAAAGTAAATCACGAATCCGTTGAAGAAACTCGTCGAGCATGAAATTCAAAAGCCAGGAAAGAAAACACAACCAGGAAAGAAGTAATTTTCACAAAATATCACTAGACTAAAATCACAAAACATCTACAAAAATATCCACAAAAACGAAAACACAACCACGAAAGAAGAAATTCAAGCCACATTTCACTCTTCGACGACAAAACCAAAGAAATCGCAATGGTAAAATAATTATAAATATATCTGAGATACTTGGATAAAGTAGAGATACTTGAGATGAAGCAGAGATATTGTATTACAATTGGAAATTTTAAACCTTCTCAGACGTAAAAATCTATTTGAAATTTTGAAGACCAAAAACAGAACAAATCAAAAGAAAGCTTAAGTTGTGAATATATATTTACCTGAGATTGAGACTTGAGAGTGCACTGTGTTGAAGACGAGCAATCCACCGGTGGCCAAGTTGAGTGTGCGCTGTTGATGACCGTGTCGGGCGTCGGCGAGTGGCGATATCAGCGTTGGGCGTCGACGAGCGGCGATGAAAGCGTCGGACTCGGCAGGATCCTACTCTGCAGCTACGACAGCATCTGGCGGCCTACTCCTCAGGTGACGGCGTCGATGAGGAGAGATCAGAGAAAGAGGGGCTGAAATGTGAATAAACGGTAAAGACTAAAGTGTATACCCTAGATCTAAAACGAAAAGAAAGAATGAATAAAAAACTAAAAATAAATATTTAATATTTTAAAGCACATTTGGGCGGTTTCGGGAAAACTGAAATCCAAAATTTCAAACCCGAAAACCGCCCAAAAAGTTTTTGGGAAATACCAAAACCACCCATTTTTTGTTTGGTATACCAAAATTTTTTTATTTCGAGCGGGACGGTTTTGGGCGGGCGGGAAGCTCGGTTTTGCAGGTTTCATGCTTAGCCCTAGTTGTTGGAAATTTCTTCACCAATCAAGCAAAATAAAAAAAAAATTATGTTCTTTGAAATTTCAATCCAAATATGAATTATTTGATAAAAAATCCAAAATTAATTACAGAAAAATCCAAATCCTAACCAAACTCATGAACACAAAAATTCCATATTACTCAAATCCAAACCAAATCTGTAATTACACCGAAAAATCCACAACACTCAAATAAAAATAATCCACACCCATAAACACAAAGAACGACCATATTAGATTTTGCAAGTGATAGAGGCGGAGGCAAGGTCGTGCGAGGTGTGGGTTTTCACGAATGGTGGAGACGCCGCTTGGTGGCTTGGGGTCGGGAAGGTAGAGGCTGTGCAGGGTGTGAGGTTTTATGAGTGGTAGATATGCGGCTTAGTCTCGAGAAAGGCGAAGTTCAAACCCTAAACCCCATTGCACGCTCGTCGTAGAAGAATTCCCGACCACGTCCGATCAACCCCCAGCCTACCCAAAACCAAAAGAAAGGGAACCCCACCAACCTCCAAGCTCAACCGTGCCACCGCCCTCAATCTTCAAGCTCAAACTACGAACCCCCTACCCCGTGCCGCATTCCAACACTGAACCTCAAACCCCTCGTGCCGCCGCCCAACAGCAAACCCCAAATCCCCCACAGTGCCGCCCAGCAGCGAACCCCAAACCCCCCGCAGCGCCGCCCAACTCTGAACCCCAAACCCTTCGTGCCCAACCCAAACCTTCTGCCCTTCCAAGTTCCAATCGAGATCGAGAGAGAGAGAGAGAAATACAGATAGAGATATGTTTTTGGCTGAATCAAAGAAAGAGAGATTGAGACTTGAGACTTGAAAGAGAGAATTTTTTTTTGCTGATTAGCTTTTTTCTTCTTTGTTTTTTCTTTTATTTTTTATTGGAATTTTAGTTTTTTAATCAAAAGACATAAAAATACCTTCAGATAAAGCTCATGTGACTCTCACATGCGCTATTCCGTCCAAAATTGAACAAATTTAATGAAATTGCATAAAATTGCAAAGAAATCGAAGCATGGGGAGCCAATTGCCAAAAAAAAGGTTAGGTATCTGATTGCAAAAGTAGGTAAAGGACGGGGGTCATCGCTGCAAAGAAACCCTATATAATATAAGGGATAAGTGATTTATGTATAGGGTTTAATGGACATTTCAAATAAGCTATAGTCTTTGTTACCTCAGGATAATGTAATTCAAGGAATGTTGAATGTAAATAGAAAATTGTTTGGTAACGAGAAATATTGTAGTATAATTATGGCTTTTGTGAATATTTTAATAATCCATATGGGCACTTTATTGGATAGAGAGGCACCACTTATTTTCCTTATTAACTTCTAAATACTTTAGTTAAATGCTAATACCTCAAACTCCAGAGGGCGCCTTCTCCTGTCGGCATAACTCTTTTGTCGGCTCTGAGCTGTCTTCATCCGTTCTCGGATATTCTTGATTGCCTCGGTGGCATGTTCCACTAACTCGGGGCCTAAGTATTTTCTCTCTCCCGCTTTATCCCAATGTACTGGGGAACGACACTTTCTTCCGTACAGGGCCTCATATGGTGCCATCTCGATTGTGGCTTGATAACTGTTGTTATACGCAAATTCGGCCAACGGAAGGAACTTCTCCCAAGTCCCTTGGAAGTCTACCGCGCATGCTCTGAGCAAGTCTTCTAGTATTTGTATTGTTCGTTTAGACTGTCCATCTGTCTGAGGATGGCATGCGGTGCTAAACTTAAGCTTGGTTCCGAGCACGTTCTGTAGACTTCTCCAAAACTTGGATGTGAAGCGGCTGTCTCGGTCTGAGACTATTGATTTTGGCACTCCATGAGCCTAACGATGTTCTGAATCTTGGTGAGACGGATGACCCAGACGGAGTCATGATTTTATCGAGTTTTGGGCAAGCCAGAGACGAAGTCCATCGTTAGTTGGTCCCACTTCCACTCTAGAATCTCCAGTCGCTGTAATGTCCCTGCCGGTCTCTGATGTTCTACCTTGATTTGTTGGCAGGTAAGGCATTTTTCTACAAATTCCACCACATTCCTTTTCATGCCTGGCCACCAATATTGTCGTTTCAGGTCTTGATACATCTTCGTGACTCCTGGGTGTACTGAATAAGGCGTTTTGTGAGCTTCTTCAAGGAGTCTTCCTCTAATATCGGGAACATTCAGGACGCAGACTCGTCCCTTAATCTAATTGAGGCTTGTTCTTTATCCTTTCACAGACGTCTTTCAAGAATTTATCCTAGAACTGTGCCTCTTATATTTCATTTAATATTATTGGTCGTACTTGGAGACTAGCCAATTTTTCGCACACTATCACTAAGTCAAAGTCCCCTATTTCCCTGAGTAGCTCCTTTAGAAGTCTTTGCAACATTGCTAGGGTTCTAGTGGGCTTTCGACTTAATGCATCCGTAACCTTATTTGCCTTGCCTGGATGGTAATGGATAGTGAAATCGTAGTCAGTGAGGACTTCGAACCATCGTCCTTGGCATACATTTAGTTGCTTTTGTGTAAAAAGATATTTCAAGATTTTGTGGTCAGTGTAAATGTCGTAGTGTACCCCATGTAGGTGGTGTCGCCACGTCTTCAATGCAAATACCACAGCGGCTAATTCCATGTCATGCGTGGGGTATCTCGTCTCGTAATCCTTCATTCGACGCGAGGCGTAAGCGATCACCTTGCCGTGTTGCTTCAGTACGGCTCCTAATCCTGACTTCGAAGCATCGCAGTAAATGGCGAATCTAACTCCTTGTGGTATCGTCAGGACGGGTGTGCTGGTTAACCATTTCTTCAGCTCCTAGAAGCTTCCTTCGTATGGCTCTATCCAAGCATATTTATGCTCCTAGCGGGTTAAGGATGTCAGTGGGTTAGCCATCTTTGCGAACCCTTCGACTAATCTATGATAATATCTAGCTAGTCCCAAGAAGCTCCTTACTTCTGTTACGTTCTTCGATCGCTGCCAATTCGTAACGACTTCAATCTTAGTAGGGTCCAGTGCAATTCCTTCCTTGGAGACGACGTGGCCCAGAAAGACGACTCTGTCGAGCCAAAACCCACACTTCTTGAACTTGGCATAGAGCTTTTTAGATTGGAGTCGTTGCAGCACTGACCGAAGGTGTTGAGTGTGTTCTTCTCTACTCTTAGAATAAATTAAAATGTCATCAATAAAGACGATGACGAATTCATCCAAGTAATCTTCAAAAACTCGGTTCATTAAGTTCATAAGTGCTGCGGGAGCATTGGTGAGGCCCAATGGCATAACTAGGAATTCATGATGCCTGTATCTGGTGCAGAAAGCGGTCTTTGGCACATCTTCTTCTCGAATCTTCAATTGATGATAGTCGGACCTCAGATCGATCTTGGAAATACAGCAGATCCGGCTAATTGGTCGAATAGGTCGTCGATCCGTGGCAGTGGGTACTTGTTCTTTATGGTTGCCTTGTTGATTTCCCGTAATCTATACATAGTCTAAACGAGCCATCTTTCTTTCTAACAAATAAGACCGGTGCTCTCCACTGGGAGTGACTCGGTCGGATAAGTCCTTTCTCAATCAACTCTTCAAGTTGAGACTTTAATCTTTCAGTTCAACTGGGGCTAGTCGATATGGGGCTCGAGAGATAGGTGCGGTTCCGGGGATCAATTCAATACAGAATTCGATCCCTCGATCAGGTGGCAACCCTGGAAGGTCGTTCGAAAATACTTACAAGTACTCTCGAACCACTAGTATGCCTTTCGGCACTGTCTCTCATTCTTTCGTTCGATCGACAACGTTGGCCAAGTACCTTTGACATCTGCGGTCGAGCAACCTTCTTGCTTGAAGCATAGATATCATCGGTGCTAGCCGACTGCGCTGAGTCTCCCGAAACTCAAACGGTTTCGTGTTTGGCGGGTTGAAGTGTACAAGCTTCTTTTGAAAATCGATTACTGCATAATGGACGGTAAGCCAATCCATGTCAAGTATTACATCGAAATCACGCATTTCGATCTCAATTAAATTTGCAAAAATAGTGGAATTTTTTACTCTAATGGGTACATCTTTAACCAGGCTGTAAACTTATAAACATCCCCTGCGGGAGAGACCATGACAAAAGGAGTACCTAGGGTCTTTCTACAACCCTCTAGTTTATTGCTAAGGCGTTTGACAATATATGAGTGTGTCGCTCTTGAGTCGATGAGCGTATACAGTTCAAGGTTTGAAACTAGTAGTTCACCTGCAACGGACGGGTAAGAGCCATCTTCGATATCTTTCTCATTCAAGCTATAAACCATCGCATTTGGCCGACCACGAGGTGTTGATTCTGGCACCTTAGCAGGTGGCTTCTTACAGTTGCGAGCAATATGGCCCTCTTGGCAACAGTTGTAGCAGCCGCAGGTCGTTCTGTTACGATACTCTCCAGAGTGGGCTTTGTGGCATTTCGTGCACTGTGGCTCTACGACCATCTTCTCTCCTTCATTCTCTTCTCGCGGCGTCCAACGCCCTCACACTCCTATTTTCTGTTCTGTTCTGTCCCCTCTTGGGGTTTCTACTTCTTTCTCGATCCTCATTCCTTTGGCTGGGTTCTTCTTTGTTGAAGTTTCGCTTCCTAAAGTTGTATTGGTTGTCCTTGCGAAAACTTCCCGAACGGGACTGAAAATGTCCCTTCTTCTCATACTTATTGTTTCTATTATATCCATTGACTGGGCGGTCAGTCTTGTTCGTCACTTCCTTAGTTCCTGGCTTGTCCCATCTGTTGTTGCGAAGGGCTCTCTGTACTGTATCAGCATAAGATTCAGGTCCTTCCCCACCGCTATCCACTTGTTTGACAATCTCGGTTTGTAGTCCGAGCATATACTTCATCTTCCATGCGTCATCTGTGGGAACTATGGTTGGTGCAAACCATGCTAGTTCGTCAAATTTTGCAATGTATTCTGCCACAGACATTGCTCCTTGTCAGAGGTCCATGAATTCTCTAACTTTGCTAGCCAAATGGGCTTCACCAAGGTACTTGTCGCGAAATAACCTCATAAAGCATTCCCAAGTCACGACGTTAACGTCCTCAGTTTGTGCAACCACTTCCCACTAACACATTGCCTCTTCATCTAATTGGTTAATGGCGCAAACTACTTTCTCAGCATCGGTATGTCCCATATATCTGAAAATATACTGAAGGCGCTTGATCCATTCTTTAGCGGTCGCGAGATCGGGGGTCCCGTCGAATCGAGGTGGCTTCTAGCGCCTAAACCTTTCGTAAATCGGTTCTCCAACCTGGTTGACTCCTCTAGGGGCTTTAGGATCCCCTTGATTTACGGCTGGATGGGCCGGTTGATTAGGTACTAGTAAGTTATGGGCAACCGGTACCGAGGGCACAGGAGGTTGCCTAGCCAAGTCGTTGAGGCGGGTGAGGAGTTGTTCGAGGGTCACGGTTTGCGTACGGATCAACTCGTCTCTCTGCTATGCAGTGTTTTGTTGCTCTTGTAGCATTCGGCAAACTTCATCCAGTTCACAGCGAACCGCCGCTGGAATTGCTCTGGGTGGCATGATTCACAGGTTTTCGGTGGTAACCTACAGTCACGCATTTCGTTAGTTCCTTGACTTTATCAACTCTCTTAAATTACTTATTATTATTAAACAAGCAACCAACCAAGATTGAATAGAAATTTCTCATCACATAAGGGTGGTAATTTCTGGCTTATAACAGAGTATAAAACATAGACACACATTCGTTTGTACACACACAGATATATATATATATATATATATAGATATATTTCGGTGGTAATTGATCATAGCAATAATTGGATCACAATACTTGTAAATTACTGATTCTTTCTATTAAATTAGGAATATGTAAGTCTAGGCTACGAGGCCTTCCGTTCAAAATTTACCTAATTACATAACGTACTTTAAAAGAAAATAGAGTTACAATAGCCAAATAATAATGGTAATTGGGTTGCTTCTTATGGAGCAAAAGTCAAGGTCATAACAAAATGTGCTTCATCGAGCGTACAAATCCTATCTAGGTAGTAAAGCCTAAAGTCATCTAATCGTCCCGGTGTAGCACTTGATCAGCGTTGTGGTCGATTTCCATATCGGTGTTGTGCTCGGAGGGATCCTCTTATTCTTCGGAGCTATCGTCTGAGTGTTGTACTGCTGCCTGTGGGGGGTTCCATATTTAGTACAGAGGCCATTGGATTGGGCTGAGCGAGAGCAGAAGGTCCTGGCATGTCACGATTTACAGTTGCTAGCTGAGGTGGTATAGGCGGGTTACGTGCAAAACGAGGATGACGGTCCTCTGGTCGAGGGATCGGAGGGTCGATTTGGTCAGTGTACTCAATGTAGGCTCTCCTCATGGACTCAAAGGTCTAAAAAGGTAGATGCGGGCAAGGAGGTTGAAAATATGGGTGAATACCTCTTAAGAAGACCTGCATACAAAGTAGGCCTCTGATGCCGTGCTCGGGGTAGGTGTTCACCATCTCCGCGATAAAGCGGTCGTTATACGCCCGAATGGTCTCTCTACCACGCTGGTAGAAACGATCGGCCCGGTGAGTCCATGCAGTCATGTCGTCAATCTCATGAAAAGCGACGGACATACTTATGGCAAAAATGACCCAATTATTCTCATGTCCCATCTGAGCCTCCCTCTCGTACCAATGTTGGAGGGCGGGTCCTCGGAGTAGAGTCTTGGGGATGTCGACTCAGTATTCTACTGGAATCCTAAATGACCTCATCCAGCTAAGAGTCTGCATCTCCCAATCTCTGAAAGGCGTAGTGTTCTCCTCCCCGGAGTATGTGGTCGCATGGGGCAAAACAAAACCCATGTACTCTGCTAGGGCCGGGACGGGTCCATCTGCGCTGTGCTGGCCTGAGTCTGCCGATGGCGTGTTTGACGGTTGATTCACCTCAGACATCTTGCATCGTCGTTTGTTAGAAAAGTTATGTATATCTATATGCATACAGGGATAATACTCTTTAGAACCCTAACTAATATAGAAAGAAACTACTCTTGGTGCATTTCTACTTGCTGACGAGGAGGCGTATGTGGCGAGTCTTCACTATGCCTCTTCACTCCACATTTTTGTCTTATTCTTTTGTCTCACTCTTGGCACTAATCTCCCACCTGGTTGGTCCACTTTAATTCAGCTTATTTAGCTAATTTTGCTGCACCATGGTCGAATTTTTCCACTAATAATATTGTTCCAACACTGCTAATCACCAAAATACGAACCGTCGTATTTTCAGTATTTTTCAATATTATGTGCGACGGTTCCAGTCTAAAAAAATTGACAGATTATTTCTCCGTCACTGTCTAATTAATCTAATAATATATATTTATTGATCTAGGGCTGTGCTACCCTCGAGAAAATTCTGAGAGTTGCTTTAGATGCGACGGTGACTATACCGTCCTCATTTTTTTATTTTTATTTATTTTTTGCTGTGTTTTCTCAACTTTCTACATTTCTGCATTTCTATGTTGCCAAGACTTTAACGAGGCTATGATTGACATGAATGTATTCCTTTCATAGGAATATAATTCTTATTTCAAAATTCTAGTGGTCGTTTCAGCTCGTTCTTTGTGAATTTACCGTTCTTTACGGTAATTTCACGACTTTACCGAAATATTCTCGTTTCGGATTTGTTTTAGCTCGAAATGACTTCGAATTTCAAACGAAGGCTAATTATGTGACTTTAAATCATTTCCTAGCTTTAGAAAGTGAATTCATCCATAAATTGTCCTTTTTTTTACATAATTTGGGGCAAAAATGTAATTTTTTTAAAAGTTCGGGGGCTTTTGTACAATTAACTCAAAACTAAGCCGAACCTTATTTTTAAGGCCACTGTTTTGCAAGGTATATTTTTATAATGTATGCAATGAATCAAAAAATCAGAATTTCATTCTTTTTTATAATGTATGAGATAACATTTGAAAATGTTAAAACAAAAGGCTATATTATAATTCCTTCATCGTTTTCTTTTTTATGGGAAAAACCTGGTATAAATTCTATCTTTTTCTTCGAGTCCTTCTATCTTCTTTCTTTTGCCGTTTGTATTCAGAGAGTTTTTTGTATTTCGAGGTTCCTCATTCTGTTGCTCTTCATGCTTTCTTGTTACTTCACGTCATTTCCTATTCATCTAAAACCCCTAAGACGTCAAAACCTATTGGTCCTGTAATTTCTCCCAAAATTTATGTCACATCTGCTCCTTCTATTTTCGAGATAGCGTGTGACTATTTATTTCCGGAAGACATCCCTATTCATGCTATCGAAGAAATTCGTAGCGCCCTTTCCCCAAATACTATTCACCTACTATTGCCTCAAATCGTTGTCACCCATTTCCCTCTCAACTCCTTTTTTAATCTATTCTTTTGTCTGTTAAAGACGTGGCCTTTCACCATCCATCCTAACGTTTTTCGCATTATATCTTGTGCAATCCTCATACGCGTTGTCGAAGCACTTGATATCAGACCCGAGGATTTGTTGTATTTTTACTGAGTCAAGCATCGCAAAGGCGGTTGCTTTGATTTCGTGATAAAGTACTTCACTGTCAACTTTTCAGTTGAGCTCACTTCATAGCGAGGCGAATTCGACATCGCGCCATATTCTTCGGAGAAGAAGTGGGCCACCCACGTTTACGACTTATCTGGCAACTTTTATTAGGCTGACTCCTTTTAAATTCCTCTTCCGGTCAAAGATCTCTGTGACCAGGATCGTCCGATTGCTGCTTTTCCTCGCCGTGTTGGATGTCCCTATGATGCCATTGTCACGTGTTGCTTAAATAAAGTTGCGGTCGTTTGCACCCCCGGGGTGCTTGATTTCCTACAACGGATCCAGATAGAATGTCCGTTGGATTTTTTTTTTACGTCAAATGCTGATAGAGAGTCATTTTGGTATGCCTTTCAACTGGCTGAAGCTGATGAGCCTATCTGTCGCCTATCCGGGCATGTTCGGAGTGGCATTCCACTTGATCCCTCTCGCCCCCTTATAATTTCTTCCATCTTTACCTCCTTCCACCCTCGCTGAATCTTCCTCAGTTCCAAAAATGGAAGAGATATCTCCCCATTTGGACATTCCAGCTATTTAAGATGATGAGGATACTTTTACGACTGTTGAGGTGGTACTGTTGGGTGGATATATTGGAAAGAAAAGGAAGAGGAAAATTGCGGCCGTTAAGCCTCCTGTTCCTCCTGTAACTTCCTCGTCTCTATTTCGGGAAGAAACTTCCGAAACCGAAGACCCCTGCTCCCCTTTCTCGCCGTACTAAACGTCATCACAACTCCGTACCTACAAGCAGAGTCTCTTCACGGGCGAGTCTTCGCTTGAAATATGTGGCTGGGAAGTCGAAGGTTCCTCCTGGCACTTCGTCAGGCTCTCCGTAGCTTACCATTAATCTGGAGAGGTCGTCTTCGCCTTCTCTGACTTACTTGAAGGTTACACTGCCACCCCCTCCGCTAATTCAGACGCCCCCTAGCATTCCCCTACCGCCAGTTGAGGTTTCTCTTGCGGTGAAGAGCCAACTTGCTCTTTCTCGTGTGCAGGAGAAGCCTCCGACTAATAATACGAAAGTCGAGGTTACTGCAGATGATGCCGGCATGGATATTTCTACTGAAGGAAATGTGCAGTCAAGTTTCTGACTTGTTCACTTTGACTTTAGATTTTGTTATTTTTGTTGTACGGTATGTTTATGTGTTTCCTTCCGTAGGTTAATGCTGTTGCAGCTCCTTCGTTAAAGGAAGTTCGTGGGGCATTTGTTGTTGGTGGTTCCGATTCCTCACCTATAGATAAAGTTGCACATAGTATCTTATTTGTGTTATTATATTTATCATACCATGTGTTGATGTTGATTGTTTTTGTTTTAGGCGGATGAAATTTCTCGACAAGGTGGTAGCCACGTTAATGCTGCTGGCAGACCACCTCTTTTGGATGTAATGACATCGCCGGAGAAGGAACTGGTGCCGTAAAAGGAGATGACTTCGGAGCTGGTGTCTGTTCTTGGGAAAGAACCCATCGCTGCCGATCCTATTGTTTCGCTTAGAGAGACCCCAGTGACTGTTACTATACACTCCTCTGCTATTGAGCCCCTAGTATGCCTTTTGAATGGTGAATGTGTTACCTTTGCTTTGGTATTGTTTTGGTTTATTACTAATTTCTGTATTGTTGTGCTTTTGCTGTCTAGCAGGCTTCTGCTTCTAATGAAGCTGGAACTTCTGTTCCCGCGCAGACAGTTGGTCAAGCTGCTGGATCTTCGTCATCCCCGCCAATTCTTGATATGGCGTTTCCTCTCGTTTAACTAGCTTCCTAGGTATGTTTGCGTTGTTTGTCTCTTTTTTTCATTCTTGTTGTCACGTTTCTTTAGTTGTTGGCTCTATGTTTTTTTTTTCAGCTGACGTCTAAAGGAGATAAATTCATCGAGGTGGAGCTGAAGAGATAATGGCTAAGAAAGATGCTTTGATTGCTGAGAAGAAGACGTTGTTTTTAGAGAGAGAGGCTCTTATTGCTAAGAAAATGGCACTCCTAGAGGAAAGGGATGACATAATTGGTAAGCTAGAAAGCGTTATAGCTGCTTCCGCTGGCCCCTGGGAGTTTGAGGAACTGAAAGCACGTCTTTCCTTGGTGGAAGCAGAGAAGGAATTGGAGCGAAGCAAAGTGCGCCATTTTCATCTTCAAGTTACTGCTACCACTGCTACTAAACAAGCTCTTCAGCTAAAACTTGACTCCAGTGTTGAGTATGCTAAAGGCTTGTATGGATTGCTTGATACTTCGCGCAACTCTGTGGAAGCTGCTTTGGCACAAGAGAAAGCGACGACAGATCAAGCCATCAAAGTTCAGAAGGCTGATGCATTCCGCAGCAGGTTTGAGGAAGGCTCTCGCCCGCCTGCCAAAGGAGCATAATGTCGCCAAAAAAATATGAAGAGCATATCGGGCTTTTTGAAGTTGTCAGCCGTTTTGTAAGTACTCCAGCAAATATGCATCTTCCTGATCCTTCTTTTGTTGCACCTCCCAGCTTCAATGCGGATAGCTTCATTGCTGCGTCGGGTCTGTCTCAATGAACTTGTTTTAATGCTCCCTCATTTGTATCTGAAACTTCTTTTATTTTGTAAATAATTTTGAACTAAAATTCGAGCAAGGATAAAGTCAGAACAATGGTTATATATATATATATATATATATATATATATTTTTTTTTTTTTGTTGGTAGAGAAATGGAATGAACTTGATACTCATTTATTTGTTGTTGGTTGTCAGGATGGCACGTCTTCTGCTTGTGTCAAACCTTGATGTGAATTTTGTTAGAAAAAGATTTGAAGTGTCCTCGCTTGCAATGCTTTCCTTATCCGGCTCATCTGTTTATTATTTGTGTAATACCTACTGAACATATGATTGTATTTTAATTTAGTGGACTGCTATTATGTTCTTATGGAATTTTGGTCTTTGAATTATGGTTTCCGGTATAATGATTCATGTATAATTTGCACCTTCTTTGTTTTCTGTTGTTCGTGTTGTTGAGGCTTTTCGATGTCATTTTGTGCTGTGTTGTCCTCATTGACTTTGTTTTGCATAACGTATATACCTTATATCATGTTATACTTTTGTGCCGTTGTTGCCCTACCTTTAACAGTATTCTGGGGCGGCTTTTTCAATTTTTTGCTTGCCATACCCATTAATAGGGTTCCATAAGATTTTGTTGTTGGTGCCCTACTATTAACAGGGTTCTAGGGCGGCTTTTCTATTTTTTTTGGCTTGCTATACCAATTAATAGGGTCCACAAGATTTTGTCGTTGATGCCCTACCATTAACATGGTTCTGGGGCGGCTTTTTCATTGTTTGCTTGCCATACCCATTAATAGGGTTCCACTAGATTTTGCGGTGTCTTCATTGTTTGCTTGCCATACCCATTAATAAGGTTCCACAAGATTTTCCCGTTGATACCCTACCATTAACAAGGTTCTAGGGCGGCCTTTTCATTGTTTGCTTGCCATACCTATTAATAGGGTTCGACAAGATTTTGTTGTTGATGCCCTACCATTAACAGGGTTTTGGGGCGGCATTTTCATTGTTTGCTTGCCATACCCATTAACAGAGTTCTAGGGTGGCTATTTTTTTTTTTGAATAAATGGATGGTCTCTATATATAAGAATTTTTTAAGTACATTGTATTCCAAGAGCTTGTGATTTTTCTTTCCGGATCTGTTATGTTCCTGAGTCCATATGCTCATTTTCTGTAAACCTTGATAAGTTCATATGGCCCTTCCTAAGTTGGCCCATGTTTTCCGTCAATTGGGTTCTTTGTGTTCAATGTGACTTTGCTTAGTACTAAATCTCCTACGTTGAATGATCTCTCTTTGATTTGCTTGTTTTATAGTTTTGTCACCTTTCGTTGGTTGGCCAGCATTTTTATTGCGGCCATTTCTCTTTTTCTTTTTTTTTTCCTATCAATTTTAGATCCAATATCCTTCAATCTTCATTGTTTTTGGATTGTGTTAGGGCCGTTTGGGTTGTAGGAAATGAAAGTTCGATTGGGATTATGGCCTCCATTCCGTACACTATTGAAAATGGTATTTCTTCGGTGGATATCCGTCTAGTTGTGCGGTAAGCCCAAAGGACATTTTCCAACTCATCTGCCCATCTTCCTTTCTTGTCTTCTAATTTCTTTTTTATGCAGTCGAAGATGATTTTATTGGAGGATTCGGCTTGTCCGTTCCTTTGTGGGTAAATCCTCGAAGAGAAGCTCAGTTGAATTCCGTGTCCGGAGCAGAATTTTCCTACAGCCCTTCCGGTGAACTGTGTCCCATTGTCCACTGTGATTTTTTGCGGAATTCCGGATCTGTAGACGATGTTCTTCCAGATAAATTTGATTACCTCAGTTTGTGTTATGTTGGCATATGCTTCTGCTTCCACCTATTTGGTGAAGTAATCTGTTACGACGATCGCGTATTTTCTTCTTCTAGGTGCTAATGATAATGCTCCGACGATATCGATTCCCCAGTGGAGGAACGACCAAGCGCTGACTACGTAATGCAGTTTGTTTGCTGGGATATGCATCTTGTGAGAGAACCTTTGGCATTTGTCGCATCTTTTTACATACTGATTTGTATCTCTTAGCATTTTAGGCCATAAGTAGCCTTGTGTCATTGCTTTATGAGCGAGGCTTCTCCCGTCCTTGTGGTTGCTGCATACTCCTTCATGTATCTGCTGCATTACTTCTCGTCCTTCTTTCTTTGTCAAGCACCTCTTCAACATTGGCCCGTCCCACGACTTCCGGTAAAGTTTTTCGCCCATCATTGTGTACAGCGAGGCCTTGATTTGGATTGTCCTGGCCTCTTGTTTGTCTTCCGGAAGCTTTCCTTCGATTAGGAATTTTCTTCCTCTTGTTCAATATTGATGAATGTTGCGGTTGCTTGTACTTGTTCTTTTTCTTCGTAGCTGGGTTGACTCAGCTCTAGGATTAGTGAGATGCGGAGGAGGCCCTCTTTAAAATCCCCGGGAACCATCCTTGCTAAGTAATCTACTTTTTCATTTTCTTCTCTCAGAATTTGTTCTACTTGCACTTGGTGAAACTTTGCGAATTATTTCTTTAATGTTGGTTCTTTTACCTCGTATCTTTCGGCGAATTGATGCACAACTAGTTGAGAGTCGCTTTTTATATTTAGTGTTTCTGCTCTAACAGCCTTTGCCAGCTTTAAACCTATCAATAAATCTTCATACTCTGCCATGCTGTTGGTGGCGTTGAAATTTAGTCGGATTGCGTATTCAAGCGTTACTCCCTCTTCATTATCAAGTATTATCCCAACTCCGGCTCCGTTCTGATTTCAAGCTCCATCTATATACATGTGCCATTCTGACTTGACTTCCATCACTTTGCTCGTGGGATTCTCAATGCCAATTGCGATGTATTCATTCAGGAAATCGGGTAGCCTAGCCCTTTTTTGCTGTTCTAGTTCGAATCCGGCTATTTCCATCGTTCACTTTGTGACCCGCCCTGTGATATCCGGTTTTGACAATATGGACTTTAGAGGTTGGCCTCAGATTGGCCCAGATATGCAAAGAGTTCTTCGCCTTGCTCCGAAACTGTCAGTTCTATATCTATCTTCCAGTATTCCCAGCCGATTTCTTTGGTCCCTTTTATTGCTTTATAAAATGGCCCGCAATTTTCAGAAACTCAAGGAATAAATCTATTCAGGGCTATTATCTTTCCAATTACGGATTGTACATCTTTTATGGTTCGGGGTTCCTGCTCTGTCATCAAATTCCTTATCTGCGCCGGATGTGGCTCTATTCCTCTCTTGCTGACCACGTGACCAAAGAACTGTCCAGATGATACTCCGAATGCGCATTTTGCGGGGTTGAGTTTCATCCAGAACTTACGGAGGACTGTGAAAACTTCGGTTAAATGCTCGATGTGGGATTCTTTCTGTTTGCTTTTGACGCATATATCATCAATATATATTTCTATTATGTTTCTGATAAGATCTTTGAACATTGTTCATTAATCATTTGTACGTCGCTCCTGCATTTTTTAGTCCAAATAACATTACTTTAAAATAGTAAATGCCCCATCCGTCACGAAAGCGGTATTTTCTTGGTCTTCCTCTGCTAAGAGGATCTTGTTATATTCGGAATAAGCATCCAGGAAATTGAGCCTTTCATACCCTGTTGTTGCGTCGATCATCTCGTCAATCTTTGGAATCGGGAAACTGTCCTTTGGGCAAGCCTTGTTTAGGTTAGTGAAGTCAATGCAAACTCTCCGCTTTCCTTTTTTTTTTTTAACCAACACCACATTTAAGAGCCAATCAGGGTATTGCACTTCTTCGATCATCCCATTAGCCAACAACTGCGTTTATGATTTTGTTCCTTTTCGGTACGAAACGTCTTTGCTTTTGTTTGATTGGCTTCGCATTAGTTCTCACATTCAGTCGGTGCACTGATTCAGTTGAGTCCACTCCAACCATATCTTCGCTTCAGGAATTCAATCAACTCTTGTTTTTCTTCTTTTGGGAAGGGTTTACCCACCAGTGTCATTCTTGATGGATTATTTGGGTCATCCAGAATCGCTATTGTTTCTTCTACCATTGGACCTTCTTTTTCTTCCTCTTTTTTGATGAATCCTGGTGGGCCCTCCTTTGATTTCTATTGGTTCCCTTCCACTTCCTTCTTTCCTTTAGGACTTGGTTCCTCGTAGATCGCGACGTTATAGAACCTTTGAGCAATCGATTTGTCTCCCTTGATGTCTATCGTTTTGGTTCCATCTGGCGAAAGACATCTCATTACTTGGTGTAAGGTAGAGGCTACTTCTTCCATCTCGTGGATCCATCCTCTCCCCATTATGGCGTTGTAAGCGAATTTGACGTCTATTACGACGAATTCTACTTCGAGCGACTTTGCAGCTGCTTGTGCTGTTAAGGTGACCGCTCTGATCGGAGTTACTTTGGTGCCTTCGAATCCAATAAGCGGCGAACTGCTCTTTTGGATCTATGATTCGTTTAGCCAAAGTTTCTTGAATGTCTTCAGAAATAAAACGTTTGCGCTGCTTCTGCCGTCAATCAGTATCTGCTGCACGTCGCAGTCGTGGATCCTGAGTGTGACAACTAGCGGATCGTCGTGCGGCATCTGAACTCTGGCTAAGTCTTCTTCTCCGAACGAGATTTTGGCGATTTTCTATTGCACAATCCATACCTAAAACTGTTTTGCTGATCAGTTCTACCATGAATCGCGTTAATCACGCGTATTTTATCCCCACTTCCACTTGAGTTTGGTCTTGTATCATCTCTTCTGTGGTCTCTATCTTATTCCAAGAATTCCAAGAGCTGATCCTTCTTTAGCAACATCGCGATCTGCCGCTTTAGAGTGAGACATTCGTCAGTTGTGTGGCCGTGGTCTTGATGAAGTCACATAATTTGTTTCTATCGCGCTTATCTAGAGACATTTTGATTGGCCTGGGCGGTCTAAGGACCCCTAAGTTTTTCACCTTCCCGAGGATAGTGCTTCGAGACGCGTTGAGCTTTAGGCTTCTCAACTCCGCTAGCTATTTGTTTCATCTTTCTAGCTCCACTTCCGCGATCATCATGTCCCTGATCCCTCGCAGCCATTATCCTTGCCCATCACGGTTTCCCCAAGAGGTATGATTAGGTCGTTCTTCCCAAGGCTTTCGTATTGGGACTTGCGGTTGGAATTCTTCTCTTATCTGTTTAGAAACTCGAGGAATAAATCTGTTCAGGGCTATTATATTTCCAATTAGGGATTGTACATCTTTTATGGTTCGGGGTTTCAGCTCTGTCATCAAATTCTTGACCTGTATTGAATGTGGATCTATTCCTCTCTTGCTGACCACGTGGCCTAAGAACTGTCCGGATGATACTATGACCACGCATTTGGGGGGTTGAGTTTCATCCGAAACTTACGGAGGACTGTGAAAGCTTCGGTTACGTGCTCGATGTGGGATTCTTTCTGTTTGCTTTTGACGCATATATCATCAATATATATTTCTATTATGTTTCCGATAAGATCTTTGAACATTGTTCATTAATCTTTGGTACGTCGCTTCTGTATTTTTTAGTCCGAACGACATTAATTTAAAACAATAAATGCCCCGTTCCGTCAGAAAGCGGTCCTTTCTTGGTCTTCCTCTGAGGAGGATCTGGTTATATCTAGAATAAGCATTTAGGAAACTGAGCCTTTCATACCCTGTTGTTTCGTCGATCATCTCGTCAATCTTTAGAATCGGGAAACTGTCTTTTTGGCAAGCCTTGTTCAGGTTAGTGAAGTCAATGCAAACTCTCCACTTTCCATTACTTTTTTCAACCAACACTACATTTGAGACCCAATAAGGGTATTGCACTTCTCTGATTATCCCATTAGCCAACAAACGATCTATCTCGTTTATGATTTTGTTCCTTTTCGGTGCGAAACGTCTTTCCTTTTGTTTGATTGGCTTTGCATTGGTTCTCACATTCAGTCGGTGCACTGATTCGGTTAAGTCCACTCCAACCATGTCTTCGTGAGTCCAGGTTCTGCTTTAGTAATTCAATCAACTCTTGTATTTCTTCTTCTGGGAGGGGGTTACCCACCAGTATCGTTCTTGATGGATCATTTGGGTCCACCAGAACCGTTATTGTTTCTTCCACCATTGGACCTTCTTTTTCTTCCTCTTTTTTGATGAATCCTGGTGGGCTATCCTTTGATTTCTATTGGTTCCCTTCCACTTCCTACTTCTCTTTATAACTTGGTTCCTTGTAGGTCACGATGTTGTAGAACCTTTGAGCAATCGATTGGTCTCGCATGATGTCTATCGTTTTGATTCCATCCGGCAAAAGATATCTCATTGCTTGGTGTAAGGTAGAGGCTACTCCTTCCATCTCGTGGATCTATCTTCTCCCTATTATGGCGTTGTAAGCGAATTTTCCGTCTATTACGACGAATTCCACTTCGAGCGGCTTTGCAGCTACTTGCACCGTTAAGGTGACCATTCCGATCGGAGTTACTTTGGTGCCTTCGAATCCAATAAACAGCGAATTGCGCTTTAGGATCTGTGATTCGTTTAGCCAGAGTTTCTTGAACGTCTCCAGAAATAAAACTTTGCGCTGCTTCCACCGTCAATCAGTATCTGCTGCACGTCGCAGTCGTAGATCCTGAGTATGACAACTAGCGGATCGTCGTGCGGCGTCTGAACTGTGGCCAAGTCTTCTTCTCCGAATGAGATTTGGGCAATTTTCTCCCTTCTGACAAGTTCTCTTTTTAAAATATAGATTTCTTTCAAATATTCCCCCATCCTCTTCCTATTGCACAATCCATAATCGAAACTGTTTTGTTGATTAGTCCTACCATGAATTGTGTTAATCACGCGTATTTTATCCCCACTTCCACTTGAGTTTGGTCTTGTATCATCTCTTTTGTGGTCTCTATCTTTTTCCAAGAATTCCAAGAGCTGATCCTTCTTTAGCAACATCGCGATCTACCCCTTTAGAGTGAGACATTCGTTAGTCGTGTGGTCGTGGTCTTGATGGAAGTCGCATAATTTGTTTCTATTGCGCTTATCTAGCAACATTTTGATTGGCCTGGGCGATCTAAGGACCCCTAAGTTTTTCACCTTCCGAGGATAGTGCTTAGAGGCGCGTTGAGCTTTAGGCTTCTCAACTCTGCTAGCCATTTGTTTCGTCTTTCTAGCTCCACTTCTGCGATCATCATGTCCCTCATCCCTCGCGGTCGTTATCCTTGCCTGTCACGGTTTCCCCAAGAGGTATGATTAGGTCGCTCTTCCCAGGGCTTTCGTATTGGGACTCGCTGCCTGAATTCTTCTCTTATCTCTTCTCATACTTCTGTGTGCCTTGACTTGTTCCTTCCTAATCCGGCTTCTTCCACCTGGATGTAGACTTCTGTATTTGTAATGATCTCTTGGATATTGTTCGGGGGCTTTGTTATGAACATCTCATAAAGCTCTTGGTCGTGATTCCATCCATCTCAGAAGATTCTAGAAGCGACTCTAGTATTCGGATCTTCTATTTGACTCCACTCAGAGGTAAACTCTCCAGGTACTGTTTGAGGCTTTCCCGCGGCCTCTACTTGGTGTCCATCGAATTTGATGTCTCCTTCCTCTGTCTTTGGTTATAGATGAATTGGGAGATCAGGCTATCGCTCAATTAATCGAAGTTGGAGATCGAGTTGGGTCGCCATTGCTTGAACCATGAGGTGGCTGCTCCGGTAAGCACCATTGGAAAGACCTTACAGAGGATCTGATCTCGGCTTGTCTCCAACATCATGACTTGTCAAAACTGATGCAAAAAGGCGACTGGGTCAGACTTACCATCGTAGGGCCTCATTTGTGGCACTTGAAATCGATCCGGCTTTGGTTCTGCCAAGATCTCTTTCGTAAATGACGATTGGATCTTGTTCCGAGCTTTTTGGATCGCTTGCTCTACTATGGTTTGGCTTTCGAGCTCTCAAAACTGTTCCTTCACCTGATTCTGTACTTCCTTTCAGAGGTCCTTCTTTGACACCCTTGTTTCAAAAACATCTTTTAGCTTTTCATACTATCTTTTCTCTGCTTCTTCTCTCTCTCGGATCTCCTTTTCTGTCGTATCCTTCTTTGTCTGGGCCGCTCGTTCTTCTATAGTAACTCCATCTATATTTCTCTTGTGTCTGTCCACGCGCGGAACTTGCTTGAGGCATTCCTCTATCTTGTTTACGTCGTTTCCTACAATATCTAGAAGTTCAATGCATCTTAGCCAGTCTTCATCTCTCACGCGTTCTTCCCGCTCCTTCTCGAGTTCTTTCTTCTGTTGCTCCAGTTCTTTCTCCAATGCTTGTTGCCCCGACAACACCTTTAACATGAATGATTCTGTCTCTTGTTGTTTCCCCATCATCGCCAAAAACATATGCTCCATGGTCATGTCCACTGAAGCAGCGTCTTGGTCTTAGGTTCCAGCTTGATCCTCAGTTGTCTTCTGGCTCTTCCTTGTCATCGTGTCTTCTTCTTCGATCCTTATGTCCTTCTGCGTTGAACCTGCGAAGTCAGATCTTTGATCTAAAAAAAAGGGAAAGTTTAGGAAGTAAAAAGGTTTAGTTTCCCACGGACGGCGCCAAACTGTTTGTGCCAATTTCTGGTAAAACAGTTGTCCGCTCTTTTTCACACGCGAATTATAACCGCAAGTGTACGGATTGTGATAAGTAATACAATGGATTGTGAGTCCGAATATTATCCCACGAAGAACTGAAGGCTAATAATATCTAACTACTACAACTAGTAAAGACTTATTTTGTTTAGAAAATATAACTTAAGATTGGTGATTGAATGAAATAAATAAAACAATAAATGCAATTTATAAATAAATAACTCAATTCCACTAATCAACTCAATTAACTAAACCTAGGATCGATTAGCTTCCCTTGATTTCTCTTTTATTCAATTATTCACTAACTCCTCTCTACACTCCTCAATTCTACGCTAGTCTAGGAATTTAAGAACTAAGTCGCAGCTCTCGCTTATTGACGTAATTATACGTCTAATCTAACTCACGCGTCCGCTTGCTAGAATTAAATACATTAAGCGTGATTCCTAAAATCCTAAATCGATCACCTCCCGGTCCTTACGATTTACAATTCGACTACTTGGATAACCAGTCACCTCCCGGTCCTTATGGCGTCTAAACTATGTTCTTATTATTCCCGATTCAATTTAATTGCCTCTCTCGAGTTTAATACAATTAAACCTAATTTTTCTACCCAATTTACCAATTGCAAATAGAAAATAAATTCAACCAACAAGAACATAAGCATATGAATTGAATATTGCATAGATTTATTAATGAAAATCAAATAAATTCGACATCAAGTTCGGCTAATCTCTCCTCGTGAGATATTTAGCCTCTCATGGATAACAACAAATCAGAATAATTAATGGAGTTCATGTTCATAACCAGAAAAATAATAGAAGAAGAGATAAAGAATAAAGGAACAGAATAAACTCTAGGTCGACTAGTCTTCGACAGCTTCCTTGAGTCGTCTTATCCTCGTAACATCTTGTTCTCCTTCTTGTTGAGTTTCTTCGTGAGAATTTGAGTTTTTCTCCCTGTTCGTGATGAATCCCATGATCGATCGGCGTGCACGCTGTCTCGGGCTTCATTGGGCGCTCGATCAATCGGCTCGTATGCTGCGATCGATCGGCGCTCCTGCTGTGCAACTCACATAGTTGGGCCGATCGATCGGCTAGTATTGCGGGATCGATCAGCGATCGTTCTGCCTTTTTGGGCTATTTGTAAACCTCTTAGCCGATCGATCGGCTGGTTGTGCCCGACCGATCGGCGATGGATCTGCCTTTTATCCTCAATACTCTTTCGCTCCAGATTGCTCCGTTTTGTATACTTTTTCATCTTGATTTTTGAACCTTTGCTTAAATCACCTGTACACTCGTAAAACTCATCAAATCACATAAACTTAAGGATTTTAACAACAATTCAAGTCTGAATTATGAGTGAGTGCTTTGCTCGCTCATCAACAGTTAATCGTACTCGGCTTAATTTGGTAAGCACTCGAGAATTCAGGGTGATCATATCTAGAAAGAAAAGATCTATCCCGAAATTCGTTTCGAAATTATCTCTGGGAAATCACTAGATCTGAATAAGTACTATGTATTTCTCAAGTGGGCAAAATGTTACAATTCATTATCAATGAACTTTATATATAGAATTCTGATTACATGGGATTCTAGAATTTTCTTTAGGGTCTAGCTTTTCTGGCCTTTCGGGCTCTTTTCTCGTCACGTCTTGGGCATGATTATGTAGGATGTGCTGACGTGGGCAACGCTCTTACGTTCTTTTCACGTGTTGAGCGCTCGTAGCTTGACTCCATCATGTGGAATGGTTATCTTTGGTTCCACATGCTTGAATCTGGTTCGTGTCTGCTTATTTTCATCGTTTCCTCTTCTTTAGGACTGAACAAGGTCGTTTCCTCATTAAGTGAGTATGATGACGTTCGCTCTTTGGGAAGGTATCTGGGTTAGGAAAATCTATATATAAGAACACAGACATGTAGCGTCAAAACACACCTTTTTTTTTTCTTTTTCAAAACACAACCTATTTCAAAAACAAACAAAAAAACCAGAAAAAAAAAAAGCAATGCCAAATTCTTTGATTTCACAATCAATTTTAACAAATCCTACCCCTGATCTCACTAGCACACATATGGGAAAAAAAAAAGGTTAATTATCCCAACCCCATTCCAAAATGCAAAACCCCCCAAATCGACCAACTCTTTGAGAAACACATCCCATTACCACTGAAAACGACGTCGTGTGCAAATCAAGAGTCCTCCAACCTTCGTGACCCAAGACAAACTAGAAAACGACCGACGATGAGCCCGAGACGACCTTCGAAACCCATATCCTCTCAATGGCGACGGCGTCATCAAGCAATCGTGGTAAACTAGAGTCTCGCCATATCAACATATAGCCTTTTTTTTTATCTGCATTAGTTTATTCAATATATAAGTATTTTTTATATTTTCTAATTTTTTTAATTTCAAGTTTATTCCATATTTATTTCTATATCTCATATCTAATTTTTAATATCATATTATTTTTACTAGTTAGTTCAATTTGTAAGTAAATTGGTTCTACTAGTTTTTATTTTCAAGTTTTATTCCATTTAGTTTTTGGTTTCATATTTAATTCTTAATAGCATATTATATTTACAAGTTAATGTAATATTTAAGTAATTTTCATATATACTAGTTTTTTATTTCAATACCTCCTGGTAAATCCGTATTTAGTTTTTAATTCCATATCTTGTTTTTAATTTTATATTATATATTCTATATGGTTTTAAAGTGCAATTTATGTATATCACTCTCTATACTGAATTTTTTTAATATGATATCAGTTATGTAATATATAACATTATATATTAAATATTCAATTTATTTTAATCTAAATTTACTCGCTAACTAAAATCTGACAGTAATTTTTGCAGTCCTAAACTTATGCTTAAAAAGCAAAATTGGCCAAAAACTTTGGCGTGTGATAGTGTCAGTGATTCAAATTTGTTTCAACTAATAGCAAAGTTCCTTCAAATAGAGAATGAATGAAGGCCCTTGTTTTTTGGCTTTAGTTACAGCAAATACGCCAACTACTACGCTTTTTTCTATTTAAAATAATACAAGAAAAAAAGAAAATCTCTTTTAAGAATTCGGATCTACAAACCCGATGGGCCAGTTAAGCAATTAGCAATTTTAAAGGTAAAATTTGACGGATTTAGCGATAGTTTCACGAAATTAGGGATTTAGCCATAGCATGTAACATTTTTTTTAACATATAACATATATACGTGTAAAAAAATGTAACATTAAATGTAACATGCACCATAAAATGTTACACTTTTACACATATATATGTTTCATGTAACAAAAAATGTTACATTTTATGGCTAAATCTCTAATTTCGTAAAATTATGACTAAATCCTAAAAAATTACCTAAAAATTTGGTTAAATGCCTAAAAAACTCCAAACCCGATTTACACTAGGGTTAAAATGGTCTTATAAAATATGACACATACGCACATTGAATTGATATGATAATAATTATAATTGTAGAATAAATGTGTAATATATAACTCCATAATGAGTGTATAAGTAAAAAGATCTAAGAAATTTATGAGAATAACAAAATTACACATAAAAATTTATGTAAGAAAATTTCTCACACGTGTAAAAAATTCCTGAAGGGCTAATTTTTAAATTTTTTTAAAACTGGGGCAATTTTTTAAAATTATTTTCTAAAAAGTGATTATTTTCTTAAAATTTTCTCATATTTATTTCTAAGTAATTTATATTTAAATTATTATTATGATATTACATGTTATTATTAATATTTTTTTTATTTTTTTGATGTAATAGAATATTCTCATAAACACAAGTGAGATGAGAATTTTTAAGCAATTTTCATATTTTATTCTTGAATGTTATTTTCTCATGATTCATTATTTTTCTGATTTAATTATGTCATATCAATTTCATTTGGGAATTTAAAGAAGAAAGTAGAATTTTAAGAAAATAGACCGTTTTTATAAAATGATATTGAAAGAGGTCAGTTATGTAAATAGTCATTTTAGACTGCATATTTTTAAAAATAGCGACAGTTTTAAAAAATTTAAAAACTTACCATAATACATGAAGAAATTTATGACAATAACAAAATTACGCATCAAAATTACTGTAAGAAAATTTCTTACAAGTGTTACAAATTTCTGAAGAGGATACTTCTTAAATTTTTTGAAACTGTGGCTATTTTTTAAAATTGATTTGTAAGAAAGTGGATATTTGCTTAAAATTCTCTTTTAAAAAATAGCCATAATTTCAACAAATTTAAAAACTAGCCCTTTCAGAAATTTCATACAAATGTCAAAAATTTTCTTACAGCAATTTTGATGTGTAATTTTATTGTTAGAAATTTCTTACATGTGATATGGCTAGTTTTTATTTTTTTTTTGAAACTTTGGCTATTTTCTTAGAACACACAGCTCAAAATGGCTATTTACGTAACTGACACTTAAAAAAAATAGTCATTTTTTTAGAATGATTTTAAAAAATAGTCATAGTATCAAAATTTATTACAAAAAATTTTATGTGTAATTTTCTTATGCTAAGAAATTTCTTACCTTTGTAAAAAAAAAAAAATTATGACTACTTTTTAAATTTTAATATTGCTATTTTTTTTAAAATACGCTAGCCAAAATGGCTATTTACCTAACTGTTGCATCTCATTTATAGTTTATTTATTTAATTGATTTAGTTTATCATTAACTTGGTAAACCCAATAATTATTGTTATTAATTTAGAATATATCAAATTTTATTCATTTATTTAACATTGATAAAATTCAATAATTATTCGTAACTAGACCTGGTAATAAGGGAGGCGGAAACGGGTACCCGCCTCCCGTTTCTGTTTTTTCACAGGGGTAAGAAATGTTTTCGTGGAAATACAAAAACGAGTCCCATGCCTATAGGATTTTGGTTGAAATTTTTTGATAAAATTTTTTTTGAAGACCATTGGAAAGCGATCAAATTGTTTAAAAAAAATAAAAAATGTGACCGTTGCCCCCTCCCCCCCTCTCCCTCTTCTTCTTCTTTCTTCCATCTTCTACTTAAACCTCTTCTTCTTCTTCTTCTTCTTCTTCTTCTTCTGCACACCTTCTTTTTCTTCTTCTTCTCTCTAAATTTCTCATTCTCTCTACTCTTGTAACCCCGGCCCCCGGGGTTATATTTCTATTGTACTTCCTCAATAGGATTATCTAAACGACAATGAATTATCGACTCTTCAATGATTGATTTAATATCTCGTCTCATAATTAGAACTCATTCTCATTATTACATTAAAAAAATTTACAATTGGAATATTTGTATTTAAATTCTTAGTGGCCATTAGATTCGAATTTGACTCCTTAAAGTGAGAAGTTACACTGTGAGTCCTTGAACTTTAAAGTAATTACAAAATTGGCCCAAATTTAGAAAATGACCCTGTTTGGGTTGTAATCTCATTTTAAGGCGACAATATGATTTGTAATCTTAGCCTTAGTTTCAAATTTGGGACAACTCCGAGTTAGTACGAAGCCGAAATGGATTTAACTCGAAAAAGTCGAGAAAAACCGTGTAAATGTGGTTAAAGAATGGAACGAGCTCAAAACGACCACTATTAATTTAGAGTTGACTTCTAAACTGTGTTTTTAGAAGTTATTTGTGACTTAGGTAGGTCTCGTAAAGTCTAGGATTAAACAGAAATTGAATTAGGTCAAAATCGTGAACAGTAGACCAAGAAAGGGCGTTTTGGTCATTACGTGCAAGAACATGCCTTGAAAATTATTCCCGGCCCCTTTGACCAGCCCAATGTCACCCCTATACAGTAAGTGGTGGGCCTTATTATTGGAAAAAAATCTTAGGCCCAATTAAAAGCCCAAAACCGTGAGCCTATGTGTCATGGAGCATAGAGTTTAATGATTTTTGTGTATAAAGAGATTTGATGTTGGCAAATGAAATAATTCGAAGGATTTTGTGATTGTTGATTAGTTTGAACCAACCAATCAATAGTTGAATAATTATAGGCGCCAACTTAGAGGAGAGAGAATGAAAATTGAAAAGTCATGAGCATTGTTACTCTTGTTAAACCCTAGCCCTTGGATTAAGTGTACTTAACCACTTAGGTAATATCAAAGGCCAGGATTAGTCCAACTAGATAATAAATATTTTATTTGTTGGATACAAATACCAAGGAAGAGAGAGGGACTGTGAAATTCGGCCATTGAGGATGACAGAAAAAGAGAATGTGCTATTATTACAACTTGGAAGTTGTGTAAAGCAATGATGAGAGCTTTAAAATATGAAAAGCTTTTTTCTCTTGTAAAATCAAGGCCATTGGATGGATTGATGAAAATAACGGAGGAATGAGATAATACATTAATTAATGGATAATTTTATTATTCATTTCTGGAATTAAAATGAGAGCGGAGAGAGAGAGAGAGTATGGCAAGAGAGGAGAAGAGAAAGAAGAAGGTGAAAGGATAGGAAGCTTGTCCAACAAGTTTTGGTTTTTTGTAAAAAGACTCAAACACCTCTTGCCCTCATTTTTGCTCTCCTGTTTGAGAATTATAGAGAGAGAGAGAGAACAAATAAGAGAGAGAGAGAGAGAGACAGAGAGGAAAATAAGTTTGAGAAAGAAAGAGGGAGAGAGGCCGAACAAGGAAGAAAGAGGAAAAAGGAAGGAAAACTTTGAAAAACCCTAGTTCGTACCGAGGTAAAACCGCGCCTTTTCATTAGATTTTCTCATATTTTTGTGATTCAAAATCACCCTAAACCCATCTATATTCTCTGCCCTAGAAGGTCAAGAACCATGAGGTGTGGTTTTTGAGCCAAACCTTAGACAGGAGTCAGCCAAACAAACAAACACGACAAGAAAAGCTCGAACCGAAAGGCTAGGTATAAAATCTAAACTTTATGGGTTTTTAAGCTATCTTTTTAGTCTTAGATCCTCTAGATATGAACATGAGTGTATTCTGTAGAGATATGTTGTAATAGCGTAGTTACATTGCCATTATTATGAATGTTCAAATGGACCCCTTAACTTCCATGTGATTTTTTTAGTTACTGTTTTTAAACATATTTTGAGTTAATAACCAAGTGGTAGCCAAATATACACGATGATATGAGTGCCTCAGACAAAAGTTAATAAGAACGGTTTGAAAAGCTTTTAGTTTTACGAATTGTTTCCATGTGAGCTTAAGGCTTCGATGAAAGGTCACAATAAGGAGTGAAAAACCTCCTTAGAACCTAGAAGCTACTGTTTTTATTATTATTGATTTGGTTTGAAAAAGTTAAAGATAATGTTTTAGCTTAAAACGACGATTTCGTTAGAAATTGTAAAACGGGTTATGAAAACGTCTTATTTTGCAAAGTTGGGTAGTATGTGCTTTTTCAACAACTTGATGAAGGGTTAAAATCAAGGCATAATATCCTTTCAAACCTAGAGGTTGCTGCCCTTAAATGTTTTGACAATGGTAAAAGAACTAGTTAAAGTTAAAGCTCAAAAACAATGTTTTCAAAATAAACCACAAATAAGAGTTCGATGAAATCTCGAATTGTGTAATATGGGTGTCCAACGCTAACATATTGAGATGAGGACATTGAAAGTTAAAATGATCCAAGCAAGTTGTACCAAAGAAAACGTAGGCTCGGATTTCCTCAAAACCGAGCAATTTTCTTATTGTAGACACATTACGTTTTGAACAACTAAAACGAACTTAGTAACATTTTTATAAAGTATACTCTAGCTTGAAAATGGTTTAAATGGTCTTATATTTTATTATAGACCTAAAGAAATGGCCAACCAATATATTAGAGTTAGTTCCCGAACTTAAGAATTAAGTAAAGTGTGAAACGACCCTCGGAGTAGCTTGAAAAGCGTCGTGGTGCACGGGAACACTCATTAGGGTATCGGTTTAATCATCAAATCCATTTAAGGTTTGTTTAGCCTTAATTAGTGTTTAAGGCAACCCCGTTATGTCGGAATACGACTTAGAACACCCAAGAAATTAAGTGTAAATTATTAGAATAGTTTCGCTCTCGATATAACGAGACAAGCAAACTAACGGGACCGTGTCTTTATATTATGTACGGACAAGTCAACAAGAAAGTGGTCGGAGCTCAAACGAAGCTTCAAAACAATCTTGGAAGGTTGCCAAGCTCACTCAAGTAAGTGGTGATGCACCTACGACACTGAGTTTATTTGTTTGTGCTTGTTTGCTACGGTTGCATTACAAATCCCGGCTAAAGACTGTGTGTGTATATTATATGTTGTGTGGCATTAAAATTGGACTAAAATTCGGATGAAAATCCTAGGCAAGAGATACAAAGGGATGGCTAAAGTATATAAATAAACTATAAATAAACTAAGATGAGTCTTTGTATAATACTGAATAAAATGTGAATAAGACACATTATAGAACGGACCTCGTTCTATTTTGAAACCCTCGCCGGGTTTCGACCCATGCTAGAAGACGAAGCCGAGAGTGAGACTGTTCAGGGAATCTACACCGGGATCTAACTAAAGCCTTATAAGTAAATAATCTTAAGAGAATGATAGCAAATGATAAAAATAAAAGTGTGAGTTAGAATTAAAACCTCATCAAGCCTTGTTGTTTGTATTTGCGGTGAAATCCGTAACGAGATAATTATGGGTTCTCGAACCCCAAATATTTGGGACTCATGAGTAGTCCATTAATTGCAATGTTCTAAGTTTGATAAACTTATTCGAAATCCAAGGCGTCTTGCAATGTCCCAGTCCTCATAAAGAGTTAACAATGGGATAAATAACAAGAAAATGCCAGTCTGCTGTGTGATCTGAAAATGGGATAAAGAACAATAAAATCCCAGGCTACTGTATAATCTGAAAAGGGGATAACGTTCAAATAGAAATCTCAGTCCTCTTTATAAGAGTATGGGTAATAATCTTGAATAAGCCTAAGTCCTCATAGTGTGTTGACAAGAGGTTAATGGGAATAAAACTATAAAAATATTGATGGTACTGCTAGGCTCCAAGAGAAGAGAGCCCTACTCTAAGAAAGAGAGCATTCTCTAAACTAAACCGGCAAGTTGGGTTTGGAATGAAGTCCGTGAGATAGCCGGGAGATTGGCCTTCTCCCCACTTGCATGCTATTGATATCACAGTAACAATCAGTGGATTTCAGACAAAGGTATAGCAAAAGTATATTGTTATCAGTGTGATTGAACCATTGTAACGGTAAGTTATCGAGTCAAAACTTAAGTTCGGAGTCAGCTCTGAAGAGAACACTCCAGAAGGGCTTTGCAGAAAGCGTGGTGGACCCATAACCCACTAAGAGTTGCCGAAGGGTGACACCATGGACTGAGACCATGTCAAGTGTTCGATCGTCACATGCCGGTTGAATCTCTTTCCCCGACGATGAGATTAAAGAGTAAAGAAACTACGTGAGAATTGAAGAGTAATGAGAATAGGTAAGTTGGACTGGCTTAATAATGGGACAGATAGTGCGATAGACCGCCTGAAATAAGGTGGGTCTTTCTATGTTGAGTCGTTTAGACTTGACTGGGTATCTAGCATCGTGAGAGACCGCTTGAAATAAGGAGGGTCATCCAGAGTTAAGTCGAGAAGACTTGTCTGTGTGAAGTACGATGAGTAACGATAGTAAGTGAGTCAAAAGGATTCGACAGTATGAATAGTAAAACGAGAAAGGCTGTGTGCAAGAAGCTGCCTAGTTAAAGATAGGGCCTCAGTGAATAAACAACTGCGTGAGTAAAGAGTAAAAGATGAGAAACGATGATAAGCAATTGAGTAGAAAGCTTATTGCTGTGTAAAAAAAATTAGTCGGTATGGGATGACTAAATCTCTATATGAATGTTGTATTATATGGTGCTTTGTTTTGTGATTATTATATTGCATATTTAAGATAGAGTAGTTCGCCCTTACTGAATTTATCAACTCATATATTTGTGTATTTTGTATTTTGAAATACATTGATTATATTTTGTTTCCGGGACGAGATCCCGAGGACTTATTATGTGTGTGTAAAACATATTTACATTCTACCTTAGTGGCTTTTACTTATGAACAATGTTTATATCTTCAGCATTACAAAGAAAAAAAATTATTGCAACGTCGTTGAAAGTGTTATAAAAGTTAAAAAGAAGAGATTTACTCTCCTGTCATGGCTACGGCTGAGCGAGTGGGCCGTGATAGGATTTATGGTATCAGAGCCTGAATTTAGCCGATTCTGCAGACTCGCTACACACATCTCCTCGCCAATAAGTAGTTGAGAGAAACGAGTTAGAATCGAAACGTTGCGTTATTTTTTTTATATTGCATTTTTCCTCCTTCTATATTCTGATAGGGTTATGTTACTAGATGTCCAATGTGGGTTAGCACTCAGGTATGCAGCCCGCCGACTCGGCCCAGCGTAGCCCGATTGGACTGGTCCCTGATTTACAGACCGTATCTGAGTATATACGGTTGATTTCACCACAGGCACCCATGTATTCGGGAGACCAGATACTATGCCCTTTCAAGAGTGGAAAGTACATACGTTCACTTGGATGAGGTCCTACGAAATCCCAAACGAGTACCGCGTTGACCTAGCACAGATGCTGCTCCGAGTGCCCGCTCTCTATCACTGTAACTTCCACGATGAGCAGTTAGGCCAACAGCGTAGTTGCCATGTGTAATTGATGATATTTCTATTTGGAATCGAAAAGCCAAGAGATTTCGCTAGTATTCCAGCGAGACCATCTGTTTCTATACCGCTCGTTTTCGTTCCAAGATCACCAGTACGTGTCCCGCGTTAGCTATGACCGATATGCTCTGTATGAAGAGATTTATCTCTATTTTCGACCCCCTAAAAACCCTAGTCCTGTGTTTTGTACGTTCGATAACATGGTTAATGCCTACCAGAGGTACGCCGATAGCCTCTACCCACTGGTACCACATCTGGAGCATGTTGTGCTGCATTTCGGATCCGCACCCCTTGATCCTGCTCAGCCAGCCACCGCTAAATCTGGCCAATTTACTGCAGCTCCGCTCGAGCTATTGCCTTCGAATTCCGAGAGCTCGGATTCGAGCTCTAGCAACGATGAAAGCCCCGTGATTGTTATGAATATGGAAGTTGATAGTGACATAGATGACATTGTTCCAAACCTCGATCACCTAGCTTGATAGGACTCGTTTTATTTTATTTGGACTCGTACGCTCCATTAAAGTGCTTATAGTACTTTTCTACTGCTCGTTTAGCGTGACTTATTACCTTCGATATTTTTGCTCATTTTGAAGCGATTTTTATATATATGGAAATATTACATGTCTGCCTTGATGATTTTTGTGAATATATATATATATATATGAGTTTGATAAAATGGCTAAAAGAACTGAAAAATTCTTTTTAAGTTGCTCAAGAAATTTTAAAAGTGATTTTAGAAACAAGGACTTATTAGTTATGTGACTGTAGGAAGCACGAAAAGGATGATAAAACATGCTGCCCGGGAAAATCCCAGCTGCAGTACAACAAGAACTAGAGGAAGTCCATAGGCTGTGGGAAGAACAGTAGAATGCTGCTCGACAGAGGGACGAGCAGATTCGTACCCAGAGTGCAATACTAGAGCAACTCCTAGGTCGTCTTAACGAGATGGCAAGACCATCCCCAATGTAGCCAGCCTAAGTTGCTCCAAATCCGCATCTACCTCTGCAGCTAGATCATCAAGCTCCTAACCCAATAGCACCTAAAATGCCCCATGCAGTGAACCACGTTGGGGAACCCGTCTACTAGAGGTTCCGACGCTAGAAGCCACCACGATTTAACTGGACACACGATCATGCAATCGCTGAGGAATTAATCAAGCATCTCCAACACACCTTTGGATATATGGCACTAGCTGATGCTAAAAAGGTTGCGTGCGCCACAAATCATCTGGACGAAGAGCCTATGTGTTAGTGGAAAGTGGTTGGCTAGACAGAGGACCTAAACGCCATGACCTGGGGACGTTTCACGAAGCTGTTTTGGGACAAGTATCTTAGAGAAGCCCGTTTAGCTGGAAAGGTCCGAGAATTCCTAAGCCTCATCAAGAAAGGATGGCAGTATATCACGAAGTTTGACGAGCTAGCCCGATTCATGCCCACAATAGTCCCCACTGATGAAGCCCGAAAGATGAAGTTTATGCATGGATTGTTCCTTAAGATCGTAAAACAAACAGAAAACGATAGAGAAGGACCTGAGTCCTATCCAGATACAGTCCAATGAGCCCTACGAAAAGGAGGTCAAACGCGCTGAGAGCAATCTCGTGAGAAAAAAAGAGGGAATAGTGAGAGGAGACAGGAGAAGCTGGAAGCAAGAAATGTGAGAGGGCGATGGACTCCCCATGAGGAAAATGCCAAGGATGGAACGACACTAGTTCCACAGTGCCCGAAGTGCCACAAGGCTCACGCTGGAGAATGCCACCTAGGGAACACCCGCAATTGCTACAACTGTGGGAAGGAAGGCCATATCACATAGGACTACAAGAGTGCGCCAGCTAAGGCAGCCAAGCCGCCACCCCGTGGATGCCCGAATACCAGAGTTTATAGCCTCAACGAGGGAGATATTGAGTTGGGGCATCTACATCAGTCTCAGGTTAGCTCTCTATCTCCAACCTCAATTTGTTCACGCTAATTGACTTAGGAGCGACTCACTCTTTTATCACCAAACGTCTTGGTGACAAGCTTGAGGGAGATAAGAGAACACTTAGTTGTCTGTTCATTACTGTTACCCTAGCCAGAGACGTTTGTAAATCAATGTCTTGGTTAAAAAATGTACCCATTAGAATTGGGGAGTTCATTCTTTACGTGAATCTAATAGAGATCGAAATATACAATTTTGATGTAGTTCTAGGGATGGACTGGCTTACCACCCATTTCGCGATGATAGATTGTCGGAGGAAACGTGTACGTTTAAGCCCTCAGAATGCCCAATCATTCAAATTCCAAGGAACCCTGCGCGGTCAAACGGTTTCGACCAATTATACGTTTCAAACCTAGAAGTTGCTCAATACCGGATGTCGAGGGTACTTGACTAATATCGTCGACTCCACGAAGGAGCGAGAGTCAGTGCCAGACGATGTTGCCTCTAGTACGCAAATACTTATCGGTGTTCCCAGATGACCTACCAGGATTGCTACCCGATAGAGAACTAGAGTTCTGTGTAGAACGAATCCCCAGAATTTCATCGATCTTCCGAGCTCCTTATCATTTAGCCCTTGCTGAGCTAAAGGAATTAAAGGCATAACTAGAAGAGTTGTTAGAGAAAGGCTTTATTTGACCTAGCCATTCCCCGTGGAGAGCGCCAATCATGTTTGTTAGAAAGAAAGATGGCTCACTCAGACTATGCATTGACTACCGGGAGCTGAACAAGGCAACCATCAAGAGCAAGTACCCGCTATTCTGAATCGACGGCTTATTCAATCAGCTTATTGTATTTTCTAAGATAGATCTACGATTCGAGTATCATCAACTGAAAGTGAGAGATGAAGATGTGCCAAAGATAGTTTTTCGAACGAGATACAAACATTACGAGTTTCTAGTAATGCTATTCGGACTCACTAATGCTCCCACAACATTCATGAATTTGATGAATCAAGTCTTCGAAGACTACTTAGACAAATTCTTCATTGTCTTCATTGACGATATCTTGGTGTATTCCAAGAATAAGGAAGATCATACTCAGCATCTACGACTAGTAGTACAATGACTCCAAGCAAAAGAGCTTTACGCCAAGTTATCTCTAAGGACAGAATCGCAGTGGATCCTGCTCAGATTGAGGCAGTTTTAAAATGGCCACAACCAAAGAACGTGACCGAGGTCAAAAGTTCTCTAAGACTAGTCGGTTACTACCGCAGATTCGTAGAAGGTTTTACTAAGATAGCAAACCCATTGATGGCATTAACCCGCAAGGAGCACAAGTATTCGTAGACAAAACCGTGTGAACAGAGCTTTCAAGGATCAAAGAAGCAGTTGACTAACGCACATGTCCTCACCATTCCACAAGGAAGTATATACTGCGATGCCTCAAAGTCCGAATTAGGAGGCATGTCATTTAAAATTGCAAAGTAGTCGCTTATGTCTCACGAAAATTAAGGATTATGAGACTATATGTCCCATACACGACTTAGAGTTGGCAACTGTAGTGTTCGCCGTCAAGACCTGGCTACACTATCTCTATGGTGTTCATTGTGAGATCTTTACAGATCATAAAACTCTAAAATATTTGTTCACACAAAAGCAACTAAATGTGCATCAAGGACGATAGTTAGAGACCCTCTCTGATTACGACTTCACCATCAATTACCACCCTAGAAAGGCGAACAAAGTTACGGACGCATTCAGCCACAAAGTTATGGACGCACTCAGCCAAAAATCTATAGGAACATTAGCAATGCTACAAGGACTGCCAAAGGAATTGGCAAAAAAGATAGTGGGTTTTGAGCTAGTGATTGTGTGTGAAAGGCTGTCAAGCTTACAAATATACCCAGTGATACTGGACGAGATTCAAGAGGCCCAATCAAAGGATAAATTCTTAGCAAAAGTCTGAAGAGAGTTAAAGAATCGCTCGCAAATGGACTTCCCGGTTAGCCAAGATGGAACTTTGCAATTCAAAGGATGCATCTGCATTCCGGACGTCCTAAGAATCAGAGAAAGATTACTCAAAGAAGTCCACCAGATGTCGTATTCCGTGCATTCTTAAGTCACGAAGATGTATCAAGACCTGAAGAAACGATACTGGTGGCCAAGAATGAAGAGAGACGTGGTAAGATACACGGAGAAAAGCCTTGCATGTCAACAAGTTAAAGATAAACATCAAAGAACTTTAGGAACACTGCAACCGTTGGAAATTCCAGAGTGGAAATGGGATCAAATCACACTAGACATCGTGTCCGGGTTGTCCAAGACCCGCCAAAATCACGACTTAGTCTGGGTCATTGTTGATCGTCTCATCAAATTTGCTCACTTTGTTCCAGTTCGCACCACTTATACCATGGATAAGCTAGCTGAACTTTACATTTAGAACATTGTGAGACTACATGGAGCGCCTCATTCGATCGTGTAAGATCGAGATAGTCGGTTTACTTCTCGATTTTGGAAAAATTTACGAGCCGCACTTGGTACACAGCTCAAATTCAGTTTAGCATATCACAGTCCGAACGGATAATCCAAATACTGGAAGACATGTTGAGAGCCTGCGTGATAGATTTTCCAAGAGCGTTGGAAAGATTCGTTTTGTCAGTTGAGTTTGCTTACAACATCCATTATCAAGCCATAATTGAAATGGCGCCTTACAAGGCCCATTATGGGAGGTAATATCGATCCCCAGTTTATTAAGACGAGGTAGGAGAAACAAAATATTTAGGACCTGAGCTTGTGGAACAAATGTCAGAAGCGATTCAGAAGATTCAACAATGGATGAAGACTGCCCAAAGTCGACAAAATAGCTATGCTGACAAAAGAAGACGTCCACTCGAGTTTGATGTAGGGGACAAAGTGTTCCTAAAGACATCTCCCGTAAAAAGAGTAATGCAATTTCGCCAGAAGGGCAAGTTGAGTCCTCGATATATCGGACCCTTTTGAAGTGCTCGAAAAGGTCAGTGAGGTAGCCTATAGGTTGGCACTGCCACCGGTGATGACTGGAATACACGATGTGTTCCACATATCAATGTTAAGGAAGTATATCGCTGACCCTGCGCATATCCTAAACTACCCAGAAGTTGAAATCACTTATAATCTCAGACATGAAGTATAGCCTGAGAAAATTTTGGCTCGTTGAGGAACAAAATGATATCGTTGGTGAAAGTCCAATGGGAAGGCCACTCTATGAAAAAAAATAACTTGGGAACGAGAAGACGAGATTCAAGAGAAGTACCTGACTTTACTCGAAGTTTCGAGGATGAAACTTTTTATATATGTCAGGGGACTGTAACCCCGGCCCCTAGGGTTATCTTTCTACTGTACTTCCTCGATAGGATTAGTTAAACGTCAACTAATTTTTGACTCTTCGATGATTGATTTAATATCTCGTCTCGTAATTAGAACTCATTTTTATTCTTGCATTATTCAGTTTATAATTGGAATATTTATGTTTAAATTCTTAGTGGCGATTAGATTCGAATTTGACTTCTTAAAGTGCAAAGTTGCACCATGAGTCCTTGAACTTTTAAGTAATTACAAAATTAGCCAAAATTTAGAAAAATGACTCCTTTTAGGTTGTAATTGTTTTAAGGCAACAATATGATTTGTAATAATATAATTAGCCTTAGTTTCAAATTTGGGACCATTCCGAGTTAGAACGAAGCCGGAACGATTTAAACTCGAAAAAGTCGAGAAAAATCGTGTAAACGTGATTAAACAATGGAACGAGCTAAAAACGATCCCTATTAATTTAGAGTTGACTTCTAAACTATATTTTTAGAAGTTATTTATGAGTTAGGTCTCGTAAAGTCTCGGGTTAAACAAAAATTGAATTAGGTCAAAACAGTGAACGATAGACCAACAAAGGGCGTTTTAGCCATTACGTGCAACAGGCCTTGTGTTCGGCAAGTTGTGGTTATTTTCCTAGAGCTTCGGCCACCAAGGCTGGGTCTCCTCCTCTCCCCTTTCTTTTTTATTCTCATGTTTACATGGTCATGTTTGCGCGTTTAAAATATGAAAACAGTTTTAAAATAAACATGCACACGACGATTTCCACAGAACGAAATGTTTAGCCACAAAGAAGATGTTAAGACTTGTGATTTTGCGAAGATCCGTACCTCAACTTTTGTTAATGTTAAAATAGACCTTTAAATATCCAATTGATTCTTTAGTTGTTTATACATAATTTGAGTTAATAACCAAGTGGTAGCTGAATATACACGGTTATATGAGTGTCACGGACAAAAGCTCGTGAGAACGCACTAGTAGAAAATAGGGTTTCCGCGACTGATTAAACAGTCGTAGAAGATCAAAAATCAGTTACGGATGACAATCAGCGACTGAAAAATTTCAGTCATGGATAAGTAAGAGTATCCGCGACTGATATATTAGTTGCGGATAACCATTCCCGATACTGGGAAAATAAACCGGTGGCCTTATCCGCGAGTGATTTATCACTCGTTGATAAGTCACTAATAACTATCCGCGATTAAAATATCACTCACGGATAGTAATCTTTGTGTTATATCCGCGAGTGATTTTTCACTCGTGGATAATTATTATTATTTTTTAATTCGGCTTTTTAATGTTTTTTAAATTAATTATAATGTTTAATTATTTTTTTAACAAAATGATGTAATATAATAATAAAACGCTCTAATGCATATAAAAAGAAGAGCAATTCAAATACATAAAACAAACACACTAATAGTTCGAGTATCATAAAAATATAAAAGTGTTAGCAACTAAACAAAAAATTCTAAAATATCTGAAAGGTAGCTCTAATCCTCACGCAAATCCTGGGTACTGGAGTTTGGCATATCAGGCTGTCGAGCGTTGTTGCCGGTCGCACCATCAGTGGGCGGCTTGATGCTATCGCGTATGTTCAGGAACGTGATTTGCAGAAACTCCATCAAGTTGTCGAAGTTCCTATTACTCTCCCCCCACCGTTCTTCCCCGGAATGCTCTGACTCTCTCAGTCATTGTTGAGTTTCTTTTAGTTGTTGCATGACCTCGGTTAGCTGCTCCCGAAGAATGACGTTCTCAGACGGTCCAGCAGACTGCTCCTCTGCGACACGATCCTTCTTCTTTAAGACTGGCCCAGATCCCGCCACCCAACTAGACTTCACTGTCTTCTCTTTTCCGCGGACGCTCCTAATAATGTTAGCCTCCAACTAATGGCGTTGCTCCTGGGTCAGTGACGTCTCAGCTGGCACTTAGGAAAGACGATCATCACGCTGAGTGATAATTTGCTTCTTCAACAAATAAGATTAAATATATTAGTATTTTTAAAGTAACATAACATTTTACAAAATAAAGAAAATATCTAGACTTACATATTCTTGTCTAGCGCGATCGTTCTGCCAGCCACCCCTGTAGTATAGCTTGTGAGTCGGTGGAGTCGGTGTCTTGGGAGTGATCTACAATTTTAAAGAAAACTTCAAATTACATAAATAATATATGTAAATAATAATATTATTTGTAACTCATACTATGTCTTACTATCCAGAATTTATGGCCAGCTATGGAACTGGCCCCGTGTCGACTCTGAGCTACCGGCTTTGCTCGATTATTCCTCATAGCCGTTGCATAATGCTGTAATACTAAAAAGTTATAAATTTAAAAAAACAAAGAAAAATAAAAATGAAATGATATAATAATATATTACCGTGGCTTGGTCTTCAACCTATCGATCGCACAAGTGGTTCCAGTCGGCCACTCTGCGGACGTTACTAGGTGGTCTAGTGCGAACTCTGTTAGGATCTTCATTACCATATTCATTTATCCAGTGATTCTTCAGATCATTCCTTGTGCATGTCCAGGTCGTGTGTAATTGGGTGTCCACGATGAGCATAAACCTAGGGTTGTCTATAAGAATAGCAAATCTCGTTTGAAAAAATAATGCATGTATTAAATTACTCATAATTAAAAATAAATAAATTCAATTATTTGTAATTTATGCTACTTATAGCTACACGATGAATCATCTGCGCCTTGACGTCTTCTAGCACATCCCTCCAGAAATGGGCGAAGATAAACATCAATCAACGGATGAAGATAAACATCGATGTCTCTTCCTAGCGAATCTGGTCCCGAAATCAACAAAGTCAATACAAAAGATTATTTTGTCATACTCCTCTACTGCAGTATGTTATAAGGTATTAATAACACTGGCCACATACTATTCGACAAGCTCATAGTTTCAAACGGGTTAAAACCATTACTTGCTAATCCGAGTCGAACATTTCTTGGTTCTTTCGTGAATTCAAGGAATGTTGTATCAAAATGAGACCACGCCTCTCTATCACTTGGATGTCTCATAATCCCATCATTCTTCGACTTATTCATGTCATGCCATCTCATCTCTCAAGCTGTATGTCTCGAGTTGTAAAATCTTTTCAATCTACTAGTAATGGGAAAATAACGCAAAACTTTCTTTGGAACTTTCTTCCAATCTGAAGTCCTCTTTTTAACCCAACCACTACTTTTGCAAATGGGACACAACTGCATATCTGCATTCTGTTTCCAAAATAGTGCACAATCATTTTCACAAACGTGGATTGACTCGTACCCCAAACCAAGCGAACACAGAAATTTTTTTGCCTCGCAATGACTATTTGGAAAATATTCAGATTTAAACGCTTCATTTAACAACTACAATATCATATCCATTGCCATGTTTTTTTATCTTACAAGACACCTTCACATTCATCATCCTCAAAAGGAAGCTCAAAAATGAAAAGTCTTCACATCTTGGAAACAACGGCTTCTTTATGTCGACAAATAGTTGCTCAACGTCAGGATTATTATGTTGACCACTTACATTGGCTCCTTCATCCTCATTATGTTCTTCATCATCTAAAGTTGGAAAAGCATCATGAAGTAACTCATCAATGTCATCGTTATCCTCTTCGCCGTCACTGTCTACTTCATAACTTTGTTCAATATCTTCAAAACCCGGAAGTATTTCACCATGATTTACCCAAACATCATAAGACTGATCGCAACCAAATTGAACAATATGATGGAATATTATTTTAGTTGGTTGAACCTTCGCATTCAAACAGTTCTCGCACGGACATGAGGCTCTCCTTTCATCGTCAGCATCTTCGACATTTCTGAAAACGCCTTCGCTCCGTCGACATATTCTTTGCTTAATCTATTTGGTAACTTAGTCTAACTCTTATCCATGATTACTCTGTAGATTTAATATAAAATTAATCAACTAATTAATCTAATTTTCACGCTCAAATTAATTTTATAGATATATTACTTATTTATATAATTTTAAAAAAATTAGAATAATTTATTTAATTTTTAGTAATTTATTTATTTTTTAATAATTTATTTAATTTTTAATAATTTGTAGAATAATTTATTTAATTTTTAGTAATTTATTTAATTTTAAAATATTTTTTAGAAATTTTTAGTATATTTTATAATTTTTTACTAATTTTTAGAATAATTTATTAAATTTTAGTAATTTATTTATTTATTAATAATTTTTAATATTTAATTAATTTTTAGTAATTTATTTACTTTTTAGATTAATATATTTAATTTTAGTCATCTTTTAGAATATTATTTACTATGTTATTAATTAATCATTATTTATTATTTAATGATTATTCAAATTGTATTTATATAATTTTATATTATTAACATATCTAATTAATATTATTAATTAAATCTACCTAATAACAATAACTAACAAATATTAAAATAAAACAAATTAAAGAAAAAATAAATTTGTGAAAAAAAAACCTTACCAGCAGATCCAGGAGGACGACGGTGGGGTACGACGATGGCGGGGCACGACGGCAGCGGGGCACGGCGGCGGCAGGGCTTGCATGGCAGCGGGGCGGAGAAGTTGGAGGCTCAGGGCGCTAGCGCGGGGGCTCCGGGGGAGAGGCGGCAAAGGCTCGAGGAGCGCGGGGGCTACGGGGGTGAGGCAGCAAAGGCTCGGGGGAGTGACGGCGGAGGCAGCTGGGCTAGAGAGAGAGGGAGGGCATCGATGGTGAGAGAGAGAGAGAGAGAGTGAGACAGAGAGAAATGCGAAAAAACATAAGTTACATAAGCACAGTTCGAAGACTCTTCTGTGACTGAAAATTCAATCGCGGATAGACTTTCCGCGAGTGAAATATCAGTCGCGGCTAAGTGAAGTTATTAACGCGTATGCAAAATATGCCTCGATATCCGATCAAGACAGTTGTGCAACTATCCGCGACTAACAATTCACTCGCTGAAAGTCTATCCGCAAGTGAATTTTCAGTCGCAGAAGAGGGATGGGACAACTAAAAAGATCGCGTCTTTTTCGTTACCAGAGGTCATCCGCGACTGAAATATCACTCGCGGATAGACTTTCCGCGAGTGAATATTCAGTCGCAGATAATGCTAGGGTTGGTGGGAAATTTTGGTGTTGGAAATGGTGAATTGATGAGGTTTTTTCCCAGAAATAACATATTAGCAACTGATCTGTCAGTCGCAAATCAGTCGCGGATAATTGCCGCCAAATCGCGCGAAATAATCTCACTATCCGCGACTGATTTATAAAAACAAATCACTCGTGGATAGTTGCCGCCAATTCGCGCTAATTTTCCCCTCCACATTTTCACTATCAACAACTGGTTTTTTTCATAAATTAGTCGTGGATAGTCAAACAAAAATTTACGGTTTCAGAAGCCTTTCCACGACTGATTATTTCTAAAATTAGTTGTAGAATTTTTCGCGACTGAAAAATTCAGTCGCAGATAGATGCACTCGCAGATTCACCTGTTTCTAATAGTGATGGTTCGAAAAGCTTTTTGCTTTACGAATCGTTTCCACGTAAGCTTAAGGGTTCGATGAAAGGTCACAATAAAGAGTGAAAAACCTTCTTAGTAACTAGAAGCTACTATTTTTATTATTATTGATTTGGTTTGGAAAAGTTAAAGATAACGTTTTGGCCTAAAACGATGATTTTTCTAGAAATCGTAAAACGGGCTACGAAAACGTCTTATTTTGCAAAGTTGTGTAGTATGGGCTTTTTCAACACCTCGATAAGGGGTTAAAATCAAGGAATAATATCCTTTCAAAACCTAGAGGTTGCTGCCCTTAAATGTTTTGACAATGGTAGAAGAACTAGTTAAAGATCAAGATAGAAAATGACATTTTTCAAGACAAATCTCCAATAAGAATTCGATGAAATCTCGAACTGTGTAATATGGGTGTTATAACTTAAATGGGCATCAGTCTAACCCTAACACATTGAGATGAGGACATTGAAAGTTAAAATGAGCCAGGCAAGTTTTACGAAACAAAATGTAGGCTCGGATTCCCTCAAAACCGAGCAATTACCTTAAAGTGGACACATTACATTTTGAACAACTAAAATGACCTTAGTAATGTTTTATAGTTTGAAAAGAGTTTAAATGGCCTTTTATTTTATTATAGACCTTAAGAAAAGACCAACCAATATATTAGGGTTAGTTCTCGAACTTAAGAATTAGGTAAAGTGCGAAATGACTCTCGAAATAGCTTGAAAAGCCCCAAGGTGCACGGGAACACTCGTTAGGGTATCAGTTTAGCCGCCAAATCCATTTAAGGTTTGTTTAGCCTTACTTAGTGTTTACGACAGCCCCGCTATATCAAAAGATGACCAAGAACACATGAGCAATTAAGTGTAAAGTATTAGAATAGTTTTGCTCTCGATATAAAGAGACAAGCGAACTAATGAAACCGTGTCTTTATATTATGTAGGAAAAAGTCAAAAAGGAAATAGTCGGAGCTCGGAGCAAGCTTCAAAATAATCTCGGAGGGTCGCGAAGCACGCTCAAGTAAGTGGTGATGCGCCTACGGCACCGAGTTTATTTGTTTGTGCTTGTTTGCTAGGATTGCATTAGAATTCCTAGTTAAAGATTGTGTGTCTATATTATATGCTGTGTGGCATTAAAATTGGACTAAACACTGGATGAAAACCCTAGAAAAGAGATACAAATGGATGACTAAAGTATTATAAATAAACTAAGATGAGTCTTTGTATAAGACTGAATAAAATGTGAATAAGGCATATTATAGAAAGAACCTCGTTCCCTGTTAAAACCCTCGCTGGGTTCCAACCCGTACGAGAAGACGAAGCCGGGCGTGAGCCCATGCTGAAAATCTAAGCTGGATCTAACCCGAGCCTTATAGGTAAATAATCTTAAGAGAAAGATAGCAAATGATAAAAGTAAAAGTGGGAGTTAGAATTAAAATCTCACCAAGCCCTGTTGTTTGTATTCGATGTGAAATCCCTAACGATATAATTATGGGTTCTTGATCTTAAAGCGTAAGAGGCCAAACGTTTGGGACTCGTGAGTAGTTCATTAACTACACTGTTCTAAATTTGATAAATATAATCGAAATCCAAGGCCTACTGCAATGTCCCAGTCCTCTTAAAGAGTTAAGAATAAGATAAATAACAAGAAAATCCTAGTCTGTTGTGTGGTCTGACAAGGGGATAAAGAATAATAAAACCTCAGTTTTCTGTGTGATCTGACAATGGGATAACAATCAGATAGAAATCCCAGTCCTCTTTATAAGAGTATGATGGGTAAGAATCTGAAATAAACCTAAGTCCTCATAGTGAATTGACAAGAGTTAAACGAGAATAAAACTATAAAAATATCAATGGTACCACTAGGCCCCAAGAGAAGAGAGCCATTCTCCAAGAAAGAGAGCATTCTCCACACTGAGTCCGCCAGTTAGGTGTAGAATGTAGTCCGTGAGACTGTCGATAAATTGGCCTTCTCTCGACTTGCGCGCTATTGATATCACGGTAACCATCAGTGGATCCCAAACAAAGGTAAAGAAAAAGTATGTTATTATATGTATCATTGAGTCGTTGTAAAGGCACGTTATTGAGTCAAAACTTAAGTTCAGAGTCAGCTCTGAAGAGAGCACTCTAGAAAGGCTTTGCAGAAAGCATGGTGGGCCCATAACTCACTAAGAGCTACCGAATAATGACACCATGGACTGAGACCATGGTGAGTGTTCGATCATCCTACGACGATTGAATCTCTTTCCCCAACGATGAGATTAAAGAGTAAAGAAACTACGTGAAAATTAAATTGTAATGAGAATAAGTAAGTTGGATTGGCTTAACAATAGGACAGGCAGTACGGGAGACCGCCTGAAATAAGGTGGGCCCTTCTATGTTGAGCCGTTTAGAGTTGAATGGGTATCTAGCATCGTGAGAGACTGCCCTGAAATAAGGAGGGTCATCCAGAGTTAAGTCGAGAAGACTTGTCTTTGTGAAGAACCATGAGTAACGATAGTAAGTGTGACAGTCATAATCCCTTGATTCAAGATAGGGCAAGGCAGGGCAAGCTATACAATCCCGCACCGCCTGGGTAAGATGATGGTCTAATGTAAAGGTTTCGATGCCATGCTGGTATGGGATGGTACGGTTGAGGAGATGCTTAAAAGATATGATGTTACTACCTATGTCAACTAGATGCATCTTTTTTTCGGGAGCCCATCTCGTAAGAACTCTGAAGTTAAGTGTGCTTGACCTGGAGCAATTTAAGGATGGGTGGCCTCCTAGAAGTTTCTCGAGAAGCATACGAGTGAGGAGAAAGCACGTTGGAAAGACTCATGTTGGCCTGTGGGGAAAGTCGTCGATCCGGAAATAAGCTGTTACAATTGGTATCAGAGCCTTGACTCAGCCAAAATTGTAGCCAACACCCGACGAGGACGTCTGGCCCCCAAAAGGAGGGGTGATTGTGACAATCATAGTCCCATTTAGGGTTTAAGTTTAGGACCTCCTAGGAAGTTTCTCGAGAAGCGTGTAAATAAGGACAAAGCACGCTGGAAAGACTCGTGTTGTCCTGTGGGGACAGTAGTCGATCCGAAAGCAGTCGTTATAGTACGTGAGTTGAAAGGACTCGGCTGTGTAAATAGTAAAATGAGAAAGGCTGTGTGCGAGAGGTCGTCTGGTTAGAGGTAGGACCTCAGTGAGTAAACGACTGCGTGAGTAAAGAGTAAAAGACAAGAGACGAGGGTAAGCAATCGAGTAGAAAGCTTATTATTGTGTGAAGGGAATTAGTCAGTGTGGGACGACTAATTCTCTATATAAATGTTTTATTATATGGTGTTTTGTTTTGCGATTATTGCATTGCATATTTAAGATAGAGTAGTTCGCTCTTACTGAGTTTATCAACTTATAGGTTTCTCTGTATGTAGGTAACAAGACAGTGAAAGTCAAAAGTTAGGAGCTGACGAGTGGTTATGTATGTGGTATGCTCGAGGAGCAAGTGAAGACCAGTGGCATATATTTTCACATTTTTTTATTTTGAAATACATTGATTATATTTGTTTCCATGAAGAGATACTGAGGACTTATTATATCTGCATAAAACATGTTTACATTCTGCCTTAGTGGCTTTTACTTATGAAAAATATTTAAGACTTCCGCGTTACAAAGAAAAAGAAATGTCGTTGAAAGTGTTTTAAAGCTTAAGAAAGTAGAAAAGAAGAGTTTTACTCTCTTATCGCGGCTATGGCCGAGCAAGCGGGTTGTGACAACTCTAACTCTCTAATCACCACTTAAACTCATAAAATTATTTAATATTATTACATTACTAATATGATCATTATTATATTATATAATTATTCTTATACTATTTAATAATAATAATTTATATCATTTATTTAAATTATTTAGTATTATCTATTTATATTACTTACTAATATTATTCTTTAAGTTGTTGTCCGATCATACTCTAACTTCTCGATGACGACAAGCTTGTCAGTGGATGTTTGATATCCTAAGTTTAAACTATACGGAGACTACGAAGCATGCCAAAGAAAATGCAACACTAGTGGACCTCCGCCGAATGATTGAGGAGCCATTGCCGAGTCCGGATGTTGTTGTTTCAAGTTCAAATGCAATGCCTATACCACCGGTGGATCTATGTCACACCATCTTTGAGGCTTTACAAAATCCACTTGAAGAGGCCGAGGTTGAGGAAGTTCTGGCAGAAGCTCTGGTCGCAAATTTGACTACCACAGACGGGCCTTCACGTGGGAAAAAGAAGAAATTAGCTTCAATTGTTTGGGAAGATTTTGATCATATCGAGCAAGATCTTGGCGGAAGAAGTTCTTAGCATTTGGGTATTCGTAAATTATGCAAAAAATGCGTCAACGCAGCCTCTGCTCACTATACAAACCACTTGAGGAACCACGCGATTCGATGCAAGGCGAGGTTCGATTAGGCAGTTAGAACCACTAAAAGAAACAGGGATTTCCACGACAATATTTGTCGTCGCCGTAAGTGAAAATGTCGTCGCCATTTCTCATCGACGACAACATGCGTCGTCGCCAAATCCTCATCACTGAAAGTTACTGGCGACGACAAAAGTGGTTGCCCCACTACCAAATTGTCATCGCCGTATGGTCGTCGGAAAATTCTGATAGACGACAACATCGGCGACGACAAGTTCAAAATTATCGTCGCCAATACCCTTTTTTTATTTTTTATTAACTAATAATTTATATTTATTTCACATAAATTTAATTTTAATATTTTATTTGTAATAAGATTATATTTGTAATTAGTAGTAATTACATTTAAAAACTGAATATGAAATGAAAATATTATTAACTAGATATATAATCAAATTGTTGACACATGATATCCAACACAAGTAAGATATAAAAGGTCAAAGTACGAACATTAGATAATAAAGTTCCTAAAGATAAAAACTAAAAATTGATGAAGGCAACTAAAAAAGTATATATGGCAGCCCTAAGTTGGTATCATCGTCGTCGACGTCTTCAGCATTGTGCATCTGACGATCAACTAGCTGAGGCAACTGTGTAGTGGTTATTGTTGGAGGACCCATCGAGAAGTGAGGCGATAAGTTGATGGTTAGAGCCTGAAATTTTGGATTGATCCTACGAAGCTCGTCAACCATCGCATGTTGCGACGCCATGGTAGAGCCTAGAAAACTATTGAGGCAGGCCTATATCTCGAGTGATAGCAGATGAGCATGTAGCGGTGCTGGAGTCGATGTCGATGGAACATCAGACAAATCTATAAAATAACTAGCATTGCGCGTCACTCTCTTCAAAAGTGTGGGATCGATGCCGGCGGTGTGGTCGCATCTGAGACTCGACCATCCACTCCTGCCGAAAAAAAAAAGTTATAAAAAAAGATATGTCAAGAAATTTTAAAAATACTGAAGTAATTCAATGTAAATGTAGTAACTAGGCTATCAACCATGAAGTTGTCTAGTGCGGTCACTGTTCCAACTTTTCAGAGTCATGTGTCAATTGCGGAAACAATCGATCAAACTTTGCATACGTACAGTTGCGTCCGTCTACATTAAAAAAAGACACATTACTAACAACAATAATTTATTTAATAATTTAAGTAATAAAAAAATAAACAAAATTATTGCAAACCTTATTAGATCGAAGCCTAGGGATTGACTTTGATCCGTGCTGACTAACTGTCTACACCTTACTATGTTTGCGTGAATTACTCTCAGATGTTTTCTAAACTAAATATAACTGAGTTAGATAAAGTATACTTAAAATATTCAGTGTAAATATAAATCATAAGTCATTAAATGAATAAAATTACCTTATACTTATCTGAATATATCCATCGCAAACACTTCTCCCAGAGCTCCAGTGTCTTCATAGATGGATGTTTTATCTTCTCGCCCGCTTCTTCATTGCCCAACTCGCTGATCATCACCTTGCTCCACTCGACCACGTCGTTCTTCCAGTCTCGTGTTGCCTTTTTTCCTTGTCGATCCACCAATGCCTGATGGTCGGCATCGTCTACAAATTCAAAATTATTCTGTGTCATGTTCCATACATGGTCTTGAAGGTTCTTGCGCTCAGATCTCATTGTGCCAGTGATAAATCCAGAAGATCCCTCTCGTATGAACCAATGTGGTTGCTGAAATTGGCGTACGTGTCATTGATAGATTTGTAGATTTTTCCCTCGTCAAACATAACATACAACTTTTTTTTCGAGATTCTCCACGAGGAAACGCTCGACATCTAGCCCCTTATTGCATCCGCAATTGTGCCGTCACTAGAAGAAACTAGGCTTTCCGCAACGACTATCGTCGCTAAAAAAAACCCCCCGGTGATGCACAATATAGGGGGAAAATTTTCGGGGAAATGTTATTGGCGACAACATAAGTTTTGCGGGAAAAAAAGCTCACCAGCCTAAAACTTTATGGCGACGACATGTCATCGGCATGTGTCATCATTGTAATCGGCGACGATAATTTTGCATCGTCGACGACATGTCGTCACCGATTCTTATAAATAAAAGCTCGCGACTTCGTGAGCTTTACCCGAGCCCTCTTTTTGTCGGCCTCTCTCCGCCCCGCCCCTCCCTCTTTCCTACCCTTATTTTCTCTGCCTCTTCTCTTTCCTGCCCTCTATTTAATCGCCTGCCTCTCTTTTCTCAGTTCCTTCCTCTCCGCTCTGCCCCGCCTCTCTCCGACTGTCCCTTTCTCCGCTCTGCCTCTCTTCGCCCCACCTCTCTTTGCCTCATCTCTCTCTGCTCAGCCCCTCCCTCTCCGCTCTGCCTCGGCTCTCTTCGATCGTCCCTCTCTCTGCTTCGCCTCTCTCCGCCCATCCTCTCTCTGGCCCTTTATTTCTCTGCTCCACCCCTCCCTTTCCGCTCTACCCCACCTCTATCCACCCCTCCATCATTCCGCCGCATCCCCCACTCTCTCTGGGCCCCTCCTATCTCATCCCCCCTCCCTATATTTGATGTGCCTCCGTCTGAGTGCCGCCACTGCCCAACTGTTGGTACTGTCACCGTTGCCCAACCGCCACCGCTGCCTAGTCGTTGTCGTTGCCGCTGCGTATCCACTGCCCCGTTATCGCTGCCTTAATGCCTTCGTTGCCGAAGCACCATCGCCGCTGCCGTCGTCACTGCCGTCGCCGCTGCTGAGGTAATTTGTTGTTCTTAACAGCCAACGTTGACATATTGGATTTGTATATTAATTGGATAAGAGTTTGTGTATATTTTGGCTAATATTTTAGAAGCTTGAACTTGTTGAGTTTGTGTATATTTTGGCTAATATTTTAGGAGCTTGAACTTGTTGAGTTTGTGAAATATTGGGTTTGTGATTGATAGAAAATTTGTTGTTTTGTGTGAAAATTTTGGAGATTGTATTGGATATTTTTTGTTTGTTGAGTTATATTGTTGCCAATTTGATGCCATTGTTAACTTATTGCATATGTGAATTTGATGTGTTATTGAAAAAAGTTCATAGTGTAGTTCATGATACACTAAGAAATATTGCACCATAAATCAAAGAATTTGAGAATAGTTTCTTGGAAGTGTGGTTTGAATTTGTATTAGAGGCTTTATTTAAATTAAATTTAATTTTAAAAAAATACCAAAAAATTTTAACCATGATTAGAAAAATTAAAAATTTTAAACTAAATATATTTTAAAAAATTAAAAAAAAAAGATAATTATAAAAAATAATCATCTTTAACCATGATTATTCTCTTAATTTATTTGAAACATAAATTAAAATTCTACTAGTTCATTTTAAAAATGACTTATTTATTGTAAATTAAAGAATAATTCAACATAACATATTGTAAATGTTATAAAAGAATAGTTAATAAAATATCGCATAAAATTATATGAAAATAATTTTGTTGAAATGCATAATCAGTTGAAGGATTGACGCAATTCGCCATATCATAGACCAAAATAAGGCAGAAATAGTGAAGATATTGAGTGAGAAAAAATTAAAAAAAAAGGAGGAGAAGAAGAAGAAAGTGAAGAACGTGGAGAAGGAAAGACTATCTTAAGTAAGTTAGGTAAGAAATTGGCACTTCTTCTTCTTATTACATATGGTTTATTTTAAGTTTCTAGCTAAGTATTTAATAAGATTTCATTCTTGAATATAAAGAAAAAGTGGTGGATGCTTGTGAGCTTCAAGCTAAAATTGTTGAAGACAGGAAGGAAAATAAATTACTAAAGGTAGATTCCTTCCCTAAAATATTTGAACTTATACAAGTACTCTTGGTTGGAATTTATTGATGTATGAATATATTGGTGATGATGAACAAATTTATAGATGGATATTTGAGGAGTCAATGTCAAAATGATTTGATAGGAAGAGTACAAATCCTACAAATTAATGGGTCTAAATCAATAATCTGGAGGAGATACTCTCTCTTATTATTGGCTGTTATTATTTTTATATAGAGTAGGTTCTTGTTTTACTCAGACAATGGTACTAAAATTCATATTTACCTGAATCTTTCCCTATACTAAAATCTCTTTTCTCCTTTTCTTTATCTTTCTTTCTTTTCCTACTCTTTCTCTTCTTTCTTTCTTTTCTTTCTCTTTATTTCCCTTCATATTCTTTCTCTTTTTCTTTCTATTGTTTTCTCCACTTTTCTCCCGCAGCTAGACTTTGCCACCACCATTTATATAAGTAGAATGATGCATTTTTATGCAAAAAGATCACTATTCGTAAATTTTGACAAGAAAGAATTATTGGCACTTTTGGATAAGAAAACATCATTATACATTTCAATTATTTTTACAAGCCATTAATGACTTTGTTTGTTCAAGACTTGGCATTTGATAAATGCCTTTGATGAAATAGGGCAATGTTACTACGTCGTGTTTGTATAGTAAAGAAAATGTCTCCTTTGAACTCTCTCTATGTATTAGATCTGAATATTTGTGTCTTCTGTCTAATTTTACATTATTGTATCATGAGATCTAGTATACTAATGCTATATGATTTTAGAATATCTTGAATTATTAATTTAGCAAGAATTATGTGGGTCCATTAGGCATTATTGTACTCAATCTTTCCAAGCCAAGCCCCATGACATTATTCCTGCTGATGTTCCATGAACCATCTCCATTCCAATATATAAAAAAATATTAGTCCCATGTACGAAATGTGCATGTATATAGATTTTTCGTGCACGTATTATATTTGTATTTAATTTAATATTACTTACTACTTATTATTATAGATAAGGGCAAGCTATCCGAAACTTCTTAACTCATCTATTCTCTATAAAAGGGTTACTACTCCTTTCTTTCCTCGGACTGCTCTGATACTCCTTCACGGGCCCTCTCATGCCATCAAATCGCCTTATTGAAGACATCAAAAGTAAGTATGAAATGGAAAAAATTGAGAGAGAGCATTGTGAAGAAAAATATCGTAAGCTTCAAGAAGAAACATAGGGATGGAAGGTAAAATGCAACAACCCTATCGAAGACTTAGTCAATGCTAAGAACACAATAGCTGAAAAAATACAGAACTGCAGCGACTTCATGAATACACCAAGTCAAGTATTCAAGAGCTCCAGAATAAGTTGTATGCTTTAGAAGGAGAATACCTTGACATTAAGATGACGCTCTTTTTGTGTGATAATGATTCTACTTCTTTTTTTATCATACCTTCTACAAGAACGCTATGAAGACCTTTTTTTGTTTTTTTGTTTTTCTAGAACTTATTGCGTGTACTTCGAGCAGTGTTGTTAATTTGGGATCGAGCCCGGCCCAAAATATGTGTTAAATGGGCCAGCCCAGCCCGTTACTGTAGCAAACGGCCCGGGCTAGCCCAGCCCGTTACTGTAGCAAACGGCCCGGGCCAGCCCAGCCCGTGGAATATAGTGGGCTCAGGCTGGGCTCAATTATGTAGGCCCTTGGGCCGGCCCAAACATAATATATGGGCCGGGCCAGGCCCGAAGCACATATTTTGGCCCGAATGGGTCCGGCCCGGCCCTTTTTTTTTTTACATAAAAAACTATTGAACTTTTGTGTAAATATCATTTTGTATAATATAAACATATAATATTTGTCAATATTTATTTTATCTTTCCACAGACAAACAAATAGGTGATAAGAAAGGACTACTCAAAATTTTTTTTAATCTTCAACAGTATCAATTGATCATTTATAATATGCAATCAAATTATACATTATTCCAGAATATATTCTTCCACACATCCAACCAAATTACACACTAACCAGTTAAAGAAGAAAAGACTACATATCTTTTTATCTTTTCCTTTCACATTATTACATAAAAGTGTATAACCAAAACAATGACAAGAAAAGACTACTCATCCTGACTGTACTCTTTTTTCCTTAACAAGGCTTTATCCCATTGGATTTTTCTTGTAAGGTTTTTAATGAGGCAGTCATAATCTATAAATAAAAATTTTCTTTTCATACTCCAACAAATATTCCTCTTAATATTTTTTTCTCATTTTTTTTAATTTTTTATATTTTTTTAGAATAAGCCTGGCCCGCAAGGCTTGTGGGCAGGCCCACGGGCCGGCCCGGCTAAAAAAAATAAGAAACAGGCCGGGCCAGACCAAGGCCCGAATGGGCCGACCTTAAGTGGACTGGGCCGGCCCGAGCCCGGCCCGTTTGACATCTCTAACTTCGAGGGGGTGTACTATCACCTATTACATCCCCTATTAAATTAAAAAAATTATTTTTTATTTTAGTTAAGATTGCTCTACGAGATATAAATGAGAAAGAATTCAATCGATTAAGGCATAAAGTGCCAAAGTATAATATCGTATTGAAGGTTTCTTTTTTCTTTTTTTAAATAAACTTTGGAGCAGACTCGGAACGTATGACGTATTCATAAATTATGTGCCTAATTTATAATATAAATCCTTATAACGTTAGCTAACTACTAAAAGTTATGGTGATATCATTCTTTCTAAATTTATATTCTTATTTTATAATGACATCAAATGTCATTCGTTGTTGTTCATGGGGTGTCTTTCCTTATTTTTGGACAATAATAACGTTATTTTTATGAGAAAATGTAATCGCTTCCTTTTTTAGCTACATGAGTTTAACAGTTTAACTATCAACCCTAAAGAATATTTTCTTGTCTTGCACGCAACATATGTTCTCCTATCTGTAACATGTTTCTATATGTTGTGCATTGATTAAGACATCTTGTCTTATGTCTAGGTGATGTTTTTGTTCACACAATCTATGTGCCAAAATTTTTATCTTACGATCTTTTACTCTTCTTGACTATCATTTTTCATTTGTATTGAGTGTAGTGTATTTTTCTCTTCTTATTCCATCTCTTCCCCTTCTATATTTTACTTTTCAAGCGATGCCTCTCCAAGACACCGCTCCCTATTTATCCAACGAAATTGTTCCAGGAGAAATGTCTTCCCAAAACGAAGCCTCTTTAATAATTTTAAAGATACTCTCACGAGTCTCTTAGTTGATTGCCCCTCTGGGAGTTTTCTTGGGTCCCATGTTATTATAAGTATTCTCTCTCATCCTTCTCATGGGCACTAGATTTAATAGAGCCGCGTCCCATATACATGAAATTTTGTGTATTCCTACAATATCTAGTTTTGCCCCATCAAGAAAGCTTAAAGAGCGCTAGCATCCTTCGTCCCTCCGTTTTAAGCATCAAGAAGAATCGCATTATAATAAAAGAATCAATTTCTTGGTAGTCTCGTGAAACTCTTTTTTTTTTTTGTGATTGGGGAGAATTCTCCATTGCTTTGGAAGACGTTGTAACCTCGCTCGAGCTTCCTCTTGCCGATGCAATGCCTCTTCCAGAAATCTCTTTGTTTCTGGAAGAGAAAACGTTGTGTTATCATTTAGTTAAATATCGCAACCCTATATGCTAGATTAACTCGAATCCAGAATTGTAAGATTGGTTGTCATACCCGCAAAACTACTTGTCTGCTAGCGAGAATTTGGCAGTAGTAGCTCTTTTGAGCTTTTGGCTATACTATTTCAAATTTTCTTTGCATAACCAACTAATTCCCACACCAATATTTCGTATTGCATCCGTTCTGGCTTGTGGGGGGAAGGTTGACCTAGCCTCGATATTTTTCTGCACTATTTACCTACATCTCGAGCAAATTTCTTATGGCTTTCATGCACTTAAAGGGAGAGGTGGGATGATGTCAGCCATAAATACTTGGTTTTTATAGCTCTTTCTCTTTGAGCATTTTTCGTCTCGTTCGTCTCCTACAGATGACACTTCCGTAGTAAAGAGTTGGAACCTTGATATTCTCAGTAAGGAACTACCATGCCCATTCTTATGGCATGCATGTGATATTCCAGCTAGCGAGCCCTTAGGTACCACAATTGACCCCCCAGATTATTTCAATAGGATACCTTACACACACAATATTCCAGGTTTCAATTAGCTAAGCATTTATCCAGATGTGTACGTTGATTTAAATCCTTTTTATTTTGAAAATAGTAGTAATGTTTCCAAAGAGTGGGTTCTAAATTGCTTTCCTCATGCAATTTGGGCCTTTGATGAGAATTTTAAAAATGCCCACAATTTAGTCCTTGTCTCTTATCATTCCGACTGAATGATAAGGCAGTTAGGTTATACTCAACACTGGCCTCACCATTTTCATGTGTTATTTTTGGTAAGGGTTTTTTGCATCTATGGCCCCTCAACTTATCTGGTTTCGACACTTTGGCACTTTTTTTTTTTGGTATTAACCCCCTTGAATTTAAAAAATATTGCAGTTACCCTGAAATTGAAAACGTCCGTCCAATTAAAGATGGAAAGTTGCTTGTATCTTGCACGTGACTGTCTCTTTGGGGGCTTATTTGTCAATTTATAACTAAAATAAATAAAAATTACCATAAAAATAAAGTAAAATAAAACAATAAAAAAATCAAATAACATATTCAATTTCTCATTCCCTTCTTCTTCCTCCATCAACACCCACAGACTATACCCAAAAAACCTTCATTCTGTCAAAAACACAATTCCTCAAACACACAAATAATCACACACACACACACACACAGAGATATATATATATATATATATATATATAAACACACACACACACACCTATAAATACATCCACGCACGCACGCACACGCACACACACACACATATATATATATATATCAGCACACATATACATTTACAAAGGCAAATTTGGGCATTTTTCACTGTGCCTCATCAATTCCTGCCGCACGTTGGTTTCCATCGTCGGAGTTTGGTGCTCCGAATCTCGCCCAATTCAGGCCTCGCCGACTAGACCGACCTCATCGTCAGTGATAAGCGGCGAACGCCCCGTTGCTCGAGGGCGAACGAACACACCTTGAAGCCAACGAAAACACTGCTCACTCCAACCGTCGCTGAAGCCGCCGCTCACTCCGCCCACGAATCCTAGCCGAGACTTGCCGCCTTGCCGAGCTCCTTCGCCTCCGATGACCCAGATCCGCGTCGAGAATGAGAAGTGCGCGCAAAAGCGAGGCGTGCTCCTCGCACGATTTTGTCAGAATTGTCGCTTGCCGAACTGCCGCCATCGAAGTCGAGGAAGCCGAAACTCGCCGCCTTGCCGAGCTCCTCCGCCTCCGAAGGCTCAGATACGCGCCGAGAAGATTAATCTGCTTTTAGTTTTTTTTTTTTTGCTTTTTCTTTTTCTCTTTTATTTTTGCAATCAAATGACAAAATTAGCCGTAAGCAAACGTCACGTGGAAAACACATGCCGAATCCGTCCAAAATTAGACGGACGTTTTCAATTTAAGGCTAAATGCAACGATTTTTAAATTCAAGGGGGTAAATACCAAAAAAAATAGAAGGGGTGCCAAAGTGTAGTAACCTGACAAGTTGAGGGGCCATAGGTGCAAAAAACCCTTTTGGTAACTATGGTTAAAGATTTTCCTTTTATGTCCCTTTCCAATAAGTTGATGGTCCCTTCAAAGCTTCATGTCCCTCAAATTTCTAAGAAAGTAGATGTTACTCCCTCGTTTGCCTCAAACTAGCATCGCATTCAAGCACCCTTAAGAATCATATCCTTCCAAAGTCTCATCATGCTCATGCTACCTTGATGGACAACAGGATTCTTCATCACCAAACCTTCATAAGGTTGCGTGATTTTGGCGAAACATCCTCTCGTATAAAGAAAAAATCGCTCTTCTTTAGCTATTTATTGACGTTTTACTTTCCTATTATTCTATAGCTATTAACTCCTTTATATATATATATATATACAAATATTTATTTGTCCTTTAATGTGTTGATTTTTTTTAGATATGCTAGAAACTCAGAACTATTTAGAATAAATCATCCTTGGAAAGCCTATAACTCTTCCTTTATTTTAGTCATAGAGTAAGGAAATATATATACTAGTGTACTTTGATTATCGTTGTCATTTTTTTAAGGTTTTTTTTATATATGGGGTTTATTGTGAAGCATCTCCTAATAGAGAAAATGAGATGATTGGTCATTGCACCCTAAAGAGACGGAGGTCTTATTATACTCTTTGTAACTATTTTCATTATTCACAAAATAATCTCTAAACTAATGTCTTGTTTTTCCTACATAGTACTGCGGGGTTGTCTTCTTTCTTGTCTCTTTCCCTTGATCTCCCAATATCCGATAAAGTCCAAGTTTCGTCTTTAGTGTTAAGTCTTGTTCCGTCCAGCAATTTAAAAAAAAAACTCTCATTTCTACGAGAAAACATCTTATCGCAACTTTACGGTCCGTCAATCAAAGATTGCTTTGGTCGTCATTGTTCATCCAAATCAGGATATTCTTTTTGGAGTTGAGAATACCATAAGAAAGACTCGGGATTTCTCTTGCAACTGAGCCAACTCGATCCTATACGACGTCGATACGTTGTAGAGGTATTCGGCTTTATTGTATTCCTAGTTGCAAATTTTTCAGGCAAGGCCTTAACATCTCCTATGAGATTAATGGTGTACGAAGCTTGGATTGGTCTTGGCGATGTGAGATTGAACCGACCAATTTTAGGAAACGTTTTCGAATCTTGTCTAGAATATTCAGGCCAACCGGGGTGGAACAGAGTTACTTTAAGTTGTCGTCGAATATAACGGTTGCCGAGCAACACACTCACAGTTTGCACAAGCTTGTTCATCAGATGGAGGGTGAATTAAAGGGTTGAAAGGTATGGGTAGTTTTTCAGTCTCGGGTTGCTTGTCATATAAGATAATGTATGGTGTGTACTATTTTCTTTTATTTTTTTAAAAGGGTATGGCCTAGTTCACACTTACCAAGAATGAACTAATTATGTATCATGTTGCCTTTACCTTTCAAATAAATTATAATCTTAAGGCAATCTTTTAAGCTAGATATTTAACTTAACAAATATACTTTTTACTATTAAAAATAACAAACACATATTTTATTAATGATGTGCCTTTAGCAAGGCACAACATCATCCATAAAAGGACACTATCAAACAACACTTTTTTTTACAAGCACACTTATTGGGCATATTTGACAAATAATAATCTTAACTGCATTCGACATTAGACGAGGGTAGTCCATGCCTACTTGGCATATTTGACGCTTCTTTATGCATAATATTTCTTTATGTATTTGACATTAGTAAGTAGTTTACCTCCATCGATCTTTTTAAGATGACTATCTCCCTTTTAAAACATTCTCGAGCGCACGAGTTTTTTATAAGCTCGTCCAATTCTCTCATGTTGAGATTCAATGTTTCTTGAGCTTTTTCTCATTTTTCCTTGAAAACCTCAAAGTCTGCTAGTCTTTAGACTTCATGATCTGTACCTGTAATCTTTGCTAGGCATGCTGAGGGAATTGCCACTTGGTCGGAAGTACAACTTTAGACCCGTAAACTAGTGTGAATGGTTTGAACTTTGTTGAATCTCGTCCCAAAGTTCTTTATGCCCACAAGGATAGTGAGACGAATTCATGTCACATTTTGTGATTTTCATGTACATTTCGACTAAGGACTCTTACAAGCAGTTTATTGAAGGTTTTCGCGATCACATTTCCTTGAGAATAATACCTAGAAGATTTTCTATGAAAGATTTGATAGTCTTTTAATAATTTTTGAATCTCTATTTATGAATCTCCATAATTATTTCGTCTGCTTCAGTAGTCCCCAAGCATCTTAAAAGAGCACCTCCATAAGCCTTTCGATATAGTCTTTCATCATCCATGCAGTACTTGTTGGCGAGCCTATTGAATTTTGTGACTTCAATTTTTTTTATTGGAGTATGCTGGAGCTCAAATATTCCATATATGATGTTTGCCAATCTCCTTCTTCTAAGTGCAAGATGGTTTCTCTGGCTTCAAAAATATGTTGATAATTATTACATACGCGCACAACATCAGCGATGTCTATCACAATATCCTTTAATCTTTTGACAGCCTCTTTCTTGGTTATACATCGAGATAAAATGGCACAATCACTGCGGTAATAAAGAACGCTGTCGATGATGTAAAATTATGCACTTGCTTTTAATTTATTGATTTATAATATTTTTAGCCTTTCGTGATATATTTTTTTCATTGCAACATTATAGTTGTTTCATCATTGGCATATGAAAACAATTTTGCTGGTTATAGTGAAAGTCTTGATGTTTTCTCCCTTCTTTTCTATTTTTGAGGCCATCGGCATATCAATTTTTTGTGCGTGGCATGTGCAAGAGTCTATAACTTTTAAAATTTTCTATTGAGTTTTGCAATATATGATCCTGTACTATGCGAGTACCAATTTTTTTACTGCGAATTTTTCGATTAATTGTTGGACCATAAGGCGAGAATCTCTCTGTATTAGAACTTTGCTCACTCATCGGCTTTGTGCTACTTTGAGGCATTTGATTAATGCTTCATATTCAGCTTTATTATTTGAGCAATTAAATTCTAATCTTCATGTTATCGATGTGTCTTCTCCATAAGGGTCATTTATTGCTACCCCGACTCCACTGCCTTGAGAAGTAGATAAACCATCAAAGGCTACAACCCATTATTATCTTCTTTAGCAACCATTTTATATATTGTAATCTCTAGTGGCTCAATGGATAATTCATATCCGAGGACACAAGTGGAATCATGTGGGAACTGTGCAAATAAGTCTGCGAGGACTTGGCCTTTTATTGCTTTTGGCATTTCCATAGCGATGTCGAATTCACTAAGCAACAACATCCACCTACTAAGTTGACTAATGGGCATTGGTTTGCTCATCATGAATCTAATTGGATCGTCTTTTGTAATCAAGATAGTTTTGTGGAAGAGCATGTAATGGTGTAGTCATTGTGCTGTATACACGAGTTTTAGAAAATGTTTCTTAAATGTAGTATAATTACATTAAGTCTTTTTCATCAATTTGCTCAATTAATAAATTGGCCTTTCTAATCCATCATCTTTTTGTACAAGAAGAGCACTAACAGATTTCTTTGTAATTGTAAGGTACAATATCAATGGTTTATCAGGTGATGAAGAGATCACGACTTGAGGTGAAGCTTAGATTCATTTGATGTGATCAAACGAATCTTGTTATTTGGAATCCCTCATGAATGGGGTCTTCTTTCGAAGTAGGACTTGTAATGGACTGGCGATTACGGCAAGGCTAGGGATGAATTTTGCAAGTAAGAAACTTTGCCAAGGAAACTCTTAAGTTGTTTTTGGTTCTTTGGAGGCTCCATTTTTAGTATCGCATTTGCTTTATCGACATCAATTCTAATTCCATCTTATGAACAACGAATCCATAGAATTTTCCATCAACAACACTAAATGAACACTTAATTTTGAGTTTGTACTTCTTATATCTTTCGAAAATCCTTTTTAAATGCGACACATGATCTTCTTTCCTTCAGAACTTGATAACGATATCGTCAATATAATCTTCAATAATATCATGTATCATGTCATGGAATATTGTTGCCATTGCCCTTTAGTAGATAGCACCAACGTTCTTGAGACCAAATGGCATAACAACATGGTAAAAGTTCCCAAAAGGGGCTCGAAAGGTAGTTAACTAAGCATCTTCTGGCGCTATACGAATCTGGTTGTAGCCGCTAAAGCCGTCCATGAAGGAGAACATTTCATACCCAGTAGTTCCATCGATAAGTGTATCAAGATTCGGCATAGGGAATTCATCTTTTGGACAAGCCTTATTGAAGTCGCAATAATCGATACAACAATGAATTTGACAATTTTTCTTTTTGATAGGTCCCATGCTTGCCAATCATTGGGGATAAGACATGATTTGATGAACGCAACATTGATTAATTTTTCTATTTCGACTTTAATTTGTAATTGTACATCAGGTCATGAATTCTTTGGCGCTTGCTTTATGGGCTTTGCTTGAGGAGAAATAGCAAGTTTGTGTGTTACAAATATAGCGCTTACTCCTAGCATCTCGTTATAAGTCCATATAAATATATCTTTATATTCTTTAAGAAGATTAAATAGTTCTATCTTCATCTCTTCTCGTAAGTCCTTAGAAATAAAAAGATGACATTTTTCATCATCGGTTGATAAATTAACTTCTTCCAAGAGGCTTCTTTTCTGTTTTGGCCCATCTTAAAGCTGGCTTGGAGCATCTTTTGGCTCTTCTTCTTCTTTCTTTGGAGCAGGGACATCACCATTCACTTGTAGGTTAATTTTTGCAATTGTGAGGCTTAACTTTTCAGCTGGCCCCGTGCACCATCATAAGCGATACGAGTTGCATCCTTTGGGGAGGGCTAATTCCTGTATTTTTTGCGGCCTTTGAGTTGGGTCAGAGCTATTACTTACTTCTTATTCTTCCCATAGCGGCAAGATAAGAGCTTTTACATTTGTAGTAGCAAAATCCAATTCCTTATGCGCTTCATCATAAAGCAACGTATCAGTATAATGAGCCTCACCATTAGTAAATGAAGCCTTTGTCCCTTTGATGGTGACCTCTCTACCCTTGTAATACATTGGTGGAGAGTAGATGGGACACATTTGTGTGTATAAATCCAAGGCCGCCCGATTAGCAATTGATAAGAGGTATTTGCATCAATAATATAGAATCGAGTCAAACCTTTTATTGGTCTGACTTGTAGCTCTACGATTATGTGCCTAATGGTTGAGACAGCACCCGCGCCGAATGCTATAAGATTTATTGGCTGAGGGACCATGAGCTCTTGACATCTACTCAATCTTTTCAGAGTCGCATGCGTTATTTTGCTTATATTATGTTGTTTTACGAATTTAAGTATGAAGGTAAGATGATAAATCTGTTATAGCTCGTGCTAGCAGGTCGTGACAATGTTCCTTAGCATTTTTCAGTTTTTTCGTTATGCTTACGGAATACTGGACTAACATACTTTCGTGGGTACGGCTTTATTACGATCTCCACAGGTTATGGAGGACAGAAGTCTATGAAAATTGCTAGAAGCGGTTCTCTTTCTGCCGTGAAGAGGCTTATTAACTTCCCCTTGGTGATGAAGCTCTCAGTACCGTCGGATGGAGCTTTGACAGTGATTCACACCTCGTCATGGATCTGTATTCTCCTTTCTAACGAGGCAGCACTTTCATAAATGTCTTGTGTGTCTTTGTTTTGCAGGTGAGTCTCTATATTACCAACTCTATTCGCCAGGGTACGCAAGATGGCTTCTTGACTACTTTGAATATTCTCCAACATGGCACTGAGATGTGTACCGTCCATGTTGACCAGTGCCACGCTTCGTTCTTCTTCGTTCTCCTCTATTGGTAACATCGAGGTACTGATTCCTGTTCAAGTGTAAATACATAACAGTTATTGTATTAGATTTATAGCATATTGTATTATAAATCGTGATGACTTTCATTGATGCACACAAAATGCATCATAGCGTGTTTGACTTTTTTATTTGCCATCTCGTAATTCAGAGTATTAAGTAGTACTAATGACATGTTCTATATGGATATCCAATAAGATTAGATGACTTATCTTGATTAAGCATATAGAAGCGCGTGTATGACCTGATCAAATGACAACTCAAAATAGTATACAAACTTCACTAATATGGTAAAGTTGGCTCACGAATTTCGATAGTATGCACCACATCCGAGGGTGATATTGATTGAATTATTTCATGAGGAATAACGATACCGTATACCTTCACCAGTAGGTCATGAGTATAAACATTTTGGTCTGTCATAAGATTAGTACGTAGGGCATCAAAAATAATGTCAACTTTTAGATTCCCCAGCGGAGTCACCAAATGTTCCCGTGTTCGATGGGGTACACTACGTTTTGTTTTTTTATTGATTCTAATAATGATTCATAATGCGGTGTGTAATAATATTTAAGCGACATATATGAATGATATAATCACCAGAGATGTTAATATAATTGATTATTTACTCGTAGATTAAAATGCATGGATATTAGTCATGGTATGTCAATGTATAGGATGATGTGAATTTAATTAGTTGAGATAAATAATAACATGATGATCACACAAGAAAGTAATAGCGTATATCTAATCATTTAGTTGCTTGTTAAAGAGAATCATATAATTTAAGTTATACCTTGAGAAAGGATTAATTGAAATGACAATATAAATGGCTTCGTTGGGTAAAATAATTAAGCAAAAAGTAGAATTCTTAGTCTAATGATAACGTAAAAGTGACTAGACAAATCGTCATTCTAAAATAATATAAATGTGACTAGAAAAATTGACAGTCTAAATGTAACAATGACTAAGCAGGTTGCCAGTCCGTTCGGTGAATTAAAAATGACTAGGCAAGTTGCCAGCTAAACAATAAATTAAAATGACTAGGAACTTTGCTAGAGTAAATAGTAAATTAAAATGACTAGGCAAGTTGCCAATTTGAACAGTAATAAAAATGACTAGGCAATTTGTCAGTTTGAACAGCAAAGTAACAGGACTAGGCAAGTTGCCAGTCTGAACAGTAAAATAAAATGACTAGGCAATTTGTTAGTATAAACAGTAAAATAAAATGAATAGCCAATTTGTCAGTCTGAACACTAAAGTGAAATGACCAATTAATTTGTCAGTCTGAACAGTAAAGTGAAATAACTAGACAATTTGCCAGTCTGAATAGTAAAATAAATTAACTGGGCAAGTTATCAGTCGGAACTATGGAAGTAATTTATTAGAATGCTAGTCGATCAAAATTAACTAAATAATGAATGAATTACAATTCTTTTTACCAAAAGAATGATCATTAAAGTATTTAAGTCAAGACAAAAAATGTGTATTTAATATCAAATAATTTTTCTTATATGTAAGCAGACACGCATACGTATGTATGTATGTATGTATGTATGTATGTATGTATATGTGTGTGTCTATATATATATATATATATATACATATATATATGTACATGATAATTGTACCTGTCGTCTGATTGCTTGGGTTGGTAGAGTAGCTTTTCCTGGCGTATATGATAGGAATAATGTTGTGGAATTAATAGGAAGAGTACAAATCTCACAAATCAATGCGTTTAAATTAATAATCTAGAGATAGTACTCTCTCTTATTACTAGCTATTATTATTTTTCTAGATAGTAGGTTCGTGTTTTACTCAGTTAATGGTACTAAAACTCATCTTTACTTGAATTTTTTCTTGTATTAAAATTTTTTTTTTAATTTTCTTTATCTTCCTTTTTTTTCCTACTCTTTCTCTTCTTTTTTTCTTTTCTTTCTTTTCCTTCCTATTCTTTCTCTTTTTCTTTCTAGTGTTTTCCCCTCTTTTCTCCCGTTGCTAGACTTTGTCACCACCCTTTATATAAGTTAAATAGTGCACTTTTGGATAAAAAGATCACTATTGGCAATTTTGGACAAGAAAGCATTATAGACACTTTTAGACAAGAAAATATCATTGTATTTTTTAATTATTCTTACAAGCCATTAATGGCTTTGTTTGTTCAAGTCTTGACATTTGATAAATGGCTTTGATGAAATAAGACAATGTTACTACATAGTATTGCTATAGTAAAAGAATGTCCCCATTGAACTCTCTCTATGTATTATATCTTAATATTTGTGTCTTCTGTCTATTTTTGCATTCTTATATCATGAGATCTATTAAACTAATGTTATATGATTTTAGAATATCTTAAATTATTAATTTAGTAACATTTATGTGGGTCCATTAAGTATTATTGTACTCAATCTCTCCATTCTAATATATCCAAAAACACACACCAAGTTTTCGTACGCAAAATTTCTGGTGATTTAGAATATCTCTTCAGATAATTATTAGGTAGATCACAATCCATTCCCCATCATGTTTTCTTTTTAATTTACAAAACAAAGTTCGAAATTAAAAGTCGACCCTTTACTGAATGAGAATTTTAAGAAATAGTCACTTTTTAAAAATAATTTTAAAAAATAACTATTATTTTAAAAAATTAAAAAAATAATCATTTCAGAAATTTCTTATAACAAATTTTATATGTAAATTTGTTATTGTAAAAAAATTTCTTATGCATGTAAGAAATTTTTTATGACTAGTTTTAAATTTTTTTAAAACTGTGATCATTTTTTTTAAACACTATCATTTAAAATAACTATTTACCCGAGTGATGCTTAGTGAATAATCGTTTTTCTACTGCAAGTGTCAAGTTTAAAAGCTGAACCACTTTACCAAGTTAAATGATTTACTGAGGCACAGATCATCATTTAAGGTCAAGTTTAATGCAAATTCATCATTTAAAGTCTGAATAGACAAAACTTCCGAAACGCCCAAAACCATTTTTGCTGACAAAACATATTTATTTTCTAAAGAGCATCACTAGAAGAGTTAGAAGAGTTATGTTCACATTTCTACAACTATTTCTTTCCATATAAAAAAAACTGAAATTAAAGTACTCAGCTTAATAAGCTACGTTTAGGCCATGTTTTCAAATCCGATATCACTCCCTAAAATCAATTTCTTTCCCACAAAAAACTTCTGCCGTCATACATTTCAACCCGTCATTCATACACGTTTTGGCGGCACATATTGCACTCTCTCTTCTTCACACAAAAGCTGCAAAACAAGTAAACAAAAATAATTATAACATAAGAACAGTGCCGGTCAAGGGATGAACAAAAATCATGGACAGCTTAATGTAATCCAATCTGAATTAAAAGGAAAACATCAAGTAAACAAAAATGGTTAACATAAGAACAGTGCACCAGTTGAAGGATGAACAAAAATCAAGAACAGCAAAATTTAACTCAATCCAAATGGAAGGAAACAAGACACAAGAGATTAAGAAAAAAAAAAGTAGGTTGACACAATTTATCTAGCAACTATGCCAATCTTCTGACATGCTCGTGTAATCGTGTTGAATTGAGTCTTTCAGACTAAACTATCAGAGAAACATTATCGAGTGATCAAGGAGTGATAATATAGATATATGTTACACTCCTGACCGTAACAAGATAACAATAATGGATCTGAAAGATCGAGCGCTGATACAGAATGCATAAATAAGGTACCAAACAGCAGGAAAACGTACTAAGAGTGAGATTTATTAATTTGTACTTACCCCTTGTTTGGGGAGGGCACTTTTCCCATTCCATCCCATTTTTTGGGATGGAAAAAATGGTTTGAAAATGGTTTAGAATGGTTTGAAAATGATTTGGAAAAATTATGTAAAAATGGTTTGTCTTTGCGAATTTCGAGGTGATATGAATTGTTGAGATTTAAAGATATTGTATATGGATTTGAAAAATTGAAAAAAATGGTTGGAAAAAAATAAAATGGAATATAATGGTTTGGAGGATTAGAAAAGTTGAAAAAAATAAAAAAATAGAATGAAATGGAATGAGTAAAATGGGTAGGACAAACAAATGGTTTAGTGCTTATCCTATTGTTAAGGAGAGGGTAAATTCTAATTTAAATTCAATCTTATATATTTCGGTGTTAAGAAAATATTTTGGTCGTCAGCAGCATATAGTTTGAATTTTAGTTATCCTAATTTTTTTAGGATTCATACGGAAATTGTAAGAAATAGCCATTCCGGATTGCTGATGTAAGAGCATGCCCAATGTTTTCAACTAGTAAGAAAATAGTCAATTTAGTAGTAAAAAAATAAAGTTCATCCATGCATCTTGCTATTGGGCCATGATTATTTTCTCAATTTTTTGAAACATGGGAAAATGGCTTATTCAGCTAACTGACCCTTTTATATATGGTTAAGTTTAATTCACTATATCACATTTCTTTTATTTGTTTCGTATTTGCAAGTTTTTTCGTTCGGTCTGGAAGTTTGATGCTTCACATTATTTTAGGCTTGTTATTATTAATATTGGCTTATGCCACACTAATAAATTATTCACCGATTCTAAAAATACAAAGAAAATAAATTTTATTCTTATTTTGCTCCTCAGCTTTCCTCTCTAAAAGTTTAATAAAATCACAACTTCCGCTATTTTATTCTTCTAACTTTTTCTTCCTAAAAGCTCATACAAACTAGTTGGTTCATTTTTAAAAACCCAAATTAAGTCATCTTATAATAACTGTACTAACCATAGGAAAAATAACCATTAGCCTTGGAAATTTGAAACATGTAGCCCTGAAAGAAAATCTTGAGATGGTCAAAACCCAAAATGTCAAGGAATCCTTACTCGCTAGAAATGGAAGTTGGGGTCAAATTCTTCGGAAAAGAAGCACGAAATTTACATAAAAAAATCAAAAGCTCAACCAAGCATGTATTTGCAACTAGTTAGAATGAAGTAAAAGTAACCACAAAATCTATGCGCAGATAAAGCAACATAATTCAGACAGATATAAAGCAAGATAACATAACGGATATAGCTACAGTTTTCCTGACTCTCTCACCTGCATCTCCTCTGGTAGAGCCTCTGAGACAGCAAGAGTGTAACAGCCGGGAACAAATTTGCCTGTCGTTAAAGTATTAGCAGAGAGAACAAATACGTTTGATTTCAAAGCAACTCGATTTTTTCAAACGAAGTAAAATAGCAGGATTGATTTGATTCTAATGAAATGTTTGCCAGAGCTTTAGGTTTTGGTTTTGGACGGTAGAGCAAGAAAATAAAAGATGTATTTGTTTTCATAAAAATATTAATATTAAGTTTATAGTATGTATTGTAGCTCCAGTATTTTGAAAATTCTCATAAGTACTTCTCAAAGAAATTTATTTCGTGGGTTCGACTTGACGCTCTTCATAAACCGTCTCACAAGAAGCTTTAGGACTCACAAGATCAAAATCTACTTCCAAAAACAATGTCACAGGCACTGAAAATTGTAAACAAGTCCCATAAAACAAAACAAAAATTGTAAATGAGAACATACGAGCAAATTGGGAAAAACAAACGTACCAATACGCAGCCAGCGAGCAGCCCAGCTTCTAGTTGGGTCCATCACTGAGATTATACTATCAAAATAAAAAAGAACAAAAAGATTAATAACATTCAAGTGTCTCGCTAAGAAATCGTCAAAAAAGACAGAAAAAAAAAAAAAAAAAGATACCCATTGAAATTAGGAGTGGTACAATCGACGACACGCTCGTTATCTTCGTCCATCTTGAAGAACGGGCAGTTCTCGCAACCCGATTCTCTGAACTGTTAACGAGAGATTTGAGGATATTTGGTGTCAAATTCATAAACCCTAACGAGCCATTAAAACTGTGTTTAAACTGCAATAATGAAGTTATGGTTTAAAAAAAAAAAAAAAAAAACCGACAGGCAGACAGACCGACCTGATCGTAAGTCTTGACGAGACGGCAACGAAGGCAAGCTCTAAGCTCGTGGCCGAAGCTCGTCGGTATTTGGGCGGGCGTTACGCTTCCCATTCTTCTCCTGTCTTCCAAATTCGATTCTTCTTTCTCTTCTGCTTCACCTTTTATTTTATTTTTTTGGAGTACTGGTACACTAATTTTTTTGGACGACAAATTTTTTTTTTTTTTGGTGGCAACGAATTATTATAATTTTTTTGGAAAATTCTAAAATAGTTGGTGTGTTTTATCCAAAATTCGGTTTAATCCATGTATTTTTAGAAATTATGAAATATTTTTTTAGTTTTTTAAATCGGTCTATAAATATCTTTTTATACGGACTAAAACTTCAAATTTTTTTAAAAGACAAAACCTACCCTTTATATTAATAATTAATTCAACCTCTATTATTTTTAAAAATTATACTGAAGACACTGTATCTCATCTTTTTCTTCTCCTTCATCCTCAATTTCACCACCACATGTCTAAGTAGAATTTTTAAAAATATTAGATGTTGAATTAATTATTAATACAAAGGGTAGTTTCGTCTTTTAGAAGGAAAAAAATTAAACTTTTGTCAATGCAAAAATGATATTTTTAAACCAATTTAGAAAACTGAAAGACCATTTTTATTATAATTACTAAAAACCGAAGGATTAAACCGAATTTTGAGTAAAACACAGGGACTATTTTAGAATTTACTATTTTTTTAAGTTAAAATCAAATTCTCAACTGTGAATTCTAAAAGAGATTGTTGAGTAAATAATCATTTTTTTAGATGATATTTAATGTAAGCCCGGCCTCCGGGGTTATCCTTCTACGGTACTTCATCGATATAATTAGATAAATGTCATTATATTATTGACTCTTTGATAATTAATTTAATATCTTGTCTCGTAATTAGAACTCATTCTCATTACTGGATTATCTAATTTACAATTGAAATAATTGTGTTTGATTACTTAGAGGCCATTAGATTTAAATTTGGCTCCTTGAAGTACAAAATTGCATCAAGAGTCCATAAACTTTTAAATAATTACGAATTTGACCCAATTTTTGAAAAATGACTCTTTTTGGGTTGTAATCTATTTAAAGGCCATAATATGATTTATAATAATATAATTAGCCTTATTTTCAAATTTGAAACCATTCCGAGCTAGAACGAAGCCAGAACGGCTTAAACTCAAAGAAATCGAGAAAAACCGTATAAACGCGGTTAATGAACAAAACGAGCTCAGAACGACCAGTATTAAGACTGACCAGTATTAAATTAAAGTTGACTTCTTAACTATATTTTTCGAAGTTATTAGTAACATAGAAAGGTCTCGTAAAGTCTTGAGTTAAAAAGAAATCGAATTAGGTCAAAACAGTAAGCGGTAGACCAAGAAGAGGCATTTTAGTCATTACGTGCAAGAACGGGCCTGGGAATTATTCCCGACCCTTTGATCAGCCCAATGCCGCCCCTATATAGTAATTAGTTGGCTTGGTTGTTGAAAAATATTTCTAGGCCCAAATTTGAAACTAAAACCGTGGGCCCAAGCAGTATTAGGAATTAATTATGGGAGAATTTCAAAATAAAGCCATTCTTAATGCCACTTAATAATCTATACCCCATGTGGTGTGCTCCCTTCATTTACACTCTATGTTTGTAGTGTAAATTTTGGGGTATAAATTAAAAGTGCAACACACATGGGGTATAGATTATCATTGTGTCAAGAATGGGGTATTCCTCAAAATCCCCCAATTATTATTCCAATATTATCAATTAGTGCAAAGGTGATGGATGACCCATGAAATAATTCGAAACGTTTTGTGATATTATTGGTTTGAACCAAACAATTAGAGGTTGGATAATTATAGGCTCTAACAAGTGAAAGGAATGAATGAACAATTGTCAATTGCGGCACGGTTACGGGAATTTTAAAATCAGCTTCAAATTCGCGCGCCCATTTCTCCCACACTTTGATGTCAACCCGGTGACCATTGTATTCAATTGCATAGTCATGGAGTCGCCGCAAAAGTGTAAATTCATTAGCCTCGGTCCAATGCGCGTTACGGGCGTCTCGATTTGTAGACATGTTCTTTTCAAACAAACACAGAACACATACATAACTATAAATCGGACGTAATATATACAAACCAGTCCGACACAATATAACGAACAAGTTCACGCAAGCAACTGCTACATAAACAGCCAATAATTCGCGGAAAAATAACAAACGCAGCAACATAAACAGCGAAAAGCACAGCCAATAGCGAACAATTTCAAGGCACGAGCAGCAAAATAAACAGCCAATAACACGCAGCTACATAACAACCACCAACATAAGGAGCATAAACATGATAACTAATATGCAACCCAAAATTAACACACGAGCAGATAACATATAACAAACGAGCAGTGGACAATACGGGCATATTGGTTAACAGTAAAGGTTGGTTTTATTACCGATGCCGTTGAAGAGTCAGAACAAGAAGTTGCCAGCCACCGCCAATATGCGTTAACACGTCGCTTGCGAGTACGTTGGCCAGGCTTTACATACTTGAAGTAACGAAGGATGGTTTGGGTCGATCTACGATGCTTATCGGGGTTTTTTTTTTCGTGGTCCCGGCATGTTTTTTCACCATTAATGGCGCACACACAGCTTTGCAGAGCACACGCAGTTGGTGCTTCGTATTCAACGAACCGAAAATGCGCACCTCGGAGACGTCAGAACGACGGTGCCGAACAACCTTCACGCGAATAATCAGCCAGGACCCCAAACCACGAACCCCAAACACGTTTCCCAAACGACGAACACAGGCCACCGAACCACGACCCAAAACCACGAACCCCGACCACCGCGTACGGCAGACCACCACCCCAACCCCACCACCAACCACCGCGAAACCCAAACCCCGACTCCAAACCCTTCCCTCCGAGGCCGATCTGCCAACCCAAAAGAATGTCACCGCCAACCCCGACCACCCCGACGGGGATCTCTGCGCCCCAAACCCCAACGACCGCCACCCACCGACCACCCCGAGCTCGATCTCCTCGACCCCAAACCCCAACGACCGCCACTCACCGACCACCCCGACGGGGATCTCCGCGCCCCAAACCCCAACGACCGCCACACACGAACCACCCCGAGCCCGATCTCTACGACCCCAAACCCCAACGAACGCCACCCACCGACCACCCCGAGCCCGATCTCCGCGCCCCAAACCCCAACGACCGCCACCCACCGACCACCCCGAGCCCGATCTCCGCGACCCCAAACCCAACCAACCCAAATCACCGAAAAATCCGACCAACCCGACCCCGATCTCCGCGACCCCAACCCCAACCACCGCCAACCCCGACCACCCCGAGAAAGATTTTCGAGGCCCTCACCCCGAGGTCTGAGCTTGATATACGCAACCCAAACCCCAACCTTTGACCCCGATACCTGCGAATAACGATCTCCGCGCCACTAGGCTGAGCGACCCCCGACCGCCGTGCCTCCTTTGGACGTTCCTGGCCAACCTGAACGACGGCCTTCAGAGTTCGAAAGGAAGAGAGATGAGAGTTCGCGAGGGTTCTCTGTTGGGGGTGAGGTTAGCCGGCCTTGAGAATATTACCGTTGGGCCTTGAATGTGTACACTGTTCAATAACATTAGTTGTCCCACCAAATGTCTATACTGTGCAAACCCATTCCAAATGAGGTGGAAATGGGAAGTCCAAACGGTTATTTTTTTGGAGTACTGGTACACTAATTTTGTAATGACATGAATTTAATATCACTGTGCTAATTAATTAATTTGTATTTCTACCTCAGTTGTTACCAATTTGTAAAATTGGTCAGTTTCGTCAAATCTGATAATTTGGAACTATGAGAGAAATTATGAAATTAGCATGGTTATCTTACAATTTTAAAAGTTAGACGTGTTAGGAATTTATGTTTGATTCGAAATTGATATTTAAATTCCTAAGTTTACGTTTTTAAATAACGTGTGCAATTTTAAAATTTCTCGGAAAAATTTGTTGCATTTTCGTGGTCCATTTTTTCGGCCATTTTGGGCCCAATTAGCCCAAGCCCATTAGGGCATTTTCTTTTCTCCCTTTCTTTCCCCCCACAGCCGACCAAGTCCCCCCCCCCTTCCTCACAAATTTTTCTTTCTTCTTCTTCTTTCCTTTCCTCTCTCTCTCCCTCTCCCGCCGGTGCCGCCGCTCCTTCGCCCAGCTCGCGTGCACAGCGCCGGTGCCGTCCCGCCGCCAGCACCGCTCGGCCCCGAGCTCCAGCCCGCACGCGCCGCTCCGCCAGCGCGAGCCCCGCGCGCCTCTCCCTCCCATTCGCGCTGCGCGTGCTTCCTCCGCACGCCGAGCAGCAGCGCGCCACTCCGTCGAGCTCGCCCAGCCTCCGCGCGTGCTGCCGGCGTCGACCCAAGCCTCCCCTTCGCGCCCGCGTGCTTCCCCGAGCAGCAGCGCGCCTCTCCGTCGCGCGCAGCCCAGCCGGAGCGCCGATCTCCTCCGCGCCGAGCTCCTCCGCGCCGATCTCCTCCGCGCCGAGCTCCACCGCAGCCGAGCTCCTCCGCGCGAGCTCCGCCCGCTGCCGGCCACCTCAGCTCCGGCCAACCCCTCCCACACGGCCGCGTAACCACGCCGACCCTTGTCGCATCGTGGTCTCCTCCGGGCAGCAACAGTGCTCCTCCTCGCGTTAAACCCCTTTTCGTACATTGTCGTTGACGCCGACACCGAGGTAAGCTTCGTGTCCGCAGCGTTGACGTCGAATGTTCATTTTTGAATCTTTAGTTTCAGCGGGTTAACTCTCGTTTTCGTTTATGTTGTGAGCTCGTCGTCCCTTCGCTCCGCCGCTGAAATTTCTCGACAGCCGCAACGCGCTTCTTTGAGCCGCAATTTCTCAAGTTTGGTGAGCCTCGTTACCTTTGTGGTTGTTGTGAAATACTTGATTTTAGTCGGTTAGGATTTTGACGAAGTTTTATCTTGTCTACCGCTTGTTTTCGTTAGGGTCGTAATGAAAAATTATGTTCGTGTTGTGAGTGAATGAAATTATTTTCGCGTTCAAAAATCGTATCATTATGGGCTTGAGCTTGTTAGACGCCTAGAGGTCGTTTTTAATTCGGTTTACTTAAACTTTTGACACCTTAAAGTGTGCTAATTTAGTAACGAACAAGTTGGGAATTCGTTTTTGTGCGGCAAACTTCACGCGCTTAAATGTTTATTTTTCGCACTATATTTGTAATCGTTGAAATCCTGATTTATCCGTGCTTAGACGAGCGGGAACTAAATTTCCAAGTGATATTATTTTGAAAGTTTGATTTGGAGATTTGGTTGTCAAAAATCAAATAGTGGAAAAAGAGAAAATTATGCACGTTATTGGTTATTCAACCGTGTGAAGTTGTATTTTGACAATTGTGCCATTCAAATGTGAATGAGTGATAAATCTGGGTCACAATTCCGAGCGTTTCTCATCATGTTGCATTTAAGTTCGAAATTTGATCCGATCATTTTATTATGCCAAAATTGTGCAGGATCACCACCGAAACACTCAAGGACGCACGACCCCTCACCGTCGTATACTAAAGGTATAACCAAGCGGCAAAAAAAAAAAAATTGAGTTTTTGTCGTAAAATGTTACGACATTGGAAGCGTGACTTGAGTTAGGATATTGTTGGAATCCTTGAGAATTATGTTATGAGTTTAGCCTTCGAGGCTCGAGAATTACTGTTATTATGAAAATTTGGAGATATCTTGATGTTGTGTTATTGACTCTAGTTGTGGATATGTTGGATTGTGACCGAAATTAGTTCGGTGCTGGGTTGATATTAGGTGAAGGCTTCGGCCGGGATATCCGAAAAACAGGGGAAACTCTGCCGGATTTCCGGCTCGAAGCCTGGGCACTTTTATTGATTTAATCATTGTATGTGTAAGGCTAAGAACCTATTCCTCACCTAAACCAATCAAATGACAACACTTAGGACGGAAACAACCTTAGATGGGCTTTCTTAATAAATTATTAACCGTTCCACTAACTAGAGTCACATTCTTCGAGTCCACCAATTCCAAGTTCTTCCTCTCCTGTATTTAGTGGTAAACCTTGGCGTTGACCATTAATTGCTCGTGTGGAACAGAAGCATCTCACACAAAGCACGAGAAGAGACGCCCCTAGGGAAAGGATTTCGAGGACCGAAGCGAGGAGCTTAGGACCTCAAGTAAGTGGATCTCCTCTGTAACACGAGTAGGCTTTACCTTGTTTGATTGTTTCTCTTTCTTGTGATGTCGTGAAATGTCACTTGTGATGTTTAGTTTCCTAGGTGCGTGAGTATGGGCTCACGTGCTTATACCCTGTCTTCTAACTCGCAATTATGGGGTTGCGAGTCTGCATATATTTTAAGTACATGTGTGATTGCGTGCATGAGTCTCCTGTCTGTGGGTATGGGACCACAGACATAAAACTATTTCTGTTGTTGTTGAGAACTTATTGCAGGTAAGAGAGAAACTCTAAGACAAGCTAAGAGGGGTGAAAACACTGTATGTGTGCGGGTAGGGCCTGACGAGGCCGCAAGTCATGATCGGTCCCGAAATAGCCCGACGGGGTCACTTATCATATTTCGGGGCGGCCTGAGAGCCTAGGGGAGGTCGGTGGACGACCTTCCTCTGTGTGAGTACCTTGCTCATTTGGGTGGGGCCCGACGGGGCCGCGATCATGATTTGGTTCCGAAATAGCCCGACGGGGCCAGCAGCCATGATAGATTTCGGAACGACCCGAAGGACCTCGTGGAGGTCAGCGAGCTATTTTTCGGCATAATTCAGCGGGCCCAGTAAGAGTTAATAAGGATCCTTTAAACATGAAAGTCGTGTGCACACGTAACTCAATCAGGGAGATTGAATTCTAGAGTCTTGTGTTGAATCCAACATTGGATGGTCTTGAGGTATAATCATGATCGAGCCGCCGGAGGCTCGATTTTAGAGGAGGGTAGACTTATTCTGACTCAATTATAAATTCTTTGCGCATATGTTTAAATAAGTCTCGATGTAAAGTATTATACCTCTTTAATCCACTTATTGGGCTATTAGCTCACTAGTGTGCTCGTGTTGCAGGTAAGTTGAAGGGGAAGCTGGAAAACTAGGCGACATGGAAGGATAACGGCGAGTGCATACGGGACCGACCTTGGGAGAGTCGGGTATACCGCCGGTTAGCCGTTGGCATTTATTTTGAGAAGTTGTTGTTTTGTTTTGAAAATTCCACGTGAAAACTCTTTTGATGGTCGTGTGGTCACGGTTACATTCCGTGTTAGGCATTTAAATGTATTTTCTTATCGTTATGTAAAAAGTTTCAAATTCTACCGTATTTTTGGGACTTGAAAATTGGTAAATCTCTTATGATTATTGTGAATTTATATTTCCTTTTACGTGTTAGTTTTTGGGTCGTTACAAAGTTGGTATCAGAGCCAAGGTTTAGTCGGTTCTGCAGACAATCCCGTATGCACAACTGTGATTCCCTCATTGTCGCCACTGTGAGTGCCTTTCCTTTAACTTCACGAGCTATACCTTGTTGATTTGGGTTGAAATACTTGCAGGATTTTACTCTACGATGGCAGGACGAGGAGAGAGAGATGAGTCTCAGAACTCTAGCCAGCCCACAAGAGAGCGCAGTCGCTCAGGCGGTAGGCCCCCGGTTCCACCATCCTCTCCAGGCGAGGGCCACAGCCAACAGCCGCAGTCTTCTATCAGCGCGACCCGCCAATTTATGGCTGACATCACCAATCTCCTGCGTAGGGAACGATTTCCAGCTCTAACACAGGATGCCTCCATGACCGTTCATGATTGGATCAATATGTTCGAGATTAGGACGGAGGAATATGGAGTCTCCCGTGACCTTTGGATTTCTATTGCAGTCGGGTTCTTGAGGGACGAACCACTTAGTTGGTGGAGGACTGTCATTAGGAGGCCAGGAGGAGCCGCGGGCTACAATTAGCATTCGTTCTGTCAGGCGTTGCAGCAGTCATTCGACCCTCTCAGTCGCCGCCGAGTGTGGGACGAAGCGGTGAGGACGTGGGGCCAGAAGCAGGGGGAGCGTGTGTCCAAGTACCATAGGCGTTTCATGCGTGAGATAGTGGAGGATAGCCCTACGGTCCTGTCACAGTCCCGGCTGCACGAGATTTATTATCGAGGCCTGATGGCCCCTTTTCGTCCTCATGGTTCGCCTGCCACTTTTGAGAGCCTGACTTCCATTAGAGATGTAGCGATGCGCCTGGAGCGTCAGTATATCGACGAGATGGGCGCGTACGTGGACGACTTCCGAGCCGGCAGCGATACGCCGACGATGGAGGACACTTCTGAGGAGGAGGATGACCCCGATGAGGATGATAGTTAGATCGTATTGGTGGAGACACTAACCTCAACTTCGTAGCCTAGGGTAGCCGTATGTGTATGAATTTAAAGTAGTTTAGCTTTGTACCTAGTTGGAGCAGAAATGACGCTAGTAGCAATTAATAGTTAGCACTCTTATTTTGACTAATTGTGGTAGAGACAAAATTTTACTAGTTATGTGTTGTGTCATCCTCTATGAAGGATTTTTATGCTTGTAGTGATGTTTATATAGCTCCTTTTGCATTGCAATTATGTATGGTTAATTAGTATTTGTTAGTGCTATGTGACGATTGTCTTGTACCTTGCTTTCTTTTGTCTGGTCATGTAGTGATTTTAACCTTAGTGCGTTGACTCAGGTCGCTTGCCTTTCTCTTTCTCTTTGGCTATGACGAGACCAAATCTGTCGAGGGCGGTGACTGATCTTCGTGAGGCCATGGAACGCCAAGCTGAAATCCAGCGACAGCAAACAGAGGTCCTAAATCGCCTAATGGAGCACATGGGACGTGGGGCCTTACCCCTCCCTCCCCCACTTCCGATTGATGCCCAAGGACAGGTTGAGGGCGAGGGACTGCCCGAGTATCCAGACCCGGTTCTGGAAGCCGAGGCAGTCCATCCGGGGGCAGCGGCGATTCCCGCGGAAGGCCGTCCAGTGCAAGACAGGGCAGCAGTGTACCCTAACCCTGCAATGAACGCCCATCACCCCGCGGGTCATCATATTCCGGGCATGCCACAACATCCCCCGATGATGCATGCTCATGCTCCGGCGATTCGACCTCCAGCGCCTGGTTTGGCACCACACGTTTATGCCCAAGGAATGCCGGTGCCACATATGACTTTGGAGGCGGTCTACGAGAGGTTTCGTAGGGCCCAACCTCCATCATTCGATGGTACTCCGGACCCTCTCGCTGCTGAAGAATGGATAAGTCGCGTAGAACTTATCTTTGACATGATGCAAATATCAGACCATGAGAAGGTTTCGTGCGCCGTCTTTATGCTCAATAAAGACGCGCGTTATTGGTGGAGTGTGGTGAAGCAGACTCGGGATGTCAGTACCATGACTTGGGCTGATTTCCAGCAAGTCTTCCATGAGAAGTACTTCAGCGAGGCCGTTCAAAATAGCAAGATGAACGAGTTTATCAATTTGCGTCAAGGAAAGCTGAGCGTCGCAGACTATGTCTTGAAATTCGATCAGTTGGTCAGATTTGCGCCGGACATTGTAGCTACCGATACGAGTCGTAAGAACAAGTTCATGAGGGGCTTGAACTCCGACATAGCCCGTTTCGTTGATACGGGCAGAGAGGGACCCGCTAGCTACGCGGATGCTGTCCAACGAGCCCTGCGCTCAGAGTCTTGGGTGACCAAGCAAGAGGAGAAACCTAAGTCGGAGCTGCCCCGATCCGATAATACTCAGAATAAATCTCACTTTGGCCGCTCGTATCGCGGTAACTACCCACCGCGACGCTCTAGCGATGATCAGCGATCGGGCCACAATCAACGTTCCAATCAGTCTGGAAGGAACAACTCTGGTGGCAAACGCAAGTCGGGACCTAACCCTCCTGATCGGGCCGTTCAAGCAAAGAAGCATGATGCTAATGTGCCCCTTTGTCCCAAATGCGGCAAACACCACCGTGGAGAGTGCCGGAGTAATGACCGGGGATGTTACAACTGTGGCAAGTTGGGACACTTTGCAAGGGAGTGCAGAGAACTAAGTGCCCAAGATCGAGGTCAACGAGGCCAGGGTGAGAATCAAGCGAAGCCGAATGCTCGGGTTTTTGCTATTTCTGAAGGGGAGGTGGCTGCAGGACCTTCAACTGTTGTCACAGGTCAGATCTCTATAGCTAACACTACTGCTTATGTCCTTATAGACTCGGGGGCATCCCACTCTTTTATTGCGGGTGGTTTTGTAAAGAAGCTAGATAGGAAACCAGATGATTTGGCCCAGCCTTTTGTGACGGCTACACCGTCGGGTGAGACCATGCAGTCTAGGTTTTGGTTCCGAGATGTCCCCATCTTTTTGAGTGGTCGCGAGTTAGCTGTGAATCTAGTAGTCCTCGAGATGCGGGACTTTGATATCATTCTAGGCATGGATTGGTTATCCAAGTACCATGCTACTATTGACTGTAAGAGAAAGAGCGTACTTTTTCGATCCCCTGGATCAGAAAGTTTTGAGTTTAAAGGGTCACCTAAGGGGTTGACCATACCCTTGGTCTCTGCTCTTCAAGCACGGAAGATGCTTGAAGGTGGTTGTCAGGGCTTCCTCGCCCACATCGTAGATCTGTCCCAAGAGGACACGCGTCAAGCTTCGGATAGCCTGGTCGTGAAGGATTTCCTCCACGTCTTTCCCGAAGACCTTCCAGGGTTACCTCCTGACCGTGAAATTGAGTTCGTCATCGAACTATTACCCGGTACCGCCCCTGTGTCCAAGTCGCCATATCGAATGGCCCCGGCAGAATTGAAAGAGTTGAAGATCCAACTACAGGAGTTGTTGGACAAGGGCTTCATAAGACCCAGTCATTCACCATGGGGGGCACCGGTGCTTTTTGTCAGGAAGAAGGATGGATCTATGCGTTTATGCATAGATTATCGGGAATTGAACAAGCTAACCATAAAGAACAAATATCCCCTTCCCAGGATCGAGGACTTGTTCGACCAACTTCAAGGGTCGTTAGTGTTCTCGAAGATCGATCTACGATCGGGATATCACCAGCTAAAGATACGCGAAGAAGATGTACCCAAAACCGCTTTCCGCACTCGTTATGGCCACTATGAATTCTTGGTGATGTCCTTTGGGCTCACTAACGCTCTGGCAGCGTTCATGGATCTGATGAACCGTGTCTTCGAAGACTATCTTGACAAGTTCGTCATAGTCTTTATTGACGATATTCTCGTCTATTCGAAGACGAAAGAGGAGCACGAGGAGCACTTGAAAGCTGTTTTGCTTAGGTTAGCGGAGAAAAAGCTTTACGCAAAGTTCAAGAAGTGCGAATTTTGGCTGGAGAAGGTCTCATTTTTGGGACACATGGTCTCTAAAGAGGGGATTTCGGTGGATCCGTCCAAGATCGAAGCCGTGAGTTCATGGAAACAGCCCACAACTGTCACAGAAGTCCGTAGTTTCTTGGGCCTAGCAGGGTATTATAGGCGTTTCGTTGAGGGATTTTCTAAACTCGCTCTGCCTTTGACTCGCCTAACGAGGAAGAATACTAAATTTTCTTGGACTCCGGCATGCGAAGAGAGCTTTCAAGAGCTCAAGAGGCGTCTCACATCGGCTCCAGTCTTGACAATTCCCACGGGAACTACTGGGTTTGCGCTTTATTGTGATGCCTCAAAACTGGGATTGGGTGCGGTGTTGATGCAGCATGGTAAAGTGATAGCTTACGCATCAAGACAACTTAAGGATTACGAGACCCGCTACCCTACCCATGACTTGGAATTGGCGGCGGTTGTGTTCGCACTGAAGATATGGAGGCATTACCTTTATGGGATTCACTGCGACATCTTTACAGACCACAAAAGCCTGAAATACATTTTCACCTAAAGAGACCTTAATGTGCGCCAAGGGAGGTGGTTAGAGCTCGTCAAGGATTATGACTGTGACATTCATTATCACCCTGGGAAAGCTAACAAGGTAGCGGACGCCTTAAGCCGAAAGAGCACGGGTACACTCATGTCACTTCAAGCAATACCCTCAGAGTTAGCCAAAGAGATTAAAGATATGGGCTTAGAGATCATAGTAGGTAGCCTTTCAACTCTTATCGTCCAACCCATTTTGTACGACCAGATTAAGGAGGAACAACGTTCCGATCCGTACTTAGAGGAAATTCGTCATGAAATCGTCAAGGAACGGAGGGAAGACTTCCAGATAGCGGAGGACGGTGCTCTCCGCTTGAACGGAAGATTGTGCGTTCCGAACAATGGAGACCTAAGGTACCAAATCCTTAAAGAAGCCCACACAGCACCTTATGCGGTGCATCCTGGTGCCACCAAGATGTATCACGACCTAAAGGAACATTACTGGTGGACAGGCCTAAAGAGAGATGTGGTGGAGTTCGTGGGAAGGTGTCTCACCTGTCAACAGTTAAAAGCTGAACACCAGAAACCCGCCGGGTTGCTCCAACCCCTCGATATCCCAGAGTGGAAATGGGAACACGTGTCTATGGACTTTGTGAGCGGTCTACCTAAGACTAGTAAAGGGCACGACTCTATCTGGGTGATTGTAGATAGACTCACAAAGTCAGCACATTTTCTTCCAATGCGGAAGACGTACTCCATGGATAGGTTGGCAGAGATTTACATACAGGAGGTGGTTAGGCTTCACGGAGTACCCGTTTCTCTAGTCTCTGATAGAGATACCAGATTCACCTCCGCGTTTTGGAAAAGCTTGCATCGGGCCATGGGAACCCAGTTGAAGTTTAGCACAGCGTTCCATCCACAGACTGACGGTTAGACAGAGCGTACCAACCAAACGCTCGAAGACATGCTTCGTGCCTGTATCTTGGATTTCTAAGGTTCGTGGAGCACGTACCTGCCTTTGATCGAGTTTGCTTACAACAACAGTTACCAAGCGACGATCCAAATGGCTCTGTACGAGGCTCTCTATGGCCACAAGTGTCGTTCCCCTCTCCATTGGCACGAAGTTGGAGAGAGGAAGTTTCTAGGTCCTGAACTTGTGGATCTCACCTCTTCAGCCATCGAGAAGATTCGGAGTCGCATGAAAACCGCTCAGAGTAGGCAGAAGAGCTATGCGGACGTCCGACGTCGTCCGTTGGAGTTTGAGATTGGCGATCATGTGTTCTTGAAGATAGCACCCATGAAAGGCGTCATGCGATTCGGGAAGAAGGGCAAGCTTAGCCCTCGGTATATAGGACCTTTCGAAGTCCTAGATAAGGTAGGTGAGGTTGCATATCGTTTGGCCCTACCGCCTAGCTTGGCCTCGGTTCACAACGTTTTCCACGTCTCTATGCTGAGAAAGTATGTGCCCGATCCCAGTCACGTTCTACGTCATGAGGTCCTAGATATCGATCCGGAAGCCACTTACGAGGAGAAGCCATCGCGGATCTTAGATCGCAGGGACAAGCAACTGAGGAACAGGACCATTCCGATGGTCAAGGTGCAATGGGGAAATCATGCTGAGGAAGAGGCAACATGGGAACTCGAGAGTGCCATGAGAGAGAAATACCCTCACTTGTTCTAAGTTTTGAGGACGAAACTTTTGTAAGGGGGTAGGATTGTAATGACATGAATTTAATATCACTGTGCTAATTAATTAATTTGTATTTCTACCTCAGTTGTTACCAATTTGTAAAATTGGTCAGTTTCGTCAAATCTGATAATTTGGAACTATGAGAGAAATTATGAAATTAGCATGGTTATCTTACAATTTTAAAAGTTAGACGTGTTAGGAATTTATGTTTGATTCGAAATTGATATTTAAATTCCTAAGTTTACGTTTTTAAATAACGTGTGCAATTTTAAAATTTCTCGGAAAAATTTGTTGCATTTTCGTGGTCCATTTTTTCGGCCATTTTGGGCCCAATTAGCCCAAGCCCATTAGGGCATTTTCTTTTCTCCCTTTCTTTCCCCCCACAGCCGACCAAGTCCCCCCCCCCCTTCCTCACAAATTTTTCTTTCTTCTTCTTCTTTCCTTTCCTCTCTCTCTCCCTCTCTCCGCCGGCCGACTAGCCTCTCCCGCCGGTGCCGCCGCTCCTCCGCCCAGCTCGCGTGCACAGCGCCGGTGCCGTCCCGCCGCCAGCACCGCTCGGCCCCGAGCTCCAGCCCGCACGCGCAGCTCCGCCAGCGCGAGCCCCGCGCGCCTCTCCCTCTCTTTCGCGCTGCGCGTGCTTCCTCCGCACGCCGAGCAGCAGCGCGCCACTCCGTCGAGCTCGCCCAGCCTCCGCGCGCGCTGCCGGCGTCGACCCAAGCCTCCCCTTCGCGCCCGCGTGCTTCCCCGAGCAGCAGCGCGCCTCTCCGTCGCGCCGAGCTCCTCCGCGCCGATCTCCTCCGCGCCGAGCTCCACCGCAGCCGAGCTCCTCCGCGCGAGCTCCGCCCGCTGCCGGCCACCTCGGCTCCGGCCAACCCCTCCCACACGGCCGCGTAACCACGCCGACCCTTGTCGCATCGTGGTCTCCTCCGGGCAGCAACAGTGCTCCTCCTCGCGTTAAACCCCTTTTCGTACATTGTCGTTGACGCCGACACCGAGGTAAGCTTCGTGTCCGCAGCGTTGACGTCGAATGTTCATTTTTGAATCTTTAGTTTCAGCGGGTTAACTCTCGTTTTCGTTTATATTGTGAGCTCGTCGTCCCTTCGCTCCGCCGCTGAAATTTCTCGACAGCCGCAACGCGCTTCTTTGAGCCGCAATTTCTCAAGTTTGGTGAGCCTCGTTACCTTTGTGGTTGTTGTGAAATACTTGATTTTAGTCGGTTAGGATTTTGACGAAGTTTTATCTTGTCTACCGCTTGTTTTCGTTAGGGTCGTAATGAAAAATTATGTTCGTGTTGTGAGTGAATGAAATTATTTTCGCGTTCAAAAATCGTATCATTATGGGCTTGAGCTTGTTAGACGCCTAGAGGTCGTTTTTAATTCGGTTTACTTAAACTTTTGACACCTTAAAGTGTGCTAATTTAGTAACGAACAAGTTGGGAATTCGTTTTTGTGCGGCAAACTTCACGCGCTTAAATGTTTATTTTTCGCACTATATTTGTAATCGTTGAAATCCCGATTTATCCGTGCTTAGACGAGCGGGAACTAAATTTTCTCTTTTAGACGCGGTTTTGGAAAAAATAAAAATAAAAATAAAATTTCCAAGTGATATTATTTTGAAAGTTTGATTTGGAGATTTGGTTGTCAAAAATCAAATAGTGGAAAAAGAGAAAATTATGCACGTTATTGGTTATTCAACCGTGTGAAGTTGTATTTTGACAATTGTGCCATTCAAATGTGAATGAGTGATAAATCTGGGTCACAATTCCGAGCGTTTCTCATCATGTTGCATTTAAGTTCGAAATTTGATCCGATCATTTTATTATGCCAAAATTGTGCAGGATCACCACCGAAACACTCAAGGACGCACGACCCCTCACCGTCGTATACTAAAGGTATAACCAAGCGGCAAAAAAAAAAAAATTGAGTTTTTGTCGTAAAATGTTACGACATTGGAAGCGTGACTTGAGTTAGGATATTGTTGGAATCCTTGAGAATTATGTTTTGAGTTTAGCCTTCGAGGCTCGAGAATTACTGTTATTATGAAAATTTGGAGATATCTTGATGTTGTGTTATTGACTCTAGTTGTGGATATGTTGGATTGTGACCGAAATTAGTTCGGTGCTGGGTTGATATTAGGTGAAGGCTTCGGCCGGGATATCCGAAAAACAGGGGAAACTCTGCCGGATTTCCGGCTCGAAGCCTAGGCACTTTTATTGATTTAATCATTGTATGTGTAAGGCTAAGAACCTATTCCTCACCTAAACCAATCAAATGACAACACTTAGGATGGAAACAACTTTAGATGGGCTTTCTTAATAAATTATTAACCGTTCCACTAACTAGAGTCACATTCTTCGAGTCCACCAATTCCAAGTTCTTCCTCTCCTGTATTTAGTGGTAAACCTTGGCGTTGATCATTAATTGCTCGTGTGGAACAGAAGCATCTCACACAAAGCACGAGAAGAGACGCCCCTAGGGAAAGGATTTCGAGGACCGAAGCGAGGAGCTTAGGACCTCAAGTAAGTGGATCTCCTCTGTAACACGAGTAGGCTTTACCTTGTTTGATTGTTTCTCTTTCTTGTGATGTCGTGAAATGTCACTTGTGATGTTTAGTTTCCTAGGTGCGTGAGTATGGGCTCACGTGCTTATACCCTGTCTTCTAACTCGCAATTATGGGGTTGCGAGTCTGCATATATTTTAAGTACATGTGTGATTGCGTGCATGAGTCTCCTGTCTGTGGGTATGGGACCACAGACATAAAACTATTTCTGTTGTTGTTGAGAACTTATTGCAGGTAAGAGAGAAACTCTAAGACAAGCTAAGAGGGGTGAAAACACTGTATGTGTGCGGGTAGGGCCTGACGAGGCCGCAAGTCATGATCGGTCCCGAAATAGCCCGACGGGGTCACTTATCATATTTCGGGGCGGCCTGAGAGCCTAGGGGAGGTCGGTGGACGACCTTCCTCTGTGTGAGTACCTTGCTCATTTGGGTGGGGCCCGACGGGGCCGCGATCATGATTTGGTTCCGAAATAGCCCGACGGGGCCAGCAGCCATGATAGATTTCGGAACGACCCGAAGGACCTCGTGGAGGTCAGCGAGCTATTTTTCGGCATAATTCAGCGGGCCCAGTAAGAGTTAATAAGGATCCTTTAAACATGAAAGTCGTGTGCACACGTAACTCAATCAGGGAGATTGAATTCTAGAGTCTTGTGTTGAATCCAACATTGGATGGTCTTGAGGTATAATCATGATCGAGCCGCCGGAGGCTCGATTTTAGAGGAGGGTAGACTTATTCTGACTCAATTATAAATTCTTTGCGCATATGTTTAAATAAGTCTCGATGTAAAGTATTATACCTCTTTAATCCACTTATTGGGCTATTAGCTCACTAGTGTGCTCGTGTTGCAGGTAAGTTGAAGGGGAAGCTGGAAAACTAGGCGACATGGAAGGATAACGGCGAGTGCATACGGGACCGACCTTGGGAGAGTTGGGTATACCGCCGGTTAGCCGTTGGCATTTATTTTGAGAAGTTGTTGTTTTGTTTTGAAAATCCCACGTGAAAACTCTTTTGATGGTCGTGTGGTCACGGTTACATTCCGTGTTAGGCATTTAAATGTATTTTCTTATCGTTATGTAAAAAGTTTCAAATTCTACCGTATTTTTGGGACTTGAAAATTGGTAAATCTCTTATAATTATTGTGAATTTATATTTCCTTTTACGTGTTAGTTTTTGGGTCGTTACAAATTTTATGGACGACAAATTTTTTTTTTTTTGGTGGCAACGAATTATTATAATTTTTTTGGAAAATTCTAAAATAGTTAGTGTGTTTTATCCAAAATTCGGTTTAATCCATCTATTTTTAGAAATTATGAAATATTTTTTTAGTTTTTTAAATCGGTCTATAAATATCTTTTTATACGGACTAAAACTTCAAATTTTTTTAAAAGACAAAAACTACCCTTTATATTAATAATTAATTCAACCTCTATTATTTTTAAAAATTATACTGAAGACACTGTATCTCATCTTTTTCTTCTCCTTCATCCTCAATTTCACCACCACATGTCTAAGTAGAATTTTTTAAAAAATTAGATGTTGAATTAATTATTAATACAAAGGGTAGTTTCGTCTTTTAGAAGAAAAAAATTAAACTTTTGTCAATGCAAAAATGATATTTTTAAACCAATTTAGAAAACTGAAAGACCATTTTTATTATAATTACTAAAAACCGAAGGATTAAACCGAATTTTGAGTAAAACACAGGGACTATTTTAGAATTTACTATTTTTTTAAGTTAAAATCAAATTCTCAACTGTGAATTCTAAAAGAGATTGTTGAGTAAATAATCATTTTTTTAGATGATATTTAATGTAAGCCCGGCCTCCGGGGTTATCCTTCTACGGTACTTCATCGATATAATTAGATAAATGTCATTATATTATTGACTCTTTGATAATTAATTTAATATCTTGTCTCGTAATTAGAACTCATTCTCATTACTGGATTATCTAATTTACAATTGAAATAATTGTGTTTGATTACTTAGAGGCCATTAGATTTGAATTTGGTTCCTTGAAGTACAAAATTGCATCAAGAGTCCATAAACTTTTAAATAATTACGAATTTGACCCAATTTTTGAAAAATGAATCTTTTTGGGTTGTAATCTATTTAAAGGCCATAATATGATTTATAATCATATAATTAGCCTTATTTTCAAATTTGAAACCATTCCGAGCTAGAATGAAGCCATAACGGCTTAAACTCAAAGAAATCGAGAAAAACCGTATAAACGCGGTTAATGAACAAAACGAGCTCAGAACGACCAGTATTAAGAATGACCAGTATTAAATTAAAGTTGACTTCTAAACTATATTTTTCGAAGTTATTAGTAACATAGAAAGGTCTCGTAAAGTCTTGAGTTAAAAAGAAATCGAATTAGGTCAAAACAGTAAACGATAGACCAAGAAGAGGCATTTTAGTCATTACGTGCAAGAACGGGCCCGGGAATTATTCCCGACCCTTTGATCAGCCCAATGCCGCCCCTATATAGTAATTAGTGGGCTTGGTTGTTGAAAAATAATTCTAGGCCCAAATTTGAAACTAAAACCGTGGGCCCAAGCAGTATTAGGAATTATTATTCCAACATTATCAATTAGTGCAAAGGTGATGGATGACTAATGAAATAATTCGAAACGCTTTGTGATATTATTGGTTTGAACCAACCAATTAGAGGTTGGATAATTATAGGCTCTAACAAGTGAAAGGAATGAATAGACAAAAAGAAGAGGTCAAAAAGAAAAGACAAGAGAAAGAGAAATAGAAAAAGACAAAAAATGAAAAGCTTTTTACTCTTGCTAAATTCTAGCCGTTGGATGAGATGCCATACAATTTGGATGGCCACCTGATGAGTGAGCAATTTATTCACTCAAATATCGCATTTTCGGTCTTGAATTATTGCAAAATCCTTGAGTTTTATATGTTTTAACGAGTTTCGTGAGTGTAGAGGAATGAGAAGAAGCACGAAAATCAAGACAAAGAGGTACAAAAAATGAAGCTTTTTGAAGGAAGAAGAAACAAGAGGACCGACCAAGCAGATCCAGAGCCAGTTGTTTGCCCATCTCTGGCTGATTGACCGCTAAAAGTCCAAAAAATTGAGAAGTTTGGCAGAGCGGTCGTCGGTCGTTCGCCTAGAATGAGCCAGTCGACAACCTAACCCTCGCAAGAAGAGAAGATCAACAGGGCGATCGCCGGTCGTTCGCCAAAAACGAGCCGGTCTACCGCCCAACCTGAGAACTTTCAATGGAGAAATCGGGGCGGTCGTTCTCCCAATGCCAAAGAACGACCGCTGAATCTCGAAGAAGCAACCACTACTCAGGGCAGTCGTTCGCCCAGATCCGAAGAACAACCGCCCAAATCGCTGTTTTGAAAACGCTGTCATTTTTCCGTCAATTTTACTATGTTTTGGCTTCAAACATTAGGAAAAATCATGGGAACCTATAAATGCCAAGGTTCTTTGGACGAAAAGGAAGACTTTGGACACAGAGAAAACTCAAGAGAACGAAGATTGAGCATTCATTGGAGCTGAAGGATTCGTGAAGATCATCGATATCCAGAGTTTCTTCTAGTCTTTATCTTTTCATCTATTCTCTCTATTTGATTCTATGTTTATCATGAACTTTAGAAATTGATATTCTTAGTATTTGGTTATGAGAGGCTAATTCTCTCTTTCTAAGAGAGATTGGCCGAACTCAATGTTGATTCTTTTTTATTACCAATAATAAATTTATGCAATATTCAGTTCATATGTTTGTGTTATTGCTGGTTTATTTTATTTACTGTTGCAGTTGAGAAATTGAATAGATAATTTTAGGTTCAATTTAATTAAACTTAAGAGAGGCAATTTAATTGAATTGGAAATAGCAAGAAACACAACTTAGACGCCATAAATACCGAGAGGAGATTGATAGTCTAGGTAGTCGAATTGTAAATGGGAATGATGCGATCCTCGTAATGAGAACCGTTGTTTGACGATTGTTTCTTGTCGGATGGACACAAACTAATAGGAGCCCTGTTTTCCAACTCGGCTAGGATGAATTGTTGCGATGCCACAACGGAGATGATGGATCCATTGATAAATCTAGGGGTCAATGAACGCCACAAACAGTTGCGATTTAGCCGCTTGATAAGTTCTAGATGAATCGCCAAGAAATTGCACTTGATCGATTCAAATTCCGAGACTAACTCATAGAAAAGTACTCACATAGAGTGTTTGAATAAAAATCACATAATCTGCCTTTATTATCATTCAAGAACCTTTTATATAGGCCTTAGTAGTTTACAAACCCTAATTACAAACTAATAAACTTAGAAATTTTGAAACAATCTAAAACAATTCGAAATTACCAAAAATAAACTAAGAAAACGCGTAAAAATTAAGCTAACAATTTCCGCAATACGTGCGATCGATCTGCTAGAAGCAGTGATTGATTGGCGATCGGTCGGCTGGAGCGGGGCGATCGAACGACGATGCCTCTGCTCGATTCCCCAAATTCGCGCGCGATCGTTCGGCCAGGATGGGCGACCAATCGGCACAACCTCTGTCTAAAACTATAGTTTCGCACGATCGATCGGCTAGGGGTAGCGACCGATCGGCGAGGCCTCGGGTCTCCTTCGTCTAAACTCCTCCAGAACAAGCCTAAAGATCCGAAAAGTGTTCCAAATGACTCTAATACTTATTTAAATAATACTGAACGAAAATTACATGAAAAGTATTGAAAATTCTTAGACGAACATTTAGTGATCTGTCTAGCTTATTTTGTGGCCTTCAGCTGCTTGAATAACGTGCACGCACGTTGTCTTTGACTCGCTTGAATGTTCTTGTTCCTTGAAGAAACTGGCCATGAACAAGTTAAGTTGTACCTTGAACCTCTTAGTGCAAGCTCTCGTCATCAGACCTTCAGGAGCCTCGACGATATCTTTCGGTTGACCAGGCACGATCACATCATTCTCCTTCTCTTCAAAAGGATTTGCCCTCAAATATGAATCTGCAAGAAAAGTAGATATGTCAGCAATATTAAAGGTTGCGCTCACTTTATACTCACCGATCATAGGCATTGTTATTGAGTCGCCTAGTGACTTGAAAATGACCATCTCCCCGTAGTTGGAGCTTGGATTTCTGTTGCTCAAGAAAACATTCCTTGTGCATATGCAACCAAACCCGATCTCCGGGTTCGAATACAACCTCCTGACGCCCTTTGTTGGCTTGTTTGACATACATTTCAGTATGCCTCTCGATGATCCACCTAGCGTCTTCATAGATCTTCTTCACGAACTCTGCCTTCTTCTTCCTATCTAAGTTCACACGCCCAGAAAATAGTAAAGATAACAGATCCAAAGGAGTCAAAGGATTAAAACCATATACAATTTCAAATGGTGAAAATTTTGTAGCATAGCGTACAGCCCTATTATAAGCAAACTCGACATGTGGTAAGCAATCCTCCCAAATTTTAAGATTTTTCTTTATGATCGCTCTTGAAAGGGTTGACAAGGTTTGCTTGATTACTTCTATTTGCCCGTCGATTTGCGGGTGACACGTTGTGCTAAACAACAACTTTGTACCCACCTTGGCCCACAAGGTCTTCCAAAAGTAACTAAGGAACTTGACATCCCTATCTGACACTATAGACCTAGGTAGACCATACAAACGAATGACCTCTCTAAAGAACAACTCTGCCACATTAGACGCATCATCAATTTTATGACATGGAATAAAATGCGCCATCTTTGAAAACCTATCGACCACGACAAACACAGAATCCTGACCTCGACGAGACCTAGGTAACCCAAGGACAAAATCCATAGATACATCTACCCAAGGTGCTTCCGAAATTGGTAGGAGAGTGTAAAGACCATGAGGATTTGACTTAGACTTAGCTTGCTTACATCTAATACACATCTCACAGACTCTCTCAACATCACGTTTCAAACGTGGCCAATAAAAGTGTGGGTGAAGGATCTCAAGTGTTTTCAAAACTCCAAAATGTCCCATTAACCCTCTACTATGTGCATCTCACACTAATAACTCTCTAATCGAACTTTGTGGGACACACAACATAGAACCCTGGAACAAAAATCCATCATGTCTATAAAAATCATTTTTCCAAATTTTTCACACAAGATATAAATATCACTGAAATCATCATCACTAACCCACAACTCATTAAGATGTTCAAAACCCAAAAGTTTGGTTAAAAGAGTTGAAAGAAGTACATACCTTCAAGAAAGGGCATCGGCTACCACATTCTCCTTACCTTGTTTGTACTCGATGACGTACGGAAAAGGCTCTAGGAATTCCATCCATTGGGCATGGCATCGATTAAGCTTGTGTTGCACCTTCAGAAACTTGAGGGACTCATGGTCGGTGTGGACTCTCGCTTCAACATGTAATATTGCCACGTCTCCAATGCTCTGACGAGTACACACATCTTCTTGTCATAAGTGAGGTAGTTGAGAACCGCTCAACTTAACTTTTCACTAAAAAAGGCGATGGGTTATCGGTCTTGCATAAGAACCGCTCAAATGTCCACTCCCGAGGCATCACACTCTACTTCGAACGGTTTGTCAAAGTTTGGTAAGGCTAGTACAGGCGGATTAATTAAATGATCATTGATTGCCTACAAAGCCTTCTCTTGCTGGTCGCCCCACTGAAACGGTGCATTCTTTTTTATTACTTCAGTGAAGGGGGCGGCAATAGTGTTGAAGTCCTTAACGAAGCGGCGATAAAATTCCGCTAAGCCATGGAAACTCCGGACCTGCAAGGCGTTAGTCGGAGTTGGCCATTCTCGGATAGCTCGAACTTTCTCTTCGTCAACCTGCACTTCGTTAGCACTAACAACAAATCTAAGAAAAATAATATGATCCATACAAAATATGCACTTTTTGAGATAAGCATATAATTTCTTTTGTTTAAGAACGATGAAAACCTATTTTAGATGTCTCAACATGCTTATCCAAGGACTTGCTATAAATCAGGATATCATCAAAGTAAACTACTACAAACTTGCCTATGAATGGATGCAAAACATGATTCATGAGTCGCATAAATGTACTAGGTGCGTTGGTCAAACCAAATGGCATTACTAACCATTCATACAATCCATGTTTAGTCTTAAATGCAGTTTTCCACTCATCTCCCACACGCATGCGAATTTGATGATATCCACTTTTTAAATCTACCTTAGAAAATATACATGCACCATGAGGCTCATCTAACATGTCATCTAATCGAGGAATAGGAAAGCGATACTTTACCATAAGATTGTTGATTGCTCGACAATCAACGCACATCCTTGATGAACCATCATTCTTGGGCACGAGTAATACCGACACGGCACAAGGACTCATACTATCCCGAATATAACTCTTGGACAACAACTCCTCAATTTGCCATTGTAGCTCCTTTGTTTCTTCTAGATTGGCTCGATAGGCAGGGCGGTTTGGTAAAGTAGCTCCGGGCACGAAATCGATTTGGTGCTCGATTCCTCGAATTGGTGGCAACTCGGGTGGCATCTCATCTACCATTACATCTGTAAATTCCTGTAAAAGAGAAACAATAACACTTGGCAGGTCCTCAACTTGTGCGTTAGCAAAAAAGGTAGCCTCGTTATACACAAATAAAATCATTAGCTCGCCCGAAAGAAAGGCTTTTTCTACACCATGTTGCCTAAGAAGAAAACTTTTCTTCTTACTCTCTTTTCTTTCCTCTCCCTTGCTTGACTATTTATTTCTCTCTTGCTTTTCCATTCGTGGTGTCTCACTCACAATCCCACTCTCTTTAGGTTCACTCTTTTCACTCATTGTGTTTCCTTTTTCTTGAACCCTCCTCTCAATTTTGTTTGAAGAAAACATTGATCTTGAAGAACTTGACTAGGGGTTAATGGTACAAGGGTGACTAACTTTCCCTTATAGGGTACCGTGTATTTGTTGGTGTATCCGTTGTGTGTAGCACGCCGGTCAAATTGCCAAGGTCTGCGAAGTAGTATATGTGTCGTCTCTATAGGAACCACATCACAAAGTACCTCATCCTCGTACTTGTCGATTTGAAAAGACACCAACACTTGATGAGTCACCTTCACACCTCTGCTATCATTTAGCTATTGCAACTTGTAAGGCCGGGGGTATTTAAGTAACGGTAGAGCTAACTTCTCTACCAAGGCTTCGCTTGCTACGTTCGTACAACTTCGTCCATCAATGATCAAACTACAAATCTTGTCCTTGATCCTATACTGCACATAGAAGATGTTCTCATGTTGCATGTCCTCTTGGCTTCTTGTTTGAGTGCTCAAAGCTCTCTTTGTCACTGCTACTAGCCCAGGCGCTTCACTGACGTCTTCTACTTCCAACTCCTCCTCTTCGTCTCCCTCCTCCTCTTCTGTTTCATACTCTCCATCGGCTTTCACCAACATTGGGATGCAATGTGACTACGCCCTTGACACTTATAACACTTAATGTCACGATTTCTAGAAGAAGAGTTTTCGATGGTACCTTTACTGCTTGTAGGTGCCGAACTTGAGGGTTTACTCTCTTGTTTTATTAGAGCCGAAGTAGTTTTGTCATCCCTCTTCTCCACGGGTGGTTTCCATACGGGTCGGTCCCTGAATTTACTCTTCCTCCCTCCCGTTTTGAATTGCTTCTCCACTTAGATGGCCTTATGGACCAAATCCTCTATCTCCATGTAGTGGTGTAGCTCAACTTCATTGGCGATCTCGGTGTTCATTCCCACTAAGAAGCGGGCCATGGTGACCTCTACATCCTCCTCTAAGCCGAGGCGGATCATTAAAAGCTCTATCTCTTGGTGGTAATCCTCCACACTTTTGCTTCCTTGGGTCAAGCGTAACAAACACTTGTGCAACTCTCGGTAATAGTGAACCGGCACAAAACACTTTCTCATGAGTGCTTTCATGTCATTCCACGTCTCCATCGGGTGCTCACGGTTCCTACTCCTATTTGTTGCAACCTGATCACACCAAGTATGGGCATAATTAATAAACTCAGTGACTGCGAGTTTTACCTTATTTCTATCAAAGTAGTAGTGGATGTCGAAGACGTTCTCGATCCTCTTATCCCACTCCAGGTATGCTTCGGGATCATTATGCCCTTTGAATTCGGGAATCTTCGACTTGTTGCTTCCAAGGTTGTCATCTTCCCATTTGATTTTCCCGACGACCTTCCTCAAATCGCCTTCTATCGGGACCACCTTCATCATAGTCATTTTCTTCAAATTCTTCCTCGTCATTCCGCCTTTGCCACGGTTGCGCTTATTGTTGATGCAGGGCGGCTTGGTTTCTTCTCCTTTCATTCACTCTTGTCTCCCATTCTGCCCTCATCTCGGCAATCTCTTCTTGAATGTTCGCCACCTGGCGCATCAACATTTGTAATTGCCCTATTATTACTTCCATCATTAGACGTTGTTCCACTGGTTGATTTTGGTCTCCGCGTGCTCCGTCGTCGTTGTTTCCTGACATGGTTGGTATAAAAGACAATAGAAACCAAGGACCTCACAAATCGCTCCCTCACGTGTTTCACTCAAGTAAGGTCACACTCAGGGTGGCGCTCGTGTTTGTAACTCAATAAATAGGCTTTTATACTCTAGTAAACTCACTACTCGTGCCTCTTACCACTCGAATTCTCACTAAGCGGCCTCGTAAACTTGAATGTTCTCAAGATATAGGATGGAACTTGACGACTATTGAACTCCAAACGACCAAAACACAAACGTTCATGGACGCAAACAACCCACAATCGTACAACGAAAAGCAATCACTCAATTCACCCAATTACAAAGTAATCCAAACTCAACTCAAAATATCTCCTCTTTTTTTTTTTTTTTTTTTTTTGTAATGGACGGCAACTTTCCTTCTTTTTTTTTTTTTTTGTAATGGACGGCAACTTTTTTTTTTTTCAAAGTCGCCTAACACAAAAGAAGAAGAAGAAGAAGAAGAAGAAGAAGAAGAAGAAACAATGAATAATTTGAATTGGAAGGCGTAAGGACTCTAAACAACGAATAACGAGAAGAAGAAAATAAAATATTCAAGAATCCAAGAAGACAATTCAAGAACAAAAACAAATCCTTAAACAACGAATTGAAATTAACAGAAATCCAAACACGAAAAGCCGAAGCTCTGATACCACTTGATGCGATCCTCGTAACGAGAACCGCTGTTTGACGATTGTTTCTTGTCTGATGGACACAAACTGATAGGAGCCCCGTCTTCCAACTCGGCAAGGATGAATTGTTGTGATGCCACAACGGAGATGATGGATCCATTGATAAATCTACGGGTCGAGGAATGCCACAAACGGTTACGATTTAGCCGCTTGATAAGTTCAAGACAAATTGCCAAGCAATTGCACTTGATCGATTGAAATTCTAAGACTAACTCAAAGAAAAGTATTCACACAGAGTGTTTGCGCGATCGTTCGGCCAGGATGGGCGACCGATCAGCGCAGCCTCTGTCCAAAACTATAGTTTTGCGCAATCGATCGGCTAGGGGTGGCGACCGATCGGCGAGTCCTCGGGTCTCCTTCGTCTAAACTCTTCCAGAATAAGCCTAAAGATCCTAAAAGTGTTCCAAATGACTCTAATACTTATTTAAATAATACTAAATGAAAATTATAAGAAAGTATTGAAAATTCTTTGACGAACATTTAGTGATCCGTCTGGCTTATTTTGTGGCTTTCAGTTGCTTGAATAACGTGCACGCACGTTATCTTTGACTCGCTTGAATGTTCTTGTTCCTTGAAGAAAGTTGCCATGAACAATTAAAGTTGTTCTTTGAACCTCTTAGTACGAGATCTCATCATCGGACGGTCAGGTGCCTCGACGATATCTCTTGGTTGACCAGGTGTGATCGCATCACGTAAGGACCGGGAGGTGATCGATTTAGGATTCTAGAAGTCTAGTTTTAATGTATTTAATTCTAGCTAGCGGACGCGTGAGTTAGGATCAAACACATAATTAGGTTAATAAGCGAGAGCTGCGATGTGATTCATAAACTCCCATACTATTATAGAATTGAGAATTGTGGTGAGGATTTAATGACAAATTGAATTGAGGAAGCATCGAGGGAAGCCAATCGAACCTAGTCCTTAATTAATTGAGTTAATTTGTGAAATTTTCTTATTTGTTAATTAGATTTAATTATTTTGTTATTTTAATTTCGTAATCCACCTGAATTCGATTTCTAAACAAAGTAATTATCTATTAATCGTAGTAATTAGATATTGAGATTTTATTCTCCATGGGATGATATTCGGATCAAAATCCATTATATTACTTGTCACGATCCATACACTTGCATTATAATTCGCGTGTGAAAAGAGCGAACAAGTTTTTGGCGTTGTTACCGGAGAACAAAGTGCACAATTCATTTAGTATTACGATAAACGAGAATTATTTTGATTTAGAACATTTATTTTCGTTAACTAACGTTTGCCGGTCTCTTCTTTTGCGTTACAGGTGACAGGTGTATGCCAAGGTCGAGTGGTCAAGTAATATTACCACTCGATCCAGAGATTGAACGAACACTCCAATCTTTGAGAAAGATCAACATAAACTTGACACCTGATTTCGCAACGACCGATGATCCACCGGCTGTGCAACAAGTCCGAAATGCTAACGTTTTATAGGCTCAACAGGGGTAGCAACCTCAGAATGAAGCCCGTACGCTTCGGACTATTTGAGGCCTGTAGTGAATGAAAATTACTTTGGGATCAAACGACAACCCATCAATGCCAACAACTTTGAGTTGAATCCCAATCTGATCGCGATTGTCCAACAACAAAAGTTTGGAGGTTACAATCAGAAGACCCCCATAATCATCTGTCTCCTTTCTGGAGTTGTGTGACACCGTGAAGTATAATGGTGTGCCTCACGACACAATCAAGTTATAGTTGTTCCCATTCTCTCTTTGAGACAAGACTCGCACATGGTTTCACGCTTTACTGAAAGGGTCCATTGAAACTTGGGATGCCATGGTGCAAAAATTCCTAACAAAATTCTTCCCTCCACATTTGAGAGCAGAGATTAACCAGTTTTGATAGGGGGAGAACGAACCACTGCATGATGCATGGGATAGGTTCAAAGACTTGTTAAAAAGGTGTCCACAATACGGGTTCGAGCTATGGTTTCAAGCTCAAACCTTTTACAATGGCCTAAATTATGCCACCAGAAGTATGGTAGATAATGCAGCAGGTGGTTCTGTCATGAACAAAACGGCTGAAGAAGCTTGTGATTTATATGAAGAGATGGCCACAAGTCATTATTAGGCACCCTCTGACAGAAATATTGGTAGAAGAGTTGCAGGAGTTCTAGAAGTGGACCAACTATATGCTATTCAGGCTCATTTTGCCTCACTCACCAACTAGTTATCGAGCCAAAAAGGGCCAACCATTGGACAACTAGCTGCAATGCAGAGTCAACCAGAACAGGTGCGGCAACCAGAGGAACAGTTAGGGATAGAAGATGTTCAGTTTGCGGGGAACATGAATTATCAGTTTCAACCGAACACTAATTTTCCTACTCATTATCATTCAGGGTTGATGAAGCATGAGAACTTCTCTTACAGTAATCCCATAAAGGCCTTGAATGCACCACGTCCAAGTTTCCAAGGGCAATCCTCCTCAGATTACAGTGCGCATGTGGAAAAGAGGACGTCAACTTTGGAGGACAACCTCAACGCTTTTGTTATTGAGTCAAGGAAGAGGATGGATGCATATGATAAGCGGTTCAACAGTTTGGAGATTCACTGCACGACATTGGGAGCCTCCATCAAAACCCTAGAGACTCAAATCAGGCAACTGGCAATGGCAGTCAAGGAGTAAGCAACCCGGTTCTTCTCGAATGAAGTAGAAAATAATGTAAGGGAATGCAAGGCAATCACAGTGAAGAGTGGCATAGAGGTACAAACCATAATAGAGAGAGAAGGTGGGACTAAGGCTCTGAAGACAGCCAATGAGGAAACACTCAGAGAGAAACTAGAGAACGAGCCAGTGAAGGTTACGCCAGGAAATATAATGTTCCCTAACAATCCTCCGAAGATCACCACGCCACTCTCATATCCTCAGCGTTTCAAGAAGAAGAACCTCGATGAACAATTCTCTAAGTTCCTAGAGGTGTTCATGCAACTGCACATAAACATTCCATTTGCAGATGCCTTGGAACACATGCAAATTATGTAAGGTTCTTGAAGGAGATTATGTCAAAGAAGCATAAAGTGGAGGAGTTCAAGATGATAAGTCTAACTGAAGAATGTAGTGGTATAGTCCAAAGAAAGTTACCGAAGAAGGAGAAAAACCCCAGGAGCTTCACCATTCCTTGCAAGATCGGTGGCACCACATTTAACAATGTGCTGTGTGACTTGGGCGCGAGCATCAATTTAATGCCACTATCGGTCTTTAAGAAGCTTGGACTCAAGGAAGCAAAGCCTATAACTATTGCACTTGAAATGGCTGACAGATCCATAACCCACCCATGGGGAGTTATCGAAGATGTGTTTATCAAGGTCGACAAGTTTATCTACCCGATAGACTTCATGGTGTTAGATATGGGGGACGACAATGAGGTCTAGCTAATCGTTGGACGTTCATTCTTAGCAACAGAGAGAGCTTTAATCGACGTTAAGGCGGGTTGCCTTATGCTTAGAGTGGACAATGACAAGGTCCACTTCCACACGTAAATTCCTCTAGGTTGTACGAAGTAGAGCCCACATGCAAGGGAGGTGAGGTAGTTGTCATATTAGAGAAGGCGATTACTACAACTGAACCTGAAGTTAGGATCCAGAAAAAAGTACTAACCGAATCGTTCTCCAAGACAAGACACCTAAGGTTATATCTCAAACGTCTGAAAAGGTGTGGCATAATCTTGAACACCCCAACTGTGCCAACACTCAGTCCAGCCTTAGATGACACTCACAAGCAGAAGCAGCAGTCTACCGTAGAGACAAATAGGCAACACATAAAGAAGAAAGATGAATGAAAAAGCAGCGTCAAGATGGACTTAGACGGATCGGCTTCTCGGGAGGCAACTCGAGCATTATTTCATGCTCGGAGGAAAAGAGGTGGAGGAGGGGGGGGGGGGGAGAGTGTGGGGAGGGTTGGGGGGAGGGGAGCGCGCTTTTTTTTAAAAAAAAAAAACAAAAACAAAAACAGAACGATCGCCGGTCGTTCGCTTACCTTGAGCGATCGATCGACACCAACAAAAAAAAAAAGAATTCCCCCGTTTACAGAGTGAGCGCCGGTCGTTCACTGGGATCGGATGATTGACCGCCTGATCCGGTTCCCTTAGACGTTAATATGCTAGCGGTCGTTCGCAAGGCATTGCTGAACGATCTCCCGATGCACAGCCAGCCCCAAACACGCATTTCTCGTAACTTTAGGGTCTAAAATATTTTTTTCTCTTTTCTTCTTTCACTTTTCTCCCTATCCTCGACCCCCTTCTCTCTCTCTACCAAGCCATGTTCCCCCAAGCACCAACTATCCTCTGCCTCTCTCTCTCTCTCCATCTCTGCCTTCCAAGCGCGCTCTCCGCAGTCCCCGCGCTTTGCTTCATCTGCCGTGCCCCGTTCTCTCGAGCGCTGTGCCTCCCGCTACACTCTTCCCGAGTGCCGCTCCGTCTTCTACCACCGAGCCCACTCCTTGCGCACTCTTTGCGCTCATCATTTTACTTTCCTCGCGCCGCTCCCCAGCACGATCAACCCCGCGAGCTAATCTTCACGGCTCGCGCAGTGACCACCGCACTCCGCAACAGTTTGCCCCCATCTCCGCACCGCGCCTCCTACATATACTGAGCGCTGCCTCTCTACTGTACCCTGCTTCACCCGTGTCTTGGTCGCGCCATTCGAGGTACCATTTTTCATCATTACGCTTCTTTGTTGGGGCTGTATATTCCTATTTGGTGGGTTTTGTGGCCTCCTTAAAGGTTAGCTGTGGGCATTTTATCAGCTATCTGTGCCTCTGCTTATCTTGGTTGCGTGTTTGGGCTTCGTTTGGGTGGTTTCTAGAGATTGGAAATTGGCTAATTTTCTCTGTCGTATGATTCTTGGTTTTCTGGTTGGCAATCCATTATTCTTGTTGTGGCTCGTCGTTTTACTTACTTGCAGCATGCCATTCAAGTGAAAAGTCCGGGATCCCGCTAAATAGGTATCGAAGTCTGCTCCTTCTATCCGGCAGTCTTTCGTCAATCGGTACGCCGACAAACTTTATCAGCACTTCGTGCAAGATGGCCAGCTTACCACCGTCGAATATGAATTCACGCCTTGTGCCGACTCTCCCGATAAACTTCTGGTGGAGCAAATTACAAGATTGGGTTGGCAGTAACTTTGTGTGCAAATATGCGCGGCTAACATAGTGGTAGTGTGGGAATTTTACACCTATGCACATTATAATAGGCCCGAGAATGTGGTATTGGTTCGCGGGAAGGACGTTTCCTTTAGTCCGGACACTATCAGGTGCCTATTCGATTTACCAGTGTTCGCAAACGACGATTTCCATTGCCTCTTGCACCACGGTGCCGACTATGACCAGATTCTGCAAGAGATGAGCTTTCCCAGCACCCAAAAGGCTTATTCAATCAGTTACCCAGCACGGACAATCAATGTTCCAACCAACGTATTCAACCGTTTAATCCACGCCTGGTACAACTTTATCCACCACAACCTCCTTCCCACCTCTTAGCGATATGAGATCACCACCAACTGCGCTCTTCTCATGTATTACATCTGCTCAGGCCAGTCTATCGATGTCGCCACCATTATCAAGGATTCCATTTGTCACCGGGCTTGCTTGGGCAAGAACTAGATCAAGCTACCGCATGCCATTCTCATCACCTACTTGTATGCTCAAGTAGGCATACCGATGAGCGAGGTCGAGATGACTATTGAGCCGACGAAGTTTGATCATGACAGTCTCACACGACTCGAGCAGTGGCCCGGCGATACACCCAATCTCGACGGGATGGGCTTTGTGCTATTCACCGATCGCCCACCAGTGCCACCGCCAAGTCCACCTCGGATTCGCTATGCACCTCATCTTGGCAACCGGACCCACGACCTAGCTATTGATGACGTATGCGAAAGGCGCCAAGAGCTGCGACGGTCGCGTCGTCAAACTCAGTGTAGAGAGGGTTCTTCTTCGAGTGCTCCAGCTCCCGTGGCCCATTCTTCTAACACCATCGTGACGATGGTGGCGCAAGGCTTTGAGATGCTTACTTTAGGTCCGGATCCTATTCTCCGACGCACGTCCGACTTACAGCAGCGCCAGCTTGACTTGGCATGACACGTGTACGATCTCGAGACAGTGCTCTCTTATCAACCGGAGGAGCCATTCCTGGCGTACCTTCTAGAGGCCTATCGCAGCCTGTCACCCGAGAGAGCCAACGATTATTTAGCAGATGATTGGGGATGGTGGCCCGAGTAGGCCTCCTTCCTTCTCTTTACGTGAGACAGTGAGGACACTGTCTTTCTCAAGTTTGGAAGGGAGGGGGTGCCTGCACTTAATTCAGGCGCGCAAACGAGAGCAGTATCAGTTATCCTGCATTTTTTTTTATTTTCATTATTTTAGTGATGTATTGCAGATTTTATTTTATTTTATGTTCTTAGGTTTACTTTTATTTTTTTCGGTTATTTATTCATATAAACCAATGTTTCTAATGAGTTATCTAGTGTTTTCTCCTTTAGCGTTATGGCGTTGTTCGATGATGAGGATTGGCACGAAATCGAGTCCTGCATTGTGTTGATATTGAAACTCTAGTTGGACGAGAGGACTTCGATATCACAAGAAATCGGTGAAATGTCCCTGAGAACTAATCCATGCCATGCATTAAGGAGAGACCAAATTTCGAGTTAGATTCGTATATCGTTTTGTTTTCAGTTTATGTATATTTATTCATTTGTTGTTAGGAAATGAGTCATGAGTTATAGAATCAGCATGGTGCTTAATTGTCGCTTGAGAACAAGCAACATTTTAAGTTTGGGGGTGTGATGAGTGAGTAATTTATTCACTAAGATATCGCATTTCCATTCTTGTCCTCAAGATTTATATGTTTTAACGAGTTTCGTGAGTGTACAGGTAATTTGAGAAGAAGCACGGAAATCGAGACAAAGAGGTACGAAAAACAAAGCTTTTTAAACGAAGAAGAAACAAGAGGACCGACCAAGCAGATCCAGAGCTGGTCGTTCGCCCATCTCTGGGCATTCGACTGCCAAAAGTCCAAAATATTGAGAAGTTCAGCAGAGCGGTCGCCGGTCTTTCTCCCAGAACGAGCCGATCGACTGCCCAACCCTCGCAAGTGAGAAGATCAGCAGGGTGATTACTGGTCGTTCGCCCAGAACGAGCCGATCGACCGACCAACCTGAGAACTTTCGATGGAGAAATCGGGGCGGTCGTTCGCCTAATGCCGAAGAACGACCGCTGAATCCCGAAGAAGCAACCACTATTCTAGGTGGTCGTTCGTCCAGATTCGAAGAACGACTGCCTAAATTACTATTTCAAAAATGTTGTCATTTTTTTTCATCCATTTCACTCTGTATTGGCTTCAAAAATTAGGTCAAATCATGGGAACCTATAAATACCAAGGTTCTTTAGACGAAAAGGAAGACTTTGGACACAGAGAAAACTCAAGAGAACAAAGAGAAGAAGATTGAGCATTCATTGGAGCTGAAGGATTCATGAAGATCATCGATATTCAAAGTTTCTTTTACTCTTTATCTTTTCATCTATTCTCTCTATTTGATTATATATTTATCATGAACTCTAAAAATAACTATTCTTGGTATTTGGTTATGAGAGGCTAATTCTCTCTTTCTAGGAGAGATTGCTGAATTCGATGTTGATTCTTTTCGACTACCATGAATAAATTTCTGCAATATTCAGTTCATATATTTGTGTTCTTGCTGGTTTATTTTATTTTCTGTTACAATCAAGAAATTGAATAGAGAATTTTAGGTTCAATTTAATTAAACTTAAGAGAGGTAATTTAATTGAACCGGGAATAGTAAGAAACACAACTTAGATGCCATAAGTATCGAGAGGAGATTGGTAGTCTAGGTAGTCGAATTATAAATCGTAAGGACCGGGAGGTGATCGATTTAGGATTCTAGGAGTCGGTTTTTAATGTATTTGATTCTAGCGAGCAGACGCGTGAGTTAGGATCAAATGCATAATTAGGTCAATAAGCGAGAGCTGCGAAGTGATTCATGAACTCCTAGACTAGCATATAATTTGAGAATTGTGGTGAGGATTTAATGACTAATTGAATTGAGGAAGCATCGAGGGAAGCCAATCGAACCTAGTCCTTAATTAATTGAGTTAATTTGTGAAATTTGCTTATTTATTAATTGGATTTAATTGTTTTGTTTATTTTAATTTCATAATCCACCAGAATTCAATTTCTAAACAAAGTAATTCTTTATTAATCATAGTAATTAGATATTGGCTTTTTGTTCTCCGTGGGACGATATTCGGACTCAAAATCCATTATATTACTCGTCACGTCAGTACACTTGCGGTTATAATTCGCGAGTGAAAAGTGCGAACACCCAGATGGGCAGCCCTTGATGAAGCAAACAATAAATGAAATTGGGGAAATTTTGGTCTTACGAATTTTTGGTAAAGAAAAAGTGTAGAAAGATGTTGAAAAAGAAATGAAAAGTCTTGTATAACATGATTAGTACTTTCATGATTTGGACCATTAGATGAGTTGTTTTTGAAATCAAGGGTCAAGATTTGTGCAGCTTATTTATGAGTGAATTAGGAAATGAATAATAAAAATAAAATTGAGGAAGAGAAAGAGAAAGGGGCGGAGTTATAGAGGGAAGAGAGTGATAGAAGTGTAAATGGTAAAACTTGTTCAACAAGCTTTCATGTTGACTATAGTAGAGAACCTAAGGCCAAAAGTCTCCTATTTTTGCTTCTATTTCTTAAAAATTGAGATAGAGAACGTCCAAGAGAGAGAGAGAGAGAGAGAGAGAAGAAAAGAAGTTTTTGAGAGAAAAAGAGAGAGAAAGGCCGAGCAAGGAAGGAAGAAGGAGAAGCAAGAAATGAGCTTCAAAAACCCTAGTTCGTACTAAGGTCAAAACCGCATCTTTACTCTAGTTCTTTCAATATTTTTGTACCTCAAAAACTACCTTAAAATCTTCCTTTGCATGCTGCCCTATAAGGTCAAGAACCACAAGTTATGGTCTTAGAGCCAAACTATAAAAGGAGAGTCGGCCAAGAAACCTAGCAGAATGACAAAAAACTAAAATCCGAAAGCTAGGAATAAAATCTAAACTTTGTGGGTTGTTAGGCTTTCTTTTAGTCTTAGCTCTTCTAGATATAATCATGAATATATTCTGTGGAGATATGTTGTAATAGACTAGTTGCATGGCTATTATATGTTTAAGAGAAGCCAAGCACGAGTTTAAGGAAGATAGAAAGGCTAGCTTTCGGATATTTCAACTTGTGTTCGGCGAGATGTGTTTGTTTGCCTAGAGCTTCGGCCACTAAGGTCATGGCTCTTCTTCTCCTATTTTCTTTTTGTTTGCATGGCTATGTTTATGGGTTTAAAACATGAAAATAGTTTTAAAACAAACATGCATACAACGGTTTCCAACGGACCGAAGTGTTAACCACTAAGAAAGATAAAACTTGATGTTTTCACAAAGATCCCAACTTTTGTGTATGATAAAATGGACCATTAAAATTCCTTTTTAATCCTTTAAGTACAGTTTTAAAATACATTTTGATATATTAATCAAATAGTAACCGAAAAGATACAATGATATGAGTGTCTCAGACAAAAGCCAGCGAGAACGATTCAAAAAGCTTTTAGCTTTGCTAATCATTTTCACGTAAGCTTAAGGCATCGATGAAAGGTCACAATAAGGAGTGAAAAACCTCCTTAGAACTTAGAAGCCACTGGTTTTTTTTTTTATTAATCAAGTTGTTTAAGGAAAAAAAAACGTTAGCTCAAAACAACGGTTTCGCGAGAGACCGCAAAACTAGTTTTGAAAACGTCTTATTTTGTAGAGTTTGGTATTACGGGCTTTGTAACACCTCGATGAAGGGTTAAAATCAAGGATTAAAATCCTTTCAAGACCTACAGGTTGCTTCCCTTAAATGATTTCAATGGTAAAAGAACAAATTAGAAGTTAGAAGCTCAAATGACGTTTTCGAGTCGAACCGTAATTAAGAGTTCAATGAAATCTCAAAATTATATAAAATAGGTATTATGACTTAAATGGACTTGTTTCCTGCCCTAACATATTGAGATGAGAATATTGAAAGTTAAAATGAGCTAAGCAAGTATTTTCAATCAAAACGTAGACTCGGTTTCTTTAAAACCGAGCAATTTCTTCAAAAGTAGACACAATACATTTTGGACAACTGAAACAAACATAGCAATGCTTTTATAAAGTATATCTTAGTTTAAAAAGGGTTAACATGGTCTTGAATTTTACTATAGACCTAGAGAAATTGCCAAATAATATATTAGACTAATTTCCTTCTAAGAATTAAGTATAGTGCGATATGACGCTCGGAGTAGCTCGAAAAGCCTCGAGATGCACGAGAACACTTATTGGGTATCGAGTTAGCCACTGAACCCATTTAAAGATTTCACTAGCCTTACTAAGTGTTTAGGCATCCCCATTATATCGAAAGACGACTAAGAACACCAGAGCAAATAAGTGTAAAGTATTAGAATAGTTTCACTCTCGATATAATGAGACAAGCGAACTAACGAGACCGTATCTTTATATTATGTAAGGACAAGAAGATAAGGAAGTGGTCGGAGCTCGGAAGCAAGCTTCCAAGACGATATTGGATAGCCAAGAAGCCCGCCCAAGTAAGTGGCAATGCACCTACGGCACCGAGTTTGTTTGTATGTGCTGGTTTGCTATGGTTGCATTAGAATTCCCGAGTAAAGACTGTATATCTATATATATGCTGTGTGGTGCTAAAATTGGATAATAGCCGGATGAAAACCCTAGAAGAAAGTTATAAAGAGATGACTATAATATTACAAACAAACTAAGATAAGTCTTGTATAAGACTGAATAAAATGTGAATAAGACATATTAAAGAAACAGACCTCGTTCCATGTTGAAATCCTTGCCGGGTTCCGACCCGTGCGAGAAGACGATACCGGGCGCTAGTCCGTGTAGGAAACGTAAGCCAGGTTCTAACCCGAGCACTCTCAGTAATAATCATAAGAGAAGGAAAGTAAATGTTAAAAGTAAAAGGGAGAATTAGAATCAAAATCTCACAAAGCCTTATTGTTGCATTTGCTGCGAATTCACTAAATGAGATAATTAAGAGTTCTGAAACTCAAAGCGCAAGAGGCCAAAGCGTTTAGGACTCGTGAGTAGTCTATAAACTTTTATGTTATTTAAGGTTGTTGAAATTAGTTAAAACCTAAGGCCTTTTGCAATATCCTAGTCCTCTTAACGAGTTGACAAGGGGACAAAGAACATAAAAATCCCAATCTGCTGTGTGATCTGACAAGGGCATAAAGAACTATAAAAATCTCAGTCTGTTGTGTGCTTGACAAGGGGATAAAAGATTAGATAGAAATAAGTCGTCTTGATAAGAGTATGACGGGTAAGAATCTGAAATAAACCTCAGTCCTCAAAGTGAGTTGACAAGAAGTTAACGGGAACAAAATTTTAGAAATATCGATGGTACCACTAGGCACCAAGAGAAGAGAGCCCAGGCTGCAAGAGAAGAGAGCCGTACTCTAAGAGAGAGAGAATTCTCCACACTAAGCCGGCTAGTTAAGTGTGGAATGAAGTCTGTGAGACTGTCGAGAGGTTGGTCTTCTCCCTGCCTGTGCGCTATTGATATCACAATAACCATCAGTAGATCCCAAACATAGTAAAGCGAAAGAATAAAGACATCTATCTGATGAACCATCGTAATGGCAAGTTATCAAGTCAAAACTTAAGTTTAGAGTTAGCTCCGAAGATACCACTCTAGAAGGACTTTATACGAAGCGTGGTGCGCCCATAACCCACTGAGAGCTTCTGTAGGGTGATACCATGAACTTAGACCATGGTAAGTATTCGATCATCCCACGACGATCGAACCTCTATCCCCTAACGATGATATCGAAGAAAGAATTGTGTGATAACAAGTGGTACGAGAGATCGCCTGAATTAAGGGGTCTCAGAAAATTGAGTCGGATGGTCTTGATTATACGACTAGCATTGCGAGAATCTACCTGAAATAAGGGGACCTTTCCTAGTCTGGTTGAACAGTCTTAGCCGTTTGCTTGGGAGTGCGAGAGGCTGCCTGGTTAAAGATAGGTCCTCAAAGATGGAGTAAAACGAGAAAGGATGTGTGCGAGAGGCCTCCTAGTTAAAGGTAGGACCTCAATGAGTAAATGACTATGTGAGTAAAGAGTAAAAGACGAGAGACGACGGTGAAGAATCGAGTAAAGAGCTTAGTGCTGTGTGAAGAGAATTAGTCAGTGTGGGACGACTAATTCTTTATTTGTATTGTATGGTGCATTATTTTGTGATTGTTACATGACATATTTAAGATAGAGTACTTCACTCTTACTGAGTTTATCAACTCACAGGTTTCTCAGTGTTGTAGGTAAGAAGACAGTGAAAGTCAAAGACTAGGAGCTGACGAAGGGTGATGTCTGTGGTATGCTCGAGGAGCAAGTGAAGACCCGTGAAAATTTAATTATATTTCTGCATTTTTCATTTGAAAGATAATATTTTGTTTTAAATCAGGGGCGAGATCTCGAAAATTTACTACTTGTGTGTAAGACATATTTACATTCCGCCTTAGTGGCTTTTACTTAAGAATGGTGTTCAAAACTTCAGCATTACAAAAAGAAAAGAAATGACGACGTCGTTGAAAGTATTTTTAAAGTGTTAAGAAAGTAGAAAAGAAGAGTTTTACTCTCATGTCGCAGCTACGGTCGAGCGAGCGGGTCGTGACAAGGTTTTTGGTATCAGAGCCCGGGTTTAACTGATTATGTAGACTTGCCACACATATTTCCTTGCCAACAAGTAGTTGAGAGATAAGATTTAAATTAAAAGTAGTGCGTTGTCTTTTTATATTGTGTTTTTTCCTCCTATTTTTCTGATTGGGTTATGTTCCACGATGTCTGCGGTGGATCAGCACTCAGATACGCAGTCCGCCGAATTGGCCCAGCGTAGCGTGGCTGGACCGATCCCCGCTTCCCATACCCTATCTAAGTATATGCGGCTGATTCCACCACAGGCACCCACATATTCGGGAGAGCCAGTCACTATGCTCTTTTGAGAGTGGGAGGTGCGCACGTTTACATGGATGAGGTCCTTCGAGATTCCAGACCAGTACCGCGTCAACCTAGCTCAGACGCTGCTCCGAGGACCCACTCTCCATAATCAAAACTTCTACGATGAGCGGTTAGGCCATGAGCGTAGTTGACCTATTTTCGTCGGCATCCTAGATGCTCGCTTCCGTCTAGTTGACGATATGACTATTTGGAACCGGAAGGCAGAGAGTTCCGCCAGCTTCCTAGCGAGACTATCCGTTCCTATACTACTAGTTTTCATTTTGAGATCTATAGTACATGTCTCACGTTAGCCGTGATCGATCTGCTCCGTATGCTCATCTATTTCAAAGGGATTCACCCTTATTTCTGACCATATAGAGACCCTACTCCTGGGTTTTGTACGTTTGACAAGATGGTTAATGCCTACCAAAGGTATGCTGATAGTCTCTACCCACCGATACTGCATCCAGAGCATGTCGTGTCACATTTCAAACTCGCGCCCCTATTCCTTCTTAGCCAGGTATCGCTGCATCTTACCAGTTTCCTGCGGTTCTATCCAAGCTGTTGCCTTTATATTCTAAGAGCTCAAATTTGAGCTATAGCGACGACGACTCTGACAACGGCTCCGCATTTGTTATGGACTTGGAAGTTGATAGTGACGTATACGATATCATTCTAGACCCTGACCATTTAGCTAGATAGGATTCGTTTTATTCTATTTGGACTTGTACGCTCGATTGAAGCACTTATCATTATGTCCATGACTTTATTGCTCGCTCGAAGTACTTACGTACCCACTTTTGGTATTTCCGCCAACTTTTAAGTGACCTTGTTTAAAAAAAATAAAAATAAAACCTTATGTATATATGTGCGACCTAAGGGAACCTTAGTGAGCAAGGGATATCCGTTAAAAATATACCTATTCATATATTTTTCCCTTATTTTCTTCGTTTTGTTGCGCTATCTTGAAATCTTGACGGAGTAACATATATATATATATATATATATAAGTAATTAGAAAATAGTGGGGTTAGAATTAGAACCTTTATAAGTTTTATTTCAAATTAGTTGTCTTTATTATTTAAAGCTTTGAGCATTGCGAGTGAGTAAAGTCAGAGACCTATGAGATGCATACCAGTAGGCAATATGCGAAGTATAATAGAATAACGCACTCAACAGAGGGACGAGCAGATTCGCGCCCAGAATGCAACACTAGAGCAACTCCTAGGTCGTCTCAACGAGATGGCAAGACCAGCCCCAGTGGCTCCAAATCTACCTCTACCTCTGCAATCAGATTGTGAAGCTGCTAATACAGTAGCACCAGAAGCGCCCGCTCAGTGAATCAAGTTGGAGAGCCTGTGTATGAGAGGTTCCAGTGCCAGAAGCCATTGCGATTTGACGAGACTCACGATCCCGCAACCGTTGAGGAATGAATCAAGCGTCTCCAACACATCTTTGGATATATAGGACTAATAGACGCTAAAAAGGTGGCGTGCACCATAAATCAAATGGACAGTCAGCCTATTTGTTTGTGGGAAGTATTTGGCTAGACTGAGGACCTAAACGCCATGACTTGGAGGCGTTTCTCGAAGTTGTTTTGGGACAAATATCTCGGAGAAGCTCATTTAGCTAGAAAAGTCTGGGAGTTTCTAAGCCTCCAGCAAGGAAAGATAGCAGTGACAGAGTATGTCGCGAAGTTTGACGTGCGAGCCCGATTCGGCCCACGATTGTCCCCACTAACAAAGCCGAAAAGATGAAGTTTATGCATGGATTATGACCTGAGATCGCAAAACAGATAGACAGCGACAGAGAAAGACTTGAGTCCTTCACCGATGCTATCCAACGAGCCTTACAAAAGATAGGACAGACAGGAAGTCAAGGGCACTAAGAGCAATCTTACTCATCAAGGCAATATGCGAGAGAGGAAGAATATTTATGGGGAAGGACGACAATCTTCATTATGGTCAAGGAACTTTACTAACGATAACAATTTAGTTACAAGAGACCACATTACGATAATAATCATACAAGACTGAGATATGAGAATAGAAACAAAAGAAGTAGTAGTAAGAGGAGACATGAGAAGCCTGAAGCAAGAAATGTGGGAGGGCGATGGACTACCCATGGCTCACCTTGGAGAGTGCAACCTCAGGACTACCCATGGCTGCTACAACTGTGGCAAAAAAGGCCACAATGCGCGCGATTCCAAGAGCACGCCAGCTAAAGCAACAGAGCCGGCACCTTGTAGACGTCCAACTACTAGAATTTACAGCCTCAACGAGAGAGACTTAGAGGCTGGGCTGCATACGTTAGTCTCAGGTTAGCTCCCTGTCTCCAATTTGAAGTTGTTTACGCTCATAGACTCATGAGCGACTCACTCTTTTATCTCCAAGCATCTTGGCGATGAGCTTGAGGGTGACAAGAGAACTCTTAGTAATCTGTTCATTACTATTACCCTAGCTGGAGACGTTTATAAGTCAACGTCTTGATTCACAAATGTACCCATCAAGATTGGGAGTTCATCAAATAGATCTTGAAATGTTCGATTTCGATGTGGTTCTTGGAATGGATTGGCTTACCACCCATTTTGCGGTGATTGACCGTCGGAGGAAACGTGTACGTTTCGTCCCTCTGAATACCCAATCGTTTCATCCCTCTGAATGCCCAATCGTTAGATGTGAACCTCGAATCCCTAATGTCCTAGGAGTGTTATGATAAATAAACCGTTGTATATTTATTGTAAATCATAATGAGTACGGATATGTTTTCTTTCCAATAAAATCCCTCGCAAGTTGAAACCTTAATTCGACTAATAAAGGCACGATTAGTTGAATAACAGAAATAAGTGTTAATAAGTTATCAGTTATATCAAGAAATGAGTTTAATATCATATCTTTGTGACTATAGCAATGATTTTGGTTTAAGAATTCATATGGCAACCAAAAATTACACGATGAGCCAGAAACTTTACAAAAATTGTAGTTTCTGCCCAAATTTGGGAAAAATGGAGAAAATTATCACCAATCAAGGAAATGAATTTTTTTGAGCTTATATAATTATTTTAAACTCAAGTTTAAAATTTGAGGTCAATCCGAGGTCAAACGAATAAGTTACAGTGAAATTTCAGTAAAAATCGCTATTTCGGGACCGAAATCGTAACACTGAGAAAAAATAGGAAATGAGCTCTATAAATTCTGAAAATTTATATAATATTTTATAATTGGAAAATTAGGAGAATAAAGAAAGAAATGGTGCTAGAAGGGCTAAGAAATAAGTTTGAAAATGTAACAAAGGACTATGCCATTAAAGGTTTATTTCGGTGGACTAAAGTATAAATTTCGTAAAAGAAGTAAGCACGACGGGTTTCACCTTCACATGGATAAATATGAGCTGTCCTTTAGACATGAAATCTGATCTTAAGTTGGCTTGGTTGTAAAATTTAAGCATGAGATGTCAAATTGCAAGCTTTAAGTGGAAAATTGATTACTTCACCGTGACGTTGCCGTGACACACCAACGTAGCTTAGCTTCTAAATTAAATAGGTAGCCCTTGAACAAATTTTGAACAAGAAATACAGAATAGAAACTGAAGAAAAAAGGCCAGAGAAAGGAAAGTGAGAGAAGAAGAAGAAGGAGAAGAAGAAGAAGAAGAAAGTGAAAACCAAAGAAGGAGAAAAATCAACAACGAAGGTATTTAGGGTTTTGGAAATTTTGATTTTAATTAAATTAGCTTTGTACTTGGAATTAATTAATCATGGTTAATCGCTTTTTTAAGGGCTGTTTTTATATGGTTTAATCATGATTTAAGAGTTGTTGGTGTTTTGAATTTGTTTGGAATCAACTTGATACAAGTATTAGTGAAATAAACCTAGTTTTCACGTTTGAGATTTTATTCAAACTTGGTGAAGGATTTTACCTTGGATAATTATAAAATGATGAAAAATATGTTGAATTGAGTTGTTTATTGAGAATTGATAAATAGATGACAAAGACAGTGACTATTCTTGCTTGAGAAAGGAATTTACAAGTTGAAATTAAGTCTTGAATATGTTGTGTTTGATCATAAGTCTAAGTGGGCAAATTTTTATGATTTATTAAGTTTTAATGAAGTTTGGTGTGTTTTGAAATGTAAAATAGTGTTTAAAGCTTAAAAAATACGTTTGGTAGTGAAATTGCACAAATTAGTGTAATTTGGATCCGGCAGATGCCCAGTGCGCACGACAGGCGCACTGCCTATGCCCGTGCGCGTGCGCGCCTATTCAGCCCCATGTGCGTGCCCAGCACGCCGTGTGTGCGTGCCCAACATGTGTCGACTTGGGAAAAATGACTTCAATTCGACCCGAAATATTTTTCTATGCCTCGTTTTGACCCAAAATTGGCCCAAAAACCTTTAAAATAAATTATAAACACCTTAAATGAATTTTTTACAGAATGAATTTTAAAACCTAATGGGGTTACACATTGTTTTAAAAGGAAATTCAAAGTTTCGACCCATGGAAGACTAAACGATTTTCGCACCAAGTGACTCTGAGTAAGTGAATACAAGAATAAATTATATAATGTGCTAGGAATTATATGGTTATGTATTTAACTGTTTTTGTTAGTAAGCAAGATTAAGTATAATGGCGAAACTAGTAAGATTAATGGCTTCGTTATAACTCATAAAACTTGGTACGGGCTTTGCCCATTAAGTTAAGATGAACGTTTGAAACTGACCGTGCCTTTTAATTGGCTGTAAACCAACCAAATGATAAAATGTCCTTTGACTTACAAGTCAAGAAATCACGGGGATTTTTTTTTAAAGAACGATTTCGTCGCCGTGGAATCTTATTCTCGCGCGAAACAACATTAAGACCTCGGAATATTCTTCTGAGCTTCAGATGATCAATAATGAATGTAAAATGAAAGAATATGAGTTTAATGAAAGTATTTGTCGGAGTTACACCTCGAAATGAATAACCTTCAGGAAATATGTCTCGGTTACTGGATATGGTATAGTACCAGGGGTTGTTGATTGAAACGTCAACAACATAAGATAAAATGTTACGAAAACGAGTCGATAGTACCAATAATACTCTTTGCTACTCATGCCCTTCTGATAATGATGATGAAAATCTTTTTGATACAATATAGCATGCTACAGTTTTTAAAATAATGCAGGAGGATGTAATGTGGTCGGGAGTAGCTCTAAAGGTTGAGCTGGCCCACTCTCCGCCTGGCGCCTCATGTTATGATTCATGATGCGGTACCATCAGTGGATCCCAGACTCTCTCATGATGTATGTTCACCTATTCGTCGACTAAGGTCTTTGATCACAAAAAGATGGTCGAGACAATGCTAGCAATACTAAGAAACTGTTTCTTGTTGCAGAGATCATTTGGTATGGGATAACTGACCTCTTATATTGTTATGTGTACTGCTCATTATTTATATATCTTATGTGACGCATTGATTGTCATAGCACATAGCATAAACAGTTTAGTCACTTATTGAGTTTAGCAACTCACCAGGTTTCTTGTTTTGTAGACACATGTAAGAAAACGCAAAGCTGAGGAGGAGGTCGAGGATGCTAGAACAAGTGTGTGGACTACCTGTGATGGTTGAAGACTCTCGTGGCTCGTTATTTTGTACTGTTTGTTTATAAATATGAATCTATTAAACTAAAGTACTTTAAAGAACAACAGTATGTATATTTTGTGATACCATTGCGGTAGCATAGTTAAGAAGGATTTTGGTTATACTACAGCAATGCTGTAGTATAATTAAGAGTGCTAACTATGTTGTAGCAATGCTGTAGTAATGTTTTATCAAAAAAAAAAAAAAGAAGAAGTAAGTATGTGCGTACACTACTTTCTATAAAATACATTGTGATTGACAGGTTTAATAAAAAAAACTTATACGTACGTAAACAATTATCAGTCACGATCTGTTGAAGCTGGTCGTGAAAGATTTTGTGGTATCAGAGCCTAGGTTGGACCATTTCTGCAGACCACCCGCAAACGTTGTTTGATAGCCTCAGTTCTCTCGTTAGTGGGTACGCTTTATTACCTCAATTTTTAATAAGATTTAAACAACTAATGAAAACTTGCAGGATGTCAAATGTAGAACAGGTCAATCTTTATGTAGGTCCCGAGCTGTCTGGTGAGGATAGTGTTGTTAGACTGATGATAATTGAACGAACTGCGACAGATATTCCGAACTTAGTACCAGAGAATGCTAAATGTTATATAGGAACTGCAGAAAATATGACTATTTATGAGTGATGAGTTTTACTAGAACACCTCAGGAGTCTTTGGGTAGATGTAGATGTAGCTCTCTTAAGAGAAAAAGCCCTTACATTTTGGATTGCGGTAACAATAAGAAGAGAAGTCCACAAATGGCCGGTTTTTAGGGATATAATGAACCATAACTATAAAAAAGGATCTAAAGAAAATGTTTCGTACCAGAGACTGAGCATATTTCATCAACGATTTGGGGAATCTGCTCAAGAGTATACCGACAGGCTTAATCGTGAAATTCTCATAAGATGTCCCCGAAATAAGCCAGATCGAGAAAAAAAAATGTTTACGCCAATGACCTTTTCAAATAGTTTAAAGTGTCAGAATTAATAGAAAAACATAAGACCTTAACGAGCTCAAGACAGCAGTGTTCATCTTTGATGAACAACCTACGGAGAACCCAGAAGAGGAACCAGAGGATGATATGGAAGAAGACTCAGAGGAGAACCTAGAAGAGGATCCAGAGGAGGATCCAGAGGACCCAGAAGAAGAGGAATACCCCGGGGATGATACAGATCTAAAAGAAGATTAGAAGATCTTGTATATAACTTTAAAAAAAACATTGACTAATACATTTTGAGTGTAAATTATATATTGATATGTTATGTATAGTTTCCATTGTTAAATGTGCAAGTTAAGTGTTTGAATAACCTGTAAAAATGTGTTTTTGTTATATGAATTTGATAACATTCTAAACCCTATTTATTGAGATGAATAAAAGCTTATCACTACTATGTGGCAAGACATGATAGATTAAGTAAGAGCAACTGTTAAAGACATGTCACAGAAAAGTACACGTCATAACCCTTCTAATGAAGTAGATGAGCTTTGTCAAATGATTGAAGCTCAAGCTGTGGAAGCTCGAAGAAGAAACGAAGAAGCACGAAGGCATGACCAGTGAATTCAACAGCAAGGAGAAATGCTCAAACAACTACTTACCCACCTCAATGATCAATAACAACAATCACAGCTACAACAGCCACAATAACAAGCAGAAGCGGCAAGACCAGCTGAAGTGAACCCAATGTACAACTACCAAGGATGGCCCCTTTAATTGGTTAACTAATTTATGAATGCTTTAAGAAGCAGAAACCACCAATATTCTAAGGGACACCCGATCCGACAAAGACTGAATACTGGATAAAGTACATTCAGCAGATCTTCGAATACATATAGCTGACGGACGCACAGAAGTTAGCATGCACTGTATACTAGTTTGATGATGAAGTTAGATGCAGGTGGGAGATGATTGTGCAAACACAACCTATGAAACAATCTCTTGGGAACGGTTCCTAGGCCTATTTTAAGTCAAGTGCCTTGTAGAGGCTTGACTTTCTGGAAGGGTTAAGGAGTTTATAGATCTTCGACAGGAAAAAATGACCGTAGTAGAGTAAACAGCTAAATTTAATGAATTGGCACGATATGCACCGACCTGAATGTTAAGATTGTAGCTCAGGTGGATAGCAGTGAAGTAGGACCACGTACCTATGCTGATGCAGTACAAAGAGCTTTAAAAATATTTGGCTGGAAACTGACAAACAAGCCAACTTCCACGCAAAGTGCAGCTGCAACAGGTGGGAATACCAGTGTTCAAAAGTTAGAAACAAGAAAATTCCCTACTAGACATGACAGGTTTTAAAGAAACTATGGAAATCGACCCCAAATGCATGCATGTAACTATAATCCACTTGTCAATACTAGCAATTTCAGAACTAATGAAGGGCAGAAAGGAGGTTAAAAGTACAGTCAACCAAGGACAAATTAAAAAGTAAATCATCGCCGCTAGGATCAAAGTCGTGGAAACACTGAAACGAAACAATAGATCCCTCCACAATGCACTCGTTGTAGAAAGTTACATAGTGGTTAGTGTAGGATTGGAACGAATGTTTGTTATGCTTGCGGTAAAGAGGGTCACTTTGCGAAGTCCTGTCCAAACTAGAGAAAAGAAAAAGAACCAACTAGGACCCAATCCCGTCCTAATGCCAGAGTCTACAACCTATCAGAAGATGATGTAAATGCCGGCCCATCAACTGTAGTAATAGGTCAGCTTCATATTGCTAACCTTTCTCTATAAACTCTTATTGATTCTGGCGCTACGTATTTATTTATAGCAAGCAAAGTAGTAGAAAATATAGAATGGGATAGACAGATATTATCATACCGATTTATAACTATAACTTCGACAGTAGATATGTATGAATCAACTAGTTGGTATAGAAACGTGCCTATCTGATTTGAAGAACGCACCCTCTATGCTAATCTAGTTGTTATAGAAATGGGAGATTATGATGTAATTTTAGGTATGGACTAGTTGAGTGCACATCATGCAGTCATAGATTGTCGAAAAAGACGAGTTCAATTTCAACCACCTGATGGTAAAGAATTCAACTTTAAGGGAACATAACAGAAAAAGCTACTTACTACAATTTCAGCTCTCCAAGCCTTAAAATTACTGGCAAGTGGATGTTGTGGCTATATAGCCAACATCCGTGATCAGGCGAAAGAAGTCAAACTTAAGCCAACAGATGTGCCGATTGTAAGAGACTACCTCATGGTATTCCCAGAAGATTTGCTATGATTACCACCTGAACGGAAGATTAAATTCACTATTGAGTCAATCCCCGGAACAACACCAGTTTCGAAGGCATCTTATCAGTTGGCACCTGCTGATTTAAAGGAGCTGAAGACCCAATTGCAGGAATTAGTTGATAAAGAATTCATTAGACCCAGTCACTCACCATGGGGAGCACCAATTTTGTTCGTGAAGAAGAAGGATGGAACGTTATGACTTTGCATTGATTATCGGGAACATAATAAAGTGACGATTAAAAATAAATACATGTTGTCCCGTATAGATGAGTTCTTTGATCAACTAGCCGGGACAAAAGTATTTTTCAAGATTGATCTACGATTCGAGTATCATCAACTGAAAGTACGAGAGGAAGATGTTGCCAAAACAACTTTCAGAACTCAATATGGACACTATGAGTTTCTCATAATGTTATTCAGGTTAACCAATGTACCAGCCGCTTTTATGGATTTGATGAATAAGGTATTTGAGGACTATTTAGATAAATATATCCTCATTTACTAAGGTCCCAATAAGAATACGCTATACACTTCGCTTTGGCTTTGAAGAGGCTGCAAGACAAACAACTATATGCCAAGTTTAAGAAATGTGAATTTTGGCCGGACAAGGTAGTTTTTCTCGGTCATGTTGTATCTAAAGAGAGAATAATGGTGGACCCAGCAAAGATAGAAGTCGTTGTACAATGGTCGCAACCGAAGAATGTAACTTAAATAAGAAATTTTTTGGGTTTAGCTGGGTATTATCGAAGATTTATTGAAGGTTTTTCAAAGATTACGACACCTATGACAACACTTACACGGAAGGGGCAGAAGTTTACGTAGACTGAAACTTCTAAAAATAGCTTCCAGGAGCTAAAGAAAAGATTAATCACTGCTCCAGTTCTAAGAATACTTCAAGGTACAATAGGTTTCGCTATCTACTGCGACACCTCAAAATTAGGACCTGGGGCTGTTTTGATGCAGGATGGTAAGTTGATCGCCTATGCCTCCCGTCAACTCAAAGATTATGAGAAAAAGTATCCCACACATGATTTGGAGTAAGCAGCGGTTGTGTTTGCCTTAAAAATATGAAGGCATTATCTCCATGGGGTACACTATGATATTTACACCGACCATAAGACGCTGAAGTATATTTTCACTCAAAAGGAGTTAAATGTGCATCAAGGAAGATGGTTGGAGTTACAGACGGATTATGACTTTGGTATTCACTGCCATCCAGGCAAGACAAATAAGGTGGCAGATGCGCTTAGTCGAAAATCAGCAAGATTACTGATGTCACTTAGGAACTTGCTAGGACAGCATAGAAATGAAATAGTGGATTTTGAACTTCAATTGGTGAATGTTAGATTAGCAGCATTACATGTCCAACCACTACTCCTTAGTCAAATAAAAGAAAAATAATAAAATGATGAAAAATTTTATGAAATCATGTATGAAGTATGAAAACAAAAATGAGAAGACTTTACTTTGGCGGAAGATAGAACGCTAATGATTGGCAAGAGAATATATCTACCAGATCAAGAGGATTTAAAATTTGAATTATTGAAAGAAGCTCATCAAACTCCATATTCTACATCCCGGAGCTACTAAAATGTATCAAGATTTGAAGCAACATTATTGGTGGCTCCGAATGAAGCGTGATGTGATAGCCTATATAGAACGATGCATTACACATCAGCGGGTTAAAGTAGAATATCAACATGGAGATTCTGAAATGAAAGTGGGACCAAGTCAACATGGACTTTGTCTCTTGTCTACCCAGAACGAGCAAATACCATAACTCTATTTGTGTAGTAGTAGATCGCTTAACCAAATCTGCACACTTTATTTTAGTGAAGACAACTTATACTTTTGATCGACTAGCCGAGCTTTATGTTAGAGAAATAGTAAGGCTACATGGGGTACCGAATTCAATAGTATCTGATCGAGATAGCCGTTTTACTTCAAAGTTTTGGAAGAGTCTCCAACATGCCCTTGGAACTAAATTAAAGTTTAGCACTTCTTTTCATCCTCAAACAAATGGCCAAAGCCAGCGAACAATCCAAACACCAGAGGATATTTTACGAGCTTGCATATTGATTTTCAAGGTTCGTGGAACAAGTATTTATCCTTGGTGGAATTCTCCTATAATAGCAGTTATTAATCAACTGTTGGTATTGCACCATATGAAGCTCTTTACGGGCTGAAATGTCGATCGCCTATGCATTGGGACGAAGTGGGTGAAAGAAAGTATCTACGGCCAGAATTGGTGGAGCGAGCCATCGAAGCGATCAAGAAAATTCAAGAGAGAATGAAGACATCTCAAAGTCCTCAAAAAAATTATGCCGATCGACGACGCCGACCATTAGAGTTTGAAGTGGGAGAACATGAATTCCTCAAGATATCTCCAATGCGAGGGATCATGAGGTTTGGCAAGAAGGGTAAGCTTAGCCCTCGATTTTTTGGACCCTTTGAAATCTTAGAACGAGTTGGGTAGTATCTTACTGTCTTGCCTTACCACCCTCTATGTCTGGGGTACACAGTATTTTTCATGTGTCAATGCTAAGAAAGTACATTAGAGACCCCTCGCATGTGTTACCACACCAAGAAATTGAAATTATCCTAAAAGTAAAATATGAAGTGCAACCTCTTAGGATTTTAGACTGCAGGAAAAAAGTTCTGAGAAACAAGACCATTTTTCTCATTTAGGTGATGTGGAAGAATCACACAGCGGAAGATGCAATTTGGGAGTTGGAAAGTGAGATGCAAAAGAAATATCCAACACTTTTCTAAGTTTCGACGGCGAAACTTTTGTAACGAGGAGGAGGGGTCTGTAAACCCCGTCTCCCCAATGTCAGGGAATCTTACGATAAATAAACCGTTGTGTATTTCTTGTAAATCATAATGAGTACGGAAATATTTTCTTTCCATAAAATCCCTCGCGAGTTGAAAATCCTAAATCAACTAATTAAGGCACAATTAGTTGAATAATTGATATAAGTGTTAATAAGTTATTAGTTATATCAAGAAATGAGTTTAATAGCATATCTTGGTGACAAAAATAAGAATTTTGGCTTAAGAATTCTTATGGCAACCAAAAATTACACGACGAGCCTGAAACTTTACAAAAATTGTACTTTTAGACCAAATTTGGGAAAAATGGAGAAAACTGTCACCAATCAAGGAAATGAACTACTTTTGAGGCTATATAGTTATATTAAGCTCAAGTATAAAGTTTGAGGTGAATCCGAGGTCAAACGAAGAAGTTACGGTGAAATTTCAGGAAAAACCGCTATTTCGGGATCGAAATCATAACACCGAGAAAAATAGGAAACGAGCTCTATATATTTTGAACATTTATATAATGTTTTATAATTAGAAATAAAAATAGTACTAGAAGGGCTAAGAAATAACTTTAGAAATGTAACAAATGACTATGTCGTTAAAGGTTTATTTCGGTGGACTAAAGTGCAAATTTCGTAAAAAAAATTAAGCACAACGGGTTTCACCTTCATATGGGTAAGTATGAGCTGTCCCTTAGACATGAAATCGGATCTTAAGTTGGCTTGGTTGGCAAATTTAAGCAAAATGTGTCAAATTTAAGTTGGCTTAGTTGGCAAATTGACGTTCTCGTGACACACCAACTAGCTTAGATTCTAAATTAAATAGGTAGCCCTTGAACGAATTTTGAACAAGAAATACAAAATAAAAAGTGAAGAAAAAAGGCAAGAGAAAGAAATGTGATAGAAGAAGAAGAAGAAGAAGAAGAAGAAGAAGAAGAAGAAGACGACGAAGAAGAAGAAAGTGAAAACCAAGGAGAAAAATCAACAACTAAGGTATTTGGAAGTTCTGATTTTAATTAAGTTAGCTTTGTACTTAGAATTAATTGATCATGGTTATTCACTTTTTTAAGGGCTGTTTTGATATGGTTTAATTATGATTTAAGAGTTTTTGTATTTTAGATTTGTTTGGAATAAACTTGATACAAGTATTAGTGAAATTAACCTAGTTTTCATGTTTTAGGTTTTGTTCAAACTTGGTGAAGGAATTGACCTTGGATAATTATAAAATGATGAAAAATATGTTAAATTGAGTTGTTTATTGAGAATTGATGAGTAGATGACAAAGGGAATGGCTATTCTTGCTTGAGAAAAGAATTCATAAGTTGAAATTAAGTCTTGAATATGTTGTGTTTGATCATAAGTCTAAGTGGGAAAATTTTTGTGATTCATTAATTTTTAATGAAGTTTGGTGCGTTTTGAAGTGTAAAATAGTGTTTAAAGCTTCAAAAATATGTTTGGTAGTGAAATTACATAATTTAGTGCAATTTGGACACCACCTAGGCAAGATGGTACTGTGGGCGCCCAGCGCTCGCGGCAGGTGCTCAACTTGCCCTGCACGTGCCCAGCGCGCACGGCAGGCGCACTGTTTGCACCCGTGCTCGTGCTAGGCATGCTGCCTGCGCACCCATGTGCATGCTAGGTGTGTTGTCTGCTGCCCGTGCATGCCCAACACACTCCGTTTGCTGCCCTGCGCGCCCAGCCAGCTCCGTGTGTGCGCCCAACATGTGTCGACTTCGACCAAATAACCCCAATTCGACCCGAAACATTTTTGCCCGATAAGTTAGGATGAAGGTTAGAAACTGCCCGAGCCTTTTAATATTCAATAAACCAACCAAATGATGAAATGTCCTTGACTTACAAGTCAAGGAATCACGAGGTTTTTTTTTAATGAACTGTTTCACCGCCGTGGAGTCTTATTCTGGCGCAAAACAATATTAAGACCTCAGAATATTCTTCTGAGCTTCAGATGATTAATAATGAATGTAAAGTGAAAGAATATGAGTTTAATGAACGTATTTGTTGGGTTTACACCCCGAAATGAATAATCCTAAAGAAATATATGGCTCTGTTATCAGAAATAATATGGTACCTGGGGTTGTTGATTGAAACATCAACAACATAAGATAGAATATTACGAAAACGAGTCGATGGTACCGATAGTATACTTTGACACTCATGCCCCCTAATAATGATGATGAAAATATTTTTGATACAATACAGCATGGTCCAGTTTTTAAAATAATGCAGGAGGATCTAATGTGGTCGGGAGATGCTCTAAAAGTTGAGCTGACCCACTCCCCACGTGGTGCCTCATGTTATGATTCATGATGCGGTACCATTAGTAGATTCCAGACTCTCTCGTGATGTATGTTCGGCTAGGTCTCTGATCATAAAAGGGTGGTCGAGACAACTCTAGGAATATTAAGAAATGGTTTTCTGTTGCAGAGAACATTTGGTATGGGAAAAATGGCCTCTTATGTTGTTATGTGTACTGCTCATTATTTATATGTCTTATGTGATGCATTGATTGTCATAGCACATAGTATAGATAGTTTCGTCACGAATTGAGTTTAGCAACCTACCAGGTTTCTTGCATTGTAGACACAGGTTGGAAGACGCAAAGCTGAGGATGATGTCGAGGATGCTAGAACAAGTGCGTGGACTACCTGTGGTGGTTGAAGACTCTCGTGGCTTGTTATTTTGTACTGTTAGTTTGTAAATATGAATATATAAAACTAAAGTACTTTAAAAAATAACAGCATGTATATTTATGACACCATTGCGGTAGCATAGTTAAGAAGTATTTTTGTTATACTGTAGCAACGTTGTATTATAATGAAGAGTTCTTACTATGTTGCAGCAATGCTGCAAGTACGTGCGTATAGTACTTTCTATAAATTATATTGTGATTGACAGGTTTAAGTATAAAACTTGTACATACGTAAGCAATTATGAGTCAAGATCTGTTGAAGTGGGTGTCGTGACATTAGAATTCCAAGGAACCCCGCGCGGTCAAACGATTTCGACCATTTCTACGCTCCAAGCCAAGAAGTTGCTTGATAGCGGATGCCGTGGGTACTTGGCCAACATTGCCGACTCCATGAAGAAGCGAGAGTCAGTGCCGGATGACGTACTTGTAGTACGCGAATACCTATTAGTGTTCCCGGATGACCTACCAGGGTTGCCACCCGATTGTCAAATAGAGTTCTGCATAGAAACTGATCCCCGAAATTGCACAGATCTCCCGAGCCCTATATCGTTTAGCCCCTACCGAGCTAAAGGAATTAAAGGCATAACTGGAAGAGTTATTAGAAAAAGGCCTTATTCGACCCAGTCACTCCCGGTGGGGAGCGCCAGTCCTATTTTTCAGAAAGAAAGACAGCTCGCTGAGACTGTGCGTTGACTACCGGGAGCTGAACAAGGCAACTGTCACGACCCAGCTCTATCGGCCAAAGGCCGCGACCGGGGGTTTTTTTTTTTTCTCTTTACTACTATTAATCTTACTTAAAACGTAAAACATAAATTACTTTATAATATAGCGAGCTCGTAATTTTTTTATACTGCGGAAGTTAAAGTACTTTTCTAAATCAAAATAGTATCTCCTGACTTCTCTTGAGTTCAGGGAAAGAGCCACCACTTTATCTCAAGTTCGGGGCCTCGCGATCTATTCCCGGTCACAACATCATATCTTTGTCGTCTAAATACAGAATGCGGAATTTAAAACATATATGCCACGGGTTCTTTCTCTTCTTGGGTTGCCACACACATCGCCCACCACCAGTAGCTCTACTTCTACAGATCTTCTGATTTAGCTTCTCCTTTACCTATAACACCAAAGAAAAACTAATGAGTTGATAAACTCAGTAAGGGCAAAAATACTCTATCTTAACGATGCAATGCAATGCAACAAGTATTCATATATGCGACAATAATTCACAATGCAAGAGATAGAGAGTTTGATCGTTTTCGGACGAACAAACCCCAACAAACCGTTCTTTATATGAGTCACCACCTCTGGGGTTAACTCTTCTTTCTTTCTTTCTTTCTTTCTTCTTTCTTTCTTTCTATTGTCTGGGATCCACTGATGGAAGCTGCTTATGTCTCAATACTGAGGCGTGCCATGGGAGATGGCCAAATCTCCCGACAATCAATAATATAGCTCTCTCTTGGAGCCGGCAGTTCAATCGACTTACGTTCTACTATAGTTTTACATTATGACCCATCGTCCACTCTCTCGGAGGATTGGGGTCTAACAAGAGGTGTTAGTTTCTCTAATGAAGAAAGGTCACATAAAACTGGGCTCTTCTAGAGTCCCGGGATTTTAACCTCTTGTATCGGGGTACCTGGACCCACGAAAATAAATTAATCGGGCTTTTTAGGATCAACAACCAACAAGGCTTGGTTGTCTTTCTAGCCCTAAACTTTCTCGGGTCGAAATCCGGCTCCAATTCTTTGGCGGACCGCAGTCCTACTTTCTTAATGTTTTAGTCACGTTTTATTCTAGAGACAAAGCTCTACTTAATTTCTTTTATTTACTTTCTTTCTAAGGTTTGGTACGGCTTTTTACTTCTTTTAGTTTCACAATACACAGGTATATTCGCACGATACGGTTATCGAGAATATCAAGTAAAAGCCTAGCAAACAAGCACACATAAGCACAAACACACAACTTGGTGTCATAGGTGCATTGCCACTTACCTTGCGTAAGCGATAGAGTTTATCCGAGCTTATCTTGAGCAACGCTCCCATCTCCTACCACTTCTTCGTCCTTTAGTCCTTTTAATACAAAGGAATCGAGTCTCGTTAGTTCGCTTGTCTCGTTAACCGAGAGCGAAACTAATTCTTAACTTAAATGTTCTAATACTCGGGACTTTCTATACTATCTTATTACCAAGGCGGGGCTGCCTAGGAGAATTTACCAAGGTTAATTAAACCTTACTTAGGTTCGAGACTATTTCGAACCCTAATTGGTACTCTCCGATGTGCCTCGGGAGCTTACCGAGCAATCCCGAGGGTCAATTTGTACTATTCACTATTTAAGATTCAGGAATTTATCTAAATTTCTTACTTGGTCATTCTCAGGTATAACATATGATTTCTAAGACCATTTGATTTACGCAAGACCATGAAAATCCTTTTAGGGCTTTAAGAAGTTTACTCTTCAAAAATCATGGTCAACTTGGCTCGGGTTTGACTTTTCAGATTTTAAAGGTCCAAACCCGAGTCTTGGCAAAAACAAATTTAATTTCAATCATATTTAATTTCTAAAATTATTTTCTAAAGGTATAAAAACTGAAAATTCCATGTTCGTTCAATTAAAACTCTATTTACCACTCTTGTGGTTTTACCGAGCTCTCGGTTATGGTTTCGTTAGAAAACGTCGTTTTAACTTAATTCCTTATCTTTTCTTAAATGACATTTTTACTATGCGGACAGTAGCTTCTAGGTATTTAAGGAAATATTTCATCTTTATTTCAAACCGTCATCGAAGCGTTAAAGGTTCGTTCGAAATCTAAACTTTAAAAACGACGAGTTTTTCTAGCTCAATTACGGTTTTATTCAAACCGATCATGTAGCGTCTTTTATTTTTTTTAAACCTCTTTTTTTTTCTTTACAAAAACACATTAAGAACAGTAGACTAAAGTAAAAAAGTGATCTTAATAATCTTCATAAACTTACTTAAGAGCATTAAAGCTCAAATTTTAAAGTTTACCAAAGTCCAAAAACTTACTTATCGTAAACTTAATATTTTGATCCAACATTTACCGTACGAAATTCTTTTTGACATTTCTCTTTTCTAGTCTCTAAAACACTTTGAGAGAAGAGGCTATTGGAGCCTGAAATCATTTTATAATTTCATTTCAAAGTGTTCAAAAAGTTTAAGAACTCATTTTGGTTGGATTTTACATTTAGCACAATTTTATAAAAAAAATTTCTCTATGGTTGTCACGACGGTTCGTTAGAAACCGTCATGCTCATAAAACCTTTTGTAATCAGTTTAATCCCTTCATCAAGACATAAAAAAGCAGAATCTAAAGCATGCAAGAAGATAAATAGGAATCTAAAAGCGAGCACGGCCGTGGTTCGCGCTCATGAGCATAAGAATCCACCATGCACGCTTAGAGAAAATCCGCCTAGCATTATAGAGCTTAGGTTCGGATTTTCACTAACTTAAGAATGCTAAAGAGCAATAATTATTACAACATATTCTCATCAACCAAATACATTCAAAGACTTAACCAAAGAAAGCTATACTCAAAACAAATTAAAATCTCACCAGGGTTTTAATAAATATACCTAGGTTTAAGGATTGAACTTTTGCTCTTTCTCTTGTGTAGTTGACCAACCTCCTTCTAGGATTTTTCTTCCAAAACTCCTTCTTGGTGACCTTTAACACTTGAGGGCAGACGTGAAAGGAAATGTTTATAAGTGTTTTTAAGAAACTAAAACTATAGGAAAAGCTAGCTAAGTTACCTTAGGTTTAGGCTTGGAAAATGGCATGAACTTGTAGGCTTTTTCTTCTTCTTTTCCTTGAGCAAATCCACCCGTCTCTCTCTATTTCTCTTGCACTTTTTCTTTCCTCTTATCTCCAACCCTAAGCACGGTTTTCCTCTCTATTTGGCTGAGCAAAATTAAAAAAATGAGACCTTGTGATCTTAGTATCCCTTTTATAGGTAAATTGGGAAGCTTGTTGAGTAAGCTTACTTAACCAAGCTAGTCTCTCTCTCTCTCCTCTTTAAATCCAACCATGGTTAGTTAATTTTCCTTCAACCTAATCCAAGAACATAAATTCTTATTTGATCTAATATGGACTGCATAATTTTTCGCCATTGATTTCACTTGGTATCTCATCTAAGGGCGAGGATGGAGCAAGAGTAACTTTTTTATGCTTTAACGTTTGTGACACTTGTCAAAAGCTCATCAAACTTTACCAACACCTTGCCACAACCCCTTTCCCATCAAATAATGACTCAAAGATGACTAAGGGCTGGTGAAATTCGGATTTACTCTCAAATATTACACCATTTTATTTAATTTACGCTATTAGTGCTTGGAATATAAATATTAGAGAAAATCTATTTCTCACTTAGTGTGGCCGATCAAGAAAATTTGAGGCCAATCCGAGGTCAAACAAAGAAAATAAATTGGTTTTGAGCTTATATCAGTATATTAAGCTTATGTATAAAATTTGAGGCCAATCCGAGGTCAAACAAAGAAGTTACAGTGAAATTTCAGTAAAAACCGCTATTTCGGGACCAAAATTAAAACACCAAGGAAAAATATTAAATGAGCTCTATAAATTCTGAAAATATATATAGTGCTTTATAATTATATAAATATGGTGTTTTAAGAAAGAAATTGTGCTTGAAGGGCTTAGAAATATTTTTAGAAATGTAGCAAAGGACTAAGTTGTTAAGGGTTTATTTCGGTGGACTAACGTGCAAATTTCATAAAAGAAGTAAGCACGACGGGTTTCACCATCACATGGGCAAGTATGAGCTGGCTTTAGATATTAAATCTGATCCTTTAATTGCTTAGTAAGCAAAATTTAAGATAGAGGTGCCAAAAACCAACCTTGAGGTGGAAAGGTGATTACCTCGCCGTGACGTCGTCGCGACACACCAACTAGCTTAGGTTTTTATTTAAATAACCAGCCTTATCACGAGTTTGAAGCACCAAAACAAAACAGAAAGTGAATAAAAGAAAGGAAGGAAAAGAAAAAGATAGAAGATAGAATGGAAAGGAAGAACAAGAAAAAAAAAATTAAGAAGTTGAAGAAGAAAAAGGTAGTTTGAACAAGCTTGGTAAGGTTTTTAATTTCTTCTTGCTTTCATCTTTTCTCAAGCTAAGTTACAGTACCTAATAACTCCTTATATTATGTTTTAAACCATAGAAAGATTGGTGAAGAGTTTAGAAGGAAAATTCTACAAGTTCAAGGAAAAAGAAACACAAAAAGGTAGATTTCTTCTCCTTAGAAATCATGAGTTTGTACAAGGGTGTTTTGAGATGTTTTGAAATAAATCATGATGTCCATGATGTTAAACGGAGTTGTCGTTGATGTTGATGATATTGAATTGTATTTTTGTTAGAGAATTAGTTAATCGAAGGTAAAAGAAAAGGTTAATCTTGCTTGAGAAAGAAATTACAAAGTTAAGTCTTGAATATGTTTTGTTTGATCATAGGTCTAAGAGGGAAATTTTTGATGATTTATTAGATTTGAATGAATTTTGGTGTGTTTTGAAGTATAAAATAGTGATTTAAGCTTTAAAAATTATTTTGGTGGTGAAAATTGCACAAATTGGTGCAATTTGGTCACTGCCCGGGCCCTGGGCATTGTGGGCGGGTTGCCTGGGCGCTGTGGGCGATGTGGGCATTACATGCAATTTGGTCACTGCCCACTGTGGGCGCCCAGCGCGCGCGGCATGCGCCCAATGCGCGTGGCAGGCGCCCCGCGTGCCAGAGCCCGTACGCGTGCGGCAGGCTCGCCGCCTGCGCCCGTGCGCGCGCCAGTTCTGCTTCCAGCCCCCATGCGCGCGCCAGGTGTGCTGCTGGCGGCCCGTGCGCGCCCAGCAGGCCCCGTGCGCGGCCCTGCGCGCCTGGCCAGCCCTGTGTGCGCGCCCAGCATGTGTCGGCTTGGGCCAAATGACCCCGAAACGACCTGAAACATTTTTCTAAGCTTCGTTTTGACCCAAATTGGCCCAAAAACCTTTAAAATGAATTTTAGACACTTTAAATGAATTTTTGATAGAATAAATTTTAAAATCTAATGGTTTTTACATTGTTAGGAAATACGTAGTTTTGACCCTCGGAAGACCAAAACGATCCAGAGCGACGATTTTCACACCGACTAAGTGACGATGCATCTACAATACAAGAATAAATTATATTATGTATTAGAAATTGTATGGTTATGCATCTAAATGCCTTTGCTAGTAAGCAAAATTAGGTTTAAACCCAGTAATGACGAAACTAACAAGATTAATGGCTTCGTCTTTTATAACTCATAAAACTTAGTACGGGCTTTGCCCGATAAGTTAAGATGAAGGTTAGAAACTACCTGAGCCTTGTAATATGTTGTAAACCAACCAAATGATGAAATATCCTTTGACTTAGAAGTTAAGGAATCACGAAGGTTATTAATGAATAGTTTCGCCGCCGTGGAATCTTATTCCCGTGCGAAATAATATAAGGACCTCGGAATAGTCTTCCGAGCTCCAAATGATTAATAATGAACAGAAAATGAAAGAATATAAGTTTAATGAAAGTATTTGTCGGGTTTACACCCCGAGATGAATAACCCTCAAGGAATATGTGGCTCGGTCGCCTGAAATGATACGGTACTGGGGGTTGTTGATTGAAACGTCAACAACATAAGATAGAATGTTACGAAAACGAGTCGATGGTACCGATAGTACTCTTTGACACTTATGCCCTCCTGATAATGATGATGAAATCTTTTTGATGCAATATAACATGCTATAGTTTTTAAAATAATGCGACAACTAGTTCAGTCAAACCATTTCGAAATTGATTGCAAAATTATCCCGTGTTGCCCTGGCCCCTGGGGTTCTTTCCTTTACGTGCTTCCTCGATGTAGTTAGAGAAAATATGATTTGTAACCGATCTTTTGATAGTTAAATAATATCCCGTCTCATAGTTGGATCACATTTTTATTATTGCATTGTCCAAATTTTTATTAAAATATTTATTTTAAGGTTATAGTGGCCATAAGAATTGAGTTCGACTCTAATAAGTGCAAAGTTACACTAAGAGTCCCTCAAATTTTAAATATTTGCACATATAGCCCAAATATAGAAAAGCAGCCCTTCTTAAGTTTTAATCTATTTTAAAGGCTATGATATTATTTATAATAATATAATAAGCTTTAGTTTCAAGTTTGAAGTCATTCCGAGCTAGAACGAGGCCAATACGAAACAAACTCGAAAAGTCGAGTTTAACCGTGAAAGAACGGTAAAAGTGTTGAACGAGCTCAAACGAACTTTTAAGTTAACTTCTAAACTGTATTTTAGAAGTTATTGGCAACTTAGATAGGTCTCGTCAAGTATCAAGTTCAATAGAAATTGATTTAGGTCAAACCGACGAACAGTAAGTCCGTGAATTGCCATTTTGCTACTGTTCCATTAAAATGGGCCTCGGGATGCCACCCGACCCTAAACCGGCCCATTAACTAGCCCAATAAGTGAGCCTTGTTGAAAAAAAGTAATTTGGGCCCACTCTAGATCCAAACATGCATGGGCTAATTAATGAGGGAATATTATTCCTACTTCTTGTTTAGATAACCAAGAAAGTGTATTAGAGAGAGGTGTAGGTGCCATTTAGGAGAGAGAAACAGACTTGAAAAATGAAAAGTATTGCCTTATTCCTCTTATTCAATCTCACCCATCGGATACAAATACTAAAGCCTTAACAAGATAAATCAAGGGATGAGATTGAGCCTTGAGAATTGTGAGTGTAATGATTAACTCTTGAAATTATAATCTGGAGAGCAAGAAAGTGGTGCCATTATTAGGAGAAGAGAGAAAAATAAGTTGAAAGGACAAGTACTTTTTGTTCTTGGTTAACCCTAGCCCTTGGATGTGAAAACTTAGAGATTAAGAATTTAATCAAAGGATGAGATGAGTCCATTATGTGAATTAATTATATTATTTATTAGGAACAAATATCAAGAGAATGAGAGAGAGAGTTGATAAGTGCACGAAAGTGTGCTTTTAATGTGCTTAATTGTATAAATTTACTAGAATTGTTTAAATAAAAATGAATATTTCCATGATTTTTAATGATTATTATTTTTGTTGGAAAATATTTATTTTATTATGTTTTAATTCTACAAATAATTAATTTTGGTTTAATTTGGTTTGTTAGGTATAAAATAGAAGAGATTTGGGGCAAAAATACCAAAAAGAACACAAGAAAGCCCAAACCAACCAAAGGAAAGCCACTTCAGCCGACAAAAGGGGGCCCACATGCTCATATGGCCCAATTAGACGCCACCTTAATGCGCCCAGTCAGCAAGGAACGCGGGCCATAGCCCCGTCTCTCCCCCACGCGCGCAGAGGCGCGAGTTTGCTCCACCAGCAGCGCCAACAGGCGCGTTTCTTCCACCCAGCCCAGCGCGCAAGTGCGCGCTTCCAACCAGTCCGACAGCTGGGCCCCGCGCAGCTCTCCAGCCAATCACAACGCACTTAAGTGCGCGACAGTGGGTCCATCAGCAGCTCCCTTGGCCTTTCACCACGCGACACGTGGCCCCAGCTGTCCCCCACTCGGTCAACGCAGCAAGCTCTCCTCCAACCATCATCCGCCACGTGTCAGACAGTTTTCTAAGCCCCGAATCAGTGAGTGACACGTGGCCACTCCGAGCTCAAATTCTCTCAGCGTGGAAATCAAGCTCAAGCTCCGAATTTGCCCATTTAATTGCCAAAAATCTCCGAAAATTATTTAGTTAATTACCTTATTTTTGTATTCCCATTTTCTATTAGTTTTCCTTTCACTAGCCACTCCAAAATATTATAAATAGAGGTGTTGGCTAGAGTTTTTGCACCTTTAGTTTAATAATAGACAATTTATTTCTCATATTTTCTCTAGAATTTGTGTGAGAATGCATTAGAGACTAGGCTAAATTCCTAGCAAGGCTAGGGATGAACTCAATTGTGTAGCTTCACTGTCTCAATTTTGATTCCAAACTATGTGCTTTAAAGGTTAGATTTTATTTATGAATTAAGTTCTTTATCTTCTGAAAAATTATGTTCTTTTATTTTTCATATGAATTTAGTCATACTTGATTTATGTGATTTTTAGAGAATATTAATTTCGTTAATTTGCTTATTTTTGTGAGTTGTTCTTTTACTGCAATATTGTCAAATTGATATATTGTAGATTTAGGAATGCTTATAGAATAAGTATTTGAATGTTTGTTTTATTTGATTATTCCTTTACTGCGTTATCATCAATTTTGATATATCGTCGATTTAGGATAGTCAATGAAATTTATATTCGTTGTTTTAATTGAAAGAACTTTTTCATAATAAAATACATGTGTTTAATTTTAGTTTTTAATGACATATTTTCCGGTTACTTGTTTGGGATGTGAAACTTGTAATTGAGTAATTAATTGGAATCGAAATTGGCGTCAGTGAAGTGAAACAATTGAGTGACTCCCGAAGCCTTGTTAATTTTATTCTCATTGATTGTCTATTTAATTTTATTCATCTTCTTTAATCTAAATTCTTATTTCTTTTTAATATTTTTATTTTTACCTCTTAAAGTTTGTTTGAGTTTTTGGTTGTTAATTTCACCTCCTCGTGGAGACGACTCCGCTTCCGCTGTGCTACCAAGACCGCTTAGCTATTGCACAATTTGGGCGTGATCAAGAGTGGCGCATTTTGAGAGAAGAGAAAGAGAGAAATTAAAAGCTGTAATTATGAGGAGAGAGAAAGAAATAAAGAGAAGTGGAAAAGTTATCAGACTTTATACTCTTGTTTATTCTCCACCAATGGATGAGAATACTTGAAGACTGTGATATTAAATCAATGGTTCAGATAAAGTCTTATACCGTTAAGTATTTACTTATTAGTTGAGTTTTGAAAAAAAATAAATAGAGAGAAAGAGAGAGAGAGAGTAATGGCGTATAGAGAGGAGAAAAAGAGAAAAGCAAAAGTCTCTTGCTCTCCAAGTTAGTCAATCTCCTATAAATAGTTCACAACACCTCTTGTTCTCATTTTTGCTTTTCCAACTCAAAAACATAGAGAGAGGTTCGGCAAAGAGAGAAAGAAATGAGAGAAAAGAAAGGTTTAGAGAGTTAAGAGAGAGAGAGGCCGAGCAAGAGAGAGAGAGAAGGAAAGAGGAAGAAGAAAGCATTGCTCAAGAAGTTTAAGAAACATAAGATAAGATCATGAGAATGCCTTTGGTTTAGTTTTCTTTCTTGAATAACCTCTTATTCTATGCCTTAGAGGATCTAAGAGTCATCAGGGCATGTTCCTTGGAGATAACCCTAGAAAGAAGCTGGCCAACCAAAGAAGAGAAAGGCAAAAGCTCAAATCGAGAGCTTAGGTATATATCTTAAACCTTGTGGATGGTTGGATTAGTTTTTAAGCTTAAGTTTCCAGCGATAAAGACCATGGATGTATTTTGTGGATGATATATTGTAATAGTTTAGACTTGCATGGCCATTGTGTTTGAGAGGAATCGAGCACAAGCTTATTGGAAGCAAGAAAACCCTATCTTCCAAGACTTACATTTGTGTTCAGTATACGTGTGGTGGTTTTTCCCATAGAGCTTCGGTCACTTTAGCCCATGGCTCATCCATTACACATCTTGTTTATTTTAATGGATGAGTTGCAAAAATAGGCCAAAATTAAATGTTTGTTTTAAATGATAGCCTGTGTTTCAAAAAAATTAAAAAAATAGTCATGTTACGAATTGTATAATAGAAAAGTGTCACACAAAATATAATAGATTTATAAATATTTGTAAGATATTATTTAACACTTTAAAAAATAATGAGTAAAACTTTAAGTGTTACAAAATATCTTACAAATATTTACAGATGTGTTATATTTTGTGTGACACTTTTCTGTTATACATTTCGTAACATGGTTATTTTTTTAATTTTTTGAAACATAGGCTGGACTTTAAAAACATAAAAAATTTTTGGCTATTTTTTACGATTTCCCTATTTTAATTCGTGCATGGCTTTGATATTATGTTTAAAGCTTATTTATGGAACACACCCATGCACGACAGTTTCGAACAGACTGAAATGCTTGCCTTTAAGAAAGATAAAACTAGTGATTTTTTTTAAGCAAGATCCGAACCTTATGTCTTTATAAAACTAAATGGATCTTAAACATAGTTTTTGTTACCTTAGTATTATGTTTTTAAAGTATTTTTCGACTAAGATCAAGATAAATCAAAAAGACTTTTGCAAACACGAAAGGTTTTTAAGAAAACCTTGAAACTAGCTTAGAAAGTCTCTAAATGGTAAACTCTAGCAACATGATACTTAAGCTTCAATGAAGGTTCATATTAAGGAGTTAAAAACCTATTTAGAAACCTAGAAGCCACTGCCTCTTTTTTTATTAATATGGTTTTTGTAAAGTAAGATAAAGTTTAAAGCTTGAACGATGATTTTGTGAGAAATTCCAAGACTAATTTTGAGAACGTCTCCAATTTGTAAACTTGAGTAGCACAGGCTTTCTAATACTTCAATGAGGGTTAAAAAATAAGGATTAAACATCCTTAGAAACCTGAAGTTACTGCCCTTTAAGTGTTTATAACGTTAATAAAAGAACAAGCTAAAGTTAGAGCTTTAAACGACTTTTTCAAGTCAAACTGTAACCACTAGTTCGGTGAAATCTCAAGGTTTAGTTAAACGGGTGTTTATACTTAAATGAATCTCATTTTTCAGCCCTAACACCTTGAGAAGAGAACTTTAGAAAGTTAATATAGACTAAGTTCAAGTCTTTTTGTCAAGTCCTAAGCTCGAGCCCTCAAACTCGAGTAATCAAACATAAAATTGGTTTAAAGACGATTTTTACAACCTAAGTAAACTTAGTAAAGTTTTGTTAAGTACACCCTAGGTTTGCAAGGGTTAATATGATCTTTTATTTATTTATTAGACCTATAGAAATAGCCAACGAAGGTACAAAGTTAGTTCTCGAGCTTTAGGATTAAAGATAGTGTGAAATGACCCTCAGAGTAGCTCGGAACACCCCGAGGTTCACCAGGAAGATCTGTTAGAGTGTCGGTTTTCTATCAAACCTAACTAATGTTAGGAAAACCCTATAAAGTATTTAAGTCAGCCCCGTTAAGTAGAGAAGACGACTTAGGGAACCCGAGCTTTAACTATTAAAGTCATAGAATAGCTTCACTCTCAAAGTAACGAGATAAGCAGACTAACGAGACCATGACTTTATATTGTTTAAGGATAAGAGACAATAAGTGGTTGGAGCTTAGAGTAAGCTCTTAAGACGATCTCAAAACTATCCTAAAGCTTGCAAAGGTAAGTAGTGATGAGTTTGTTTGTTATAAGTGTTTGCTAGGGTTGCATTAGTAATTTCCGGACTATGTATTGTGTGCTATGTATACTTGCCATGTGGCACAAAAACGAATTCAAGCCGGATGAAAACCCTAGTTATGAGATATAATCGGATGGATATGATTTAGAGATAATTGAGTTAAGTCTTTGGATAAGACTTGAATAAGACTCGAATAAGTCATGAATAAAATACTAAAGAAACGTACCTCGGTCCGTGTTGAAATCTAAGCCAGGTTTGACCCAGGTTATCCCAGTAAATATTTAGAAAAGAGAAATTAATTAAATTGGGCTTCAGCACGTGAATTGTTCAAGGAAGTCGGACTTAGGTCCGTGTAATGGTGATAAGATGGGCTTCGGCCCGAGCTTATAAGATTCAATGAAAAAGAAGCAAATCAAGTAGTGAAAGATAAAGTAAAACTAAAGTGAATATAAGAGAATGAGGAAGATAAAAACTAGTAATAATGTCGCGTTTGATCGATAATAAAATGGAAAAGCAAATAAGACTCCAATGAAGCCGGGCCTAGCCCCGTGTGGGAGTCTAAATTGGGCTTTGACCCAAGTGAGAACTAGAGTCAAAACCTTACCAAGCCTTATTATTTATATTTACTGTGAAAACCCTAAACCAGTCAAATTATGAGTTTCCTAACCCAAAATACAAGAGGCCTAATGTTTTGGTCTCTTGAGTGGTCCATTAATGTATTGATTGTAGTGAACTTCTGAACCTAGACGAAGTTAAGGCCTATTAAATATCCCAGTCCTCCTCGTGAGTTGACAAGGGGATAAAATACACAACTAAATCCCAATCTGCTGTTTGATCTAACAAGGGGATAAAGAAAAATTAAATCCCAATCATTCGTGCGGATTGACCAGAGGATAAATACCATAAGGGAATCACAGTCCTCGTAATGAGTTTAAAACGGGATAGAAATCTGAAACAAACCTCAGTCCTCCAAGTGAGTTTACAAAAGGTTAACGAGAATAAAACTGTAATAAAATGTCGATGGTATCGCTAGGCTCTAAGAGAAGAGAGCCCTGCTCCAAGAAAGAGAGAGAGCGTCCTCCATATAAATCCGGCCAGTTGAGTGTGGAATGAAGTCTATATGACTGCCAGAGAATTGGCCTTTTCCCTACTCGCGCGATATTTGACATTGTGGTGACCATTAGTTGATCCCAGACAAAGTAAAGTAAGTAAAGCAAAGCAAAGAAAAGAAAGAAAGATTTCTGTGTGATAAGTCATGGTAACAGCAAGTTGATGATTGAGTCAAAACTCAAGTCCAGAGTTAGCTCCAAAGAGATCAACTCCAGAAGGACTTTCCACCCATAACCTATAAGAAGCTTCATCTCCAAAGGGACATTGTTATGAACTAGAATTATGATAAGCGTTTGATCGTCTGTTGAATCGCACCTTTTTATCCTTCGTGATAAGAGATGGTAAATAGGAACTGTGTGACTAGTAGTACGAGAGACTGCTTGAATTAAGGTGGGTCTTCTAGAGGTAAGTCTGAAAGGCTTGACTATGGGACTAGCAATGCTAAATACCAGATGAAATAAGGTGGGCCTTTCAGAGTTAAGTCGTATAGACTTGATGGGGTGACTAGCATTGCGAGAGACATCAACTTGGCCCATAGTCGTATAGATTGCGTGATAGTCATATGGACTTGCCACGTTGATGATTATGAGTTAAGTTAAGGTAGAAAGCTAAAGACATCAAGTTTATGATTATGAGTTAAGGTAGGTTTCCCAGTGCAAAGTTATATAGTCCTGGGTACAAGAGACCACCTGAAATAAGGTAGTCTCCCCAAGCCAAGTCAAATAGTATTGACTGTGTGAATAGTAAGTAAGTGGGTTGAAAGCTAGGTGCTATGAGAAGAGAATTGGCCAGTGTAGGATGACTAATTCTCTATGTGATTATTGTATGGTATAATGCATTGATTGTATAGTGTGTTGCATTGCATATTTAAGATAGAGTAGTAGGCCCTTACGGAGTTTATCAACTCACAGGTTTCTCGGTGTTGTAAGTAAGAAGATGGTGAAAACTGAGGACTAGGAGTTGACGAGGGACAATATGTATTGTATACTCGAGGAGCAAGTGAAGACCCGTGGCAGTGTTTTTCTACATTTTGTAATTTTGAAACAATTTGTTGTTTTGTAATGGGGACGAGATCCCGAAGATTTTACTTGTATGAAAGACAAGGTTAACTTCGGCCTCAGTGGCCCTTTTATCGGTTAACGGATCCTAAACCCTTTTCGAAACCTCTCACGGCCAGTGACCCAGTCTGGTTGTTTCAGAATTTGTTGTTGCACTTACCCCGTCAGGCCGATTTGGATCGTTAAATCATAAACTATAAGGAGGGCCATCTAACGGCCTCCTCTAGGCCCCTTGGGCCGTTCCGAAGCCTCTCGCGGCTAATGTCCCCATCAGGCCATTTTGAAACCTGTCACAGCAACTGCCTTACTATCGGGCCTATCCGAAAGTCTTTACGACATGAGCAGGAGTTGAGTCGGGCCCCCTAGTAAGTAGTTTTAAATTAATCTAACTATTGAAATAGTCAGTACAACAATATAAATAATTCAATCATAATAAAAAGCAAGAGGGGGAGCATAATAAATATTAGGGATTCGGACCCAACATTGCATGTTAGTACCTCGAAACTACCATAACATATCTTCGAGCACGTTAGGATACACTCCTAGACTACTATTTGATAGATCAGCTTGCTTAATCTCTCTAGGCCCCCTTGCAGGCCTACCTGGATATTAATATAATACAAGAGAAATGCTTGATTACCTCACCTTCTCAGGCCCCTCACGAGCCTATCTGGATATTAATATATTACATGAGAAGGGCTTGATTGGCTCACCTTCTCGGGCCCCTTGCGAGCCATCCAGAAACCTCGCGATAAAGAGAAGGATTTCCTTGCCTTATCTTCTCGGGCCCTTTGCTGATGGTAAAGATAATAGTAGTTGCGTAATTTGTGTCTTAATTTTAATTTCAAATTTTGTACAACAATGTTTCAAATTTTGTAGTATAATTACTCTTATTATTTTTATCAAGTAGTTATGTTCTATTTTTCATATGAGTTTAGTCATGCTTTGCTTGTTTATGATTTCTTATAATTTTAATTGCTATCAATTTTGTGAGTTAGATTTCTAGTACAATATGCACAATTTGGTATATTGTCGATTTAAGATAGACTATAAATATTAGAATATTTTATTTTATATGTGTTGTAAGCTGATTTTTGTCCGAGATACTAGCATCGGGGGTGACCCTCTGATTGAATGCGACCTCGAGAGAGAATGCCCGAGTGACAGCGCGGCATCGCCACGTCATCAAGGGCGCCAACATCAATGGCATCGGGAGTGAAGGTCGTCGAAGATCACCCTCGAACTTATATCCGCGAGCATGGTGAGTAGGGGCACCACCGAAGGTGGACCCCGGCTTGAAGCAGACTCCTCGGAGAAGGACAGTTAAGCTGGAAATCCTAGGAGCCCGAGGACGAGCTAGACCTACGATGATGACCGTTAAGAGGGTAGATGATCAGTCGAGCCAGAGGTCTCCCCGCGAAGCTGGAGATCCCCGGTTGAAGATTGAAGCCTGCATGGTTATGATTGATTAACCCCGATGTTAAGGGTGTCTGACAGGTACTGTAGACGTCCCGTTTCTGATGTACGTGGGTAGTTAGTTGGTAACCCACTCCCGTAATTCAGGGAAGGGTATGGTCGACTGTGTGTTAAGGTCACCTAATCTCGGGATTTAAGGGATAATTTGTCAAGCGTCATTAATGCAACCTTCCATCTCTCCTCCGAACAGCCTATAAAGGGAGAGGAGGAGAAAGGAGAGGGGGTTGGAAGAAAAAACGGAAAAATACTCTGTAAAACACTTTATAAGAAATTCCATAAACAGTGGATGTAGACTATTACTCCGGAGGAGGGTCGAACCACTTCAAAATCTACTAATGTTTTACCATCACCGTATCTTCCTGTTCATTGCCGTATCACAATCTAGAGATACGGATCACGGCGTTGGTTCAAATTCCATACCAACAATATAACTAGTTATTTACTATGTTATTGTCTAATTGATATATTGTCGATTTAGAATGACGAATGAAATAATTGTTCATTTATTTAATTGAAGAGCTTTCTCATAACAAAATATATTCATTTCTTTTTTCTAGATCTTTAATGTTATTTTCTTATTGTTTGTTTGAGATTTGAAACTTGCAATTGAGTTATAATAATAGTCAAAATTTTTGTCATCTAGAAACCACATCTTGCCCTCTTTAAATAAAACTGATGGTCTAACAGGATCTGCAAAGCTATCTTAAGGTGTTTGAGGTGCTCGTTTTGAGTCTTCGAACGAAGAAGTATGTCATCAATGAAGACGACAGCAAAGCGGTACAATTAGGGCAGGGCAAGATAATGGTTAGTATGTCTATGAATATTGCAGAGGCATTAGTTAGTTCGAAAAGCATGACCAAGAACTCAAAGTGACTGTACTGCGTGTAGAAAACTGTTATAGGAATACCCGCTTCTCGAACTCTTCGTTGGTTGTAATTGGACTGCAAATTGATCTTCAAAGAAGTCCTAATTGATCAAAAAAATCTTCGATGCGTGGCTAGGGATGCCTATTCTTGATGATGACTTTGTTGAGTTGTTTCTCATCTACCCAGCGTCATAAGGTACCATCATGCTTCTAATCAAATAGTACAGGCACTCTCCACAGCAACATACTTTGTCTTACCAATCCCTTGGCTCAATAGGTCATCAAGTGAAGCTCTATATTCAACTAGCTCGACAGATGCCATATGGCGAGGGGTGTTTGAAACGGGTGAGGTTCCCAGAACAAAGTCAATGGTAAACACGATTTCTCGCTCGGGACGTAGTCTAGGAAGTTTTGATGGAAATACATTGGTAATCTCACTCACCATTGGGATGTAGGGGTAGGGGTTGATGCTGTCATTTTCAACTTCCACTTTGATGGCATAGAGCATCCCTTATCCCTTTAAATTCTTGTATCCTCTGATAATCAAATTCAGGATCGGCAAAGGCACTAGCACTCCATTCTTGGACCGATATTCAATTACTCGTCCGTTTCTCTTCTTAAGAGTGACTATCTTTGGTAGTAGCAGCCCATCCGTTACCCAGTTTGGCTTAGGGCTCAAGTATCTCTTCCAGTATTGGCCTCAAATCCGATAATTGTACTCTAATGCGCAAAAGAAACTCGCTCGTTAGCCATATCCATAACATCGTAATCGTAACCGCATTGAAAGAATATTGCGTAATGCATAGACACGTTTTTTTATCAGAGCTAATTGTTTCAATATGTCATATCTTTCAAAATGTATATATGATTTGTTAGAAGTATACTCTTGCTAATAAAGTTATATTGCCTACTTATAGAAAATGTTAAATAGCAAAGAATCAAGTGATACTCTAGTACAAGCCTTATTGTATCCAAGATCGAATTTCTGCTCTGAGAATTATGACCATGCTAGGTACGGTTATTGTTCCTGAATCATAAGCAACCTTGGCCTTGGCATAACTTGTTATAACTTATAACAATGCATGGTTGGGTCTAGTTCAACGCTCTACAATCTACATTAGGAGACTAAAATCGAGTTAACAGAAATGATGGTTTCCATGGCTAAGTTCGAATTTTAATTTTCCCACAAAGAGAAAATTATAGGGTTGCTTTTTGTAGTGTGATGATACATCATTAGAAGTTGGTGTGACAAACAAAACGTATCAATGCGTAGGCTTTGTGTGCCTGAAAATAAGTTCTACGGCGCGACTTCGATATTTGGCTCTAAACACTACGAAAGAGCACCAAACACACCAAAAAAGCCCTAGTTTACTCTAATCTGACCCAAAACTATTCATAAGATACTTAGAACTCGAAAAAGGCATCTTTCATTCTCTTTAGAGCGTATCGAAGGCGAGACGAGAAGCTTTCCTGTAGCAGAATCATTCCGAGCCATAAAGAGTTCCTTCTTTCTTCTTGTTCTTCTTTCATCTAAGTTTGTTTTCCTAGGGCTACGATGTAGCCAGACCTAATTATTATGTACACGTTATTTTCAATTCGGTTGATTTCTTCATTCCATTATATGATTATAATTTTGATTTGTTCTTAATGCTTGTACGATCTTGAGCAAATTCTACATGATTTATTGGTTTTCAATTAGAGTAAAAGTTATTTTCAATTCAACTGATTTCTCCATTTCATTATATGATGATTATTTTGATTTTAAGATCATAATGCTTGTATGATGTTGATAAAATTATACATGATAATAGTTAGAAACGTGCTCTAATCAAATTAACATAAGAAAGATATCATGCTAAAGATAGCTAATATGTTTGTGCTGCACTTTAGGATTCCCGTTCTTAAGTTAATCTAATCTTAGTGTTCAACATTCGAGAAACGAAAACTTGATATTAGAATTAGGTTGATCTTTGCTCAAGAGAAAAATGATTAATATAATAGAGAATTTACCATCATCATAAGAATAGAAAACTTTTTAACTTAATTAACAGATACTAGTAATTGATTTAGATGCAAAAGCCCTATGTTCTTTTATACATTGCTTGCGGATGTATCTTAGATCACAATATATTTATTTATTTGTTCGTATTTTACGTAGTTTATTATTCTTATTTTTTACTGTATTGTTCAACTGGTGTTAGGATTAGCGTAGTTTGGCTATTTATTTGTTCTTATTTTACTTACTTTAATATTCTTATTGATTACTACATTGTTCAACTAGTGTTAGGATTAGTCTAGTTTGGCTAGTAGTGCACAAGTTTTTGTGGGATCGATATTCTACACATTATTATATTAATATCATGCTGGCCACACTATTAGAAATTCAAAAATTAGTTAGTCTCAAAATGCTAACAATAAATCTATTAGTATTTTATGTGATTATGCTAGAAATTTGTCTTGTGATAGATTTCAAGTAAAATTAGTAGAGACTTCATAAACCAGCATTGCGTCTGACTTCGTATTAACAAGAGTTCTTATTATAAACACTAGTTTATAACAAGAAGACTTTCATTGTATCTATTCACGAAACCATTATCTTTTCAATCCAACATAAATCTGAGCTGAAACAATAGAATCATTAATAAGAACAAACCTCGGACCTATTGAGTCGGAACCATTGAGCTGTGCTAAGCAAAAAATTGACCTGGTGTGAAATTCCTTAATGTAACAGATATTTCCAATTAAATTAAAAAAAAAAAAAAAAAAAAAGTATTTCCTATAAATCAGATTTAAAAAAATAATAATAAGCAAAACTATGGGCCATCTCGGCAATGATTGTCCTAATTTCAGCAATTTATGCTGCTAAAGAGCTACTGATTTGGAAGCAATAGTTACCAAGAGAGGTATAAAAACTAGGATGAGGCAGCAATGTTGTTAGACTTTTCCTTGATCATTGTCTTTACAAAGAGCTCCCCTGCCCTATATGATGATCGAACCTGAAAAATACAGTCAATACGAATAATAATTTATCACAGACTTTATGCGAACTCAGGAAACGTACTTTTTAGAAGATCTTGAACGGTGAACGGTATAATAGAAAGAAAAAAAGGACGGAGCGGGAGCCATCCAATGGGCTTGCATTAGCATGTTTGTGTGTGTACATGTGCGCTTGAATGTCTGTGTTCATTTGATGTGGATGAAAAAGAAAATTGTTTATTTGACATTATGAGAACGGCATGATTGAGACAGTCTAAGGACATGTCCACATCTAGATCAAGTTTTCAAGAAAGAACTAGACCAAAGGCATAGCTCGATGAATATCAAACCAAGACGAACAAAGACCCTACCAATGGGCCACTGGCTACGTAGCGGAATCCGATAGACTCCCCGTATTCCTTCCAGAAATCAAACTTCTCAGGAGTAACATATTCTTTAACGGTCAAGTGTAATGGTGTAGGCTGCAAAAGTTTATGAAATGTTAACGGGCTAGCTCTAAAAGCATTTGCATCTCTACTAGCGTGTAAAAATTGTATTACTAACTTGTAAATATTGCCCAAGCGTCAGTATATCAACATCTATGTCGCGTAAATCAGCCATGGCTTCCTTCAACTCGTCATCTGATTCTCCAAGGCCCAGCATTATGGAAGATTTTGTGATCATGCCCTCCTTACTGACCTTTGCATGCTTCAAAACTGATAAGCTCTGTGTGTACCTGAATTACTGAACAAATGTTACATTCTCAAGCAGATGACAAGCACAAATGTTTTGCTGTACTTTTTCCTTCATATCTCAGACCAATGCCAAGAGTCAAACATGCAATTTCTCTTTGTCTAACCATTTTCAGCCACAACACTAATCATAATAAATACACAAAAATCATTTACTCATCACAGATATAGCTATAGGTAATGTGATGTGAGAAACCCACAAATGCAGAATGCAGATTGACAACAGAGGCCAAGTAATTTCCATCCTAAATAAATAAATTGAGACGTATTTGATAGCTAATATAATGTAGCATCTTTTACTCTTCCAATAAACTTTCACACCAGTGAGAGATGACGAACTCCAACATCAAATGGAGAAGAAAAAAAATGCCGCAGCTTACCCAGCCCGAGGATCTCGAACAATTCGCTGTAGTCTTTTAACAGTCTCAATGTTGTGTGCAAAAACATCTAGTCCAGAGTGAACCAAGGTGTCCACCGCATTCAAGTCCCCGCGAAAGTCAGAAGTTAAGCACTCAACCATAATTTCTGGCTTGAGGTTCTACAAAAGAGAATTCGCAACTATGGAATCACTACAGAACGTTAGCCTAATCACACCCTCTTTCCAATTAACAGCATAATACCAATGTAAAAAAATAACTAAAAATATTAAAAACAAAAAAAAAATATTAAAAACAAAAAAAACAAAACAAAACAGAGCAAAAAGTAAACACTATACGGAGACAAATAAAGTTACCTTCAGGGCTTTGACAGTCTCTGCAAAATGTCCACTTCCACCATCAGGTATGTCATCACGATCAACACTTGTGAGAACAATATAATCAACCCTACCCAAATCATTCAATGAGAGAAAAAAAAAAGGGGGGGGGGGGGGGGGGGGGGAGCAAAATCATGAAACAGTCCAAGCCAAAACTGCAAACAAATCCACATATAAAAAAATTTGAATTCCATAACATTGAACATTCAAAGAGCGATAAGGCACATGTATAATGGAAACAGAATTGATCCATTCTTTAAAACATTACTATGAGAATTCTTTGGCTCGTATGACCTGATAACCGTCCCCCTTTTTTTTTTTTTTTCAATAAGTTAGTGACTGAATTTAAACTGCTAACTAATGTAACATTTTCATTCTAAATACTATCTGACGAGAACTGATACGTATCATTTCTAGATTAGAACAAATAGCAGATTCATACAACTTCGGAACCAAACATATTATGATTCCCAGAACCACACAGTCAGATATGATTCATTAATCCAAAGAATTCGCAAATCAAATTATCCCACAAAATAAAACCAAGTTGTTTTTTTCATTTCATTTAAAAATCTTAAAACCATCTGATTAGGCATCTCCAAATCCTTCTCACTTAAAGATAACAACGCCACTTTTGACCAGCAATGCTACGTGATCTTAAACTCTCCATCCAACTTTAGAAACCACACATTGTGATAAACGAATTACACATTCTCGTGAAGGGCCAATTACTATTGCAAACAGTTAAAGAAAAGTGGTTAAGCAGAACTGAGCATGACCGGTGACCACTCACCCCCAAGAGGCAATGGCGACGGCGGTGTTGTGGGGCTCCATGGGGTCGGGCGGGGGCGGGTTGCGGCTGGTCTTGACAGCGCAGAAGCGGCAGCCGCGGGTGCAGGTGTCGCCGAGGAGCATGATGGTGGCAGTGGCAACGCCGTCTCCGCCGCCATTCCAGCACTCGCCGATGTTGGGGCACTGCGCCTCCTCGCAGACTGTGTGGAGCTTCAGCCGCGACAGAGACTGCTTCACCTCATCGAACCTCTCTCCCTGCGGCGCCCTCTGCTTCAGCCACGCCGGCTTCTTCGCTTCCAGATCCCTACCTGTATACGGCCCTACCGCCGCCTTCTTCACCGGAAACGGCTTCGACTCCACGGCCTCGCAGCATATTCTGAAGCATGGGTTGGAGGGTTTGCGGATTATGGGAATTTGGGGTTTGTTTGGAAATGTCAAAAAGAGTGAAGAAGTTGAAGAACTTGAAGACGAAGAAGAAGAAGAAGGAATGGGAATTCGGTGGTGGAATTGCTGAAGCATTTTGTTTGTCTCCTTCTTTTATGTTAATGGGTTGTACGGGGATGGGAATTTGCAGTTGCAATGTTAGATTATGCAGAAGAAGAAGAAGAAGAAGAAGAAGAAGAAACCGGTTGTTATTGGAAATGTTTGTGTGTTGCTTCTTAGTATTTGGTTTCTTGAGATCTCCGTCCCAATTCAGTCTTCTTCCCTATCTAAAGCCTCGTGTTGCATTTTAAGATCGAAGTGGCTCAACTAATTTTAATGCGTTGTTTCGATAAACGGGAAATTTTATACTGAGTTTTTTAGTGATACGAAATAATTTTGAATGATCCGATTCACATTTTTAAGAGAACCTACTGAAAAAATAAATCTGACGGTTTATAATTATTTCTTACTATAAAAAAAAAACTCATTACAGATGTACCTTCGCTAAACATTCTAATTATTTTTATTTTGAAATAATTTAATTTTACGAATTTTAATAGGAAAATTCTATAATAGTTTTTTTTGTATGGCACAAAATAAATTTGAATGATCAGATTCACATGTTTAAGATGTGGGATCTACCGAAAAGGTGAATCTGACCATCGAGAATTGTTTCCCATCACAAAAACAAAAACTCATCACAGAAGTACCCATTTTAATATAGTATAAAGGGCCAGTTAAGTAATTAGTCATTTTAAAGATAAAGCTTGAAGGATTTAGTCATACTTTCACGAAATTAGGGATTTAGCCATAGCATGTAATATTTTTTGTAACATGTAACATATATACGTGTAAAAAAATATAACATTTTTGTAACATGTAACATAAAATGTTACACTTTTACACGTATATATGTTTCATGTAACAAAAAATATTACATTTTATGGCTAAATATCTAATTTCGTGAAACTATAGCTAAATCCTAAATGCTTAAAAAATCTAGTATAAATAATTGAGATCTAAAAATATTATATTGGAAAAAGTTAAAAAACTCAAATAGAATAGGGAAATCGTAGGAAATAGCCAAAAAAAAAATTCGTTTTTATAATACAGCCCATGTTTTAAAAAATTAAAAAAATAGACATATTACAAATTACATAATAGAAAAGTGTCATACAAAATATAACACATCTGTAAATATTTGTAAGATATTTTGTAACACTTCAAGTTTTACTCATTATTTTTTGAAGTGTTAAATAGTATCTTACAAATGTTTACAGATGTGTTATATTTTGTATGACACTTTTCTGTTATACAATTCGTAACATAACTATTTTTTTAATTTTTTGAAACATAGGCTATCATTTAAACACAAACATTTAATTTTGGCCTATTTTTGCAACTTACCCAATAAAATATTGGGGAAGTTTATCCCAAATAATACTTGTTGTTGTGTAATTTGAACCTAACGCCGTGATCCGCACCTCTAGACAGTGGTGCGGCAATGAAAAAGGAGAAATTGGCCGGAAATAAGTAAACACGACGGTTTTGAAGTGGTTCAGCCCTCCTCCAGAGTAATGGTCTACGTCAACTTTTCAAATATTCTTTGGTAAATTTCTTACAAAGATTTTGACCAATTTTTCTCCAACCCCCACTCCGTTCTCCTTCCCTTCCTTATATAGGTTAGGAGAGAGGAAGGGGTTTCTGAGATTTGACACACCCAATCCCCTAAATCACGAGATTAGGTGACCACATACACAGTCATCCATAATTCCTTAAATTACGGGATTGGGTTACTAACTAAATACATACATTAATTGGAAGTCATACACCCATATAGTCCCAGTCCCAGGTTTTACAGGATAGACTGTTAGACATCCCATAATCGGAGGTAGTCGATCAGTTCAAAAAAAAGACCTACACTATCACGCGCGGGCTCCAGCTTCGGTCGAGGGTCACCAGCTTCGCGGGTCGAGCCTTCCGTCTTCAACGAAGTCCTTGGCTAGCTTCGCAGGGGGTCTCGAGGATCCACGGCCTTCTGGCCCGCCAATCCCTCTCGGATGGTCTTGTCATAAAATTAACACCATCTCCGGTGGTGCTTCTCCAGCTTATTTTTTAGGACACAAGATCGAGGGTCATCTTCGACAATCCTCGTACACTTTTCATCCGGGGGTGGCTCCTGTGATGACGTGGCGTTGTTGTTCTGTTAGAAACGAGTGCGTTTTGGCATTGATTGCTCTTCGGGGCCTCCCCCCCCGAGGATACAATCGTGGAAAAAAAATCAATTACAACATCTGCCCCCCGATCCCGAAGGTACGAATCGTGCCTCTTGGGATTCCTTCCCAGGGAAGCTTCCCGTATGAAAAGTTACGCCTCACGATTAATGGGCATTAAATGCTCTAACGCATTTTAAGAGATTCTCGCCGTTTCGATGGGATTTGCTGATGTCATGCTATAATGAGATTTTCTACGAAAATCTCTGGCCGTCATATGATGGGAGAGAGATTCCAATCGGACGCCTTGGATTTACGCTCGGGGTTTGAGGCGAAAAGGTGCGATGAGACTCTGCTTCTTCGCTTCCCTCTTTTCGCCTATAAATCCCCTCTTCTTCTTTATTTCACAAACTTTCGAGCTTTTGCACATTGCATTCTCTCTGAAATCCTAAAAAATTCTCTGAGTTCTTAGAGATTTTTCGCCTGATTTCTCCGAACTTCCTGTAAACCCCATCCCGGGGGTTATCCTACTCACTCAAAGCCGGGGTGTAAATATTATAAAGGATTATAATATAGTCTTTTGTTTGAACTTTTTCAATCTTATCTCGAATCATAAATAAAGAATGAAAATATGATTTCTTGTTGATTGCATACATTAGAAAAATATACCTTACAAAACAGTGGGTTTAAAAATAAGGTTCGGCTTAGTTTGGACTTAATTGCACAAAAGCCCTGAACTTTCAAAAAATTATATTTTTGCCTCAAATTATGTAAAAACGAAAATGTATGGATGAATTCACTTTCTAAGGCTAGGAAATGACTCAAAGTCACATGATTAGTCATCGTTTGAAATTTGAAGTCATTTTGAGCTAAAACGAATCCGAAACGAGAAGATTTCGGTAAAGTCGTGAAATTACCGTAAACAACGGAAAATTCACAGAGAGTGAGCTGAAACGACCACTAGAATTTCAAAATAAGAATTATATTCCTATGAAAGGAATACATTCAAGTCAATCATAGCCTCGTTAAAGTCTCGACGACATAGAAATACATAAAGGTAGAAAGTTGAGAAACACAGCAAAAATAAAAAGAGGACGGTATAGTCACCGTCGCGTCTAAAGCAACTCTCGGAATTTTTCCGGGGGTAGCACAGCCCTAGATTAATATATATATATATGTTATTAGATTAATTAGACAGTGACGGAGATATAATCTGTCAAATTTTTAGACTGGAACCGTCCCACACAGTATTGGAAAATACTGAAAATACAACGGTTCGTATTTTGGTGATTAGCAATGTCGGAATAATATTATTAGTGGAAAAATTCGACCATGGTGCAGCAATATTAGCTAAATAAGCTGAATTAAAGTGGACCAACCAGGTGAGAGATTAGTGCCAAGAGTGAGACAAAAGAATAAGACAAAAATATGGAGTGAAGAGGCATAGTGTAATGATAATGCTGTTCCTTGCTTTGAGCTATTAGATGAGCTAATTTTTGAACTAATGGCCGAGATTAGTGCAGCCAAATAAGTAAACAAATAAATAAATAAGAAAATATGAACAGAAATTGAGAAGGAGAGAGAGAGAGGGTCGGATTTTAGAGAGAGAGAGAGAGAGAGAGAGAGAAAGTGTAAATTTAGAGCTTGTTAACCAAGCTTCTCATTTGCCTATAAATAGAACCCATACACTTCTTGTTCTCATTTTTGACTCCCATTTCTGAAAAATAGAGAGAGAGGCCGAGCAAGAGAGAGAGAGAGGAGAGAAAGGAAAGAGTTTTGGAGTTGGAGAGAGAGAGGTGGTCGGTTTTGCAAGGAAGAGAAGAAGAATAAAAGCTTTCAAGCTTCATAGTCACACTAAGGTAAAACACTAGTTTGCATGTACTCTAAATTCGGTTTTCCCTCCTTGAATACTCTCCTAAAACAAGTTTTCTCCTCTATCCTAGACCACCCAAAGGTTCACAAGGTTTGATCTTGGAAGATCAACCCTTAGAGAAGCTCGGCCATAGTAGGAAAACAAGAGAGAAAGTTGAAGATTTGTGCTTGAGAACTTAGGTAAGCTTTTCAAGAATGACATGCATGGTTGTTTTAATGAGTTCCTCTTACCTCTAACCCTCATCCTAACCGTCTCTCCTCTGCCCTAGACCATCATAGCATCAAGCTTTGATCTTGAGGTGGAGAAAGTAGGAGCAAGCTGAACACAACACATAGAACACCACCAAAATCTCAACCGAGAAAAGCTAGGTATAAGAACCTCTAAACCTTATGATTTTAGTTAGTTTGAGCTTGGTTTTCATTTATGTTAAGCCTCTGGATGTATTTGGTGAGAAATATTGTAATAGCTTAGTTGCATGTTAGCATGCTTGGTGGTAGATCCGAGCTAAGCTAGAATCCCTAGCCTTCGAAGCTCGTGCGTGTATGTGCATGTCGTTTTGTAGTTTTGTGTGTGTGTCTCGGCCATGCATGTTTACTTTGGGCCATTTTTATCTTTTACATGCTTTAATATCTGCCCTTGCATGCTTTGATAAAGTGATGAATGTATTTTTAAAAGGATTTAAGGTACGACGATTTCCAACGGATCGTCGTACCGAAACCGTGAGAACCGTGGAAAACATGTACTAGGATTTTTGAATGATTTCGAACCTAAACTCTTTGAGAAATTTAAAATGGACTATGAACCCCATCTTCATCTTCTTATTCTCTGCCCTTAATGTATTTAAGAGTTAGAAAAATAGATTTTTCAAAATAAAGATGCTACGTGATCGGTTTGGTGAAACCGTGAGTAGTTCGGAAAATACACCGCTTTAAAAGATAGTACGGTGATGAATATTGTAACGCTTCATGATGGTGAATATAAGGATGATAAATACCCTTGAATACCTAGAAGCTACTGTCCATTTAATGTAATTAGCATGGGTAAAAAGAACGCCAAAGGTCTTGGCCTAAAATGGCGAGTTCTAAACCCTAACGCTAGTGTAGTAACAAAACGACCTTAATATAACTAACTCTATCAACGTGGAGTTTTTACGCTTCGATGACGGTGAATATAAGGATGATAAATACCCTTGAATACCTAGAAGCTACTGCCCTAGTAAAGAAAGATTTCAAAACCTAAAATGTTGCGTTCTAGTAAAACTAAATATCGAGCTAAACGAACGCTTTGAAATCTTAAGAATTATAGTTAAATTTGTTAATCCTTATACTATGAATAAATGATTTTAAAGAGACGATGAAGGAGAAAAATTGGTCAAGTGGACCAAGGCTCGGTCCGGACTCGTAGTCCGTGAAAGTTCTATCCCGAGCCTAAGTCAACCGTATGTTTCGATTAGGAAACCCTCGAGAAGAGTTACTAAGACTATATATATAGAAGAGTCCGGAGCAATACTGTGTCTAATTTAGAAAATTAGTTTCGCTCTCAGTCAATGAAATAAGCGAACTAACAAGAGTAGTTCCTTTTTATTTAAAGGACTAAAGAAGAACAAGTGGTCGGAGCTCGCAAGTGACACTCGAAGAAATTCGAGAGATTCAACGCTTACACAAGGTAAGTGGCAATGCACCTACGGCACCAAGTTGTGTGTGAATGTGCTTGTATGTTAGGCTGTTACTTACACATCTCGAAACGCTTAACTATATGCATGCTTTGTTTAAAAGAAGTAAAGAAGCCGAAGTGAAACCCTAGAATGAGAAACAAAAGTGAAAGAGAAAATACGAACATAAAAGAACGTACAATGTACTGTCATGTCTTGTTATGTGATAATACTAGAATAAGACAAGAATAAAATGTTAATACTGCCGGACCTTGAACCGTGCGTGTAATGATGCCGGGTTCTAACCCGAGTAAGATTAAGACTAAAACACAACCGAGCCTTGTTGTTGTTAGTTATTGAAATCCCGAAATAGTACGTGCGGGTCATAGTACCCCGAGATAAGAGGCTAAAACTACAAGGACTCTTGAGCAGTCCAAATGTTGTGTTTTATGTTATCGTTAGAAAACTCCAACGCCTCTTATCTAGTTCCTGATCCTCCAAGAGAGAGAGATCATGATGGAACGTAGAAGTATAGAAAACGAAATTAACGTCGATGGTACTGCAAACTCCAAGTGAGAGCCGTCCCTCGGGACAATGTCATTGTTGAATATATGGGAGACTTGGCCCTCTCCCCAGGGTGCGCACATTTAGAAAGAAGCAGTTACCATCAGTGGATCCCAGACATCAATCACGTAAGCGTAACAACTACTGTAACGACAGTAAAAGTATAATGCTAGAAAGAAAGAAAGAAGAGTAGCCTCTAGAAGTGGCAACTCACAGAAAGAATGGTAACAGTAGAGTTTAATCGTCCCGATACGATCAGACTCTTTTCATTATTGCATTTTGGTTTGAATGGATTGTATCGTTGTTGCATTGCATTGCATATTTAAGATAGTATAGTTTGCCCTTACTGAGTTTATCAACTCATTAGTTTCCTTGGTGTTGTAGGCAAGGGAAAAGCTAAAGTTGAACAGTGACAGGACTACGAGCTGGCGGCGGGCGGTGTGTGTGGCATTTTACAAGAAGAAATGAATTCCCGTGGCATATTATATGTTTTTAATTCCGCATTATATTTTGAGAACATTGTTGTAATGTTGAGACCGGGACTGAATCCCGAGGCCCCGAACTTGAGAGAAAACGGTGGCTCTTTTTCCTGAACTCAAGAGAAGTCAGGTGGATGTGTTTTGACTAAGGAAAGAGATTTAAACTTTCGTATTACAAAAAAAAAAAAAATACGAGCTCGTTATGTTATAAAGTAATTTATGTTTTACGTATTTAAGTAAGATTATAGTAGATAATAGAAAGAAAACCCCTCTGTCGCGGCCTACGGCCTAGCGCTGGGTCGTGACACTTCCCACTGAAAACCGAAACCGATATTCGACCGCCTTCCTCTTCTGATGTTTCAGTAAGCTCTCCGGCCCTATCCTTAAACCCCCATTCTTCGAATGGTTTAGGGTTTAGATTTTTAGGAAATTTCTGGGTTTTGAGCGATTTAATAGGATTTTTTTAAGAACAATTCAGCAGAAATCTGCAATGCCTTCTTTCGGGACCTAATCGGGGTCGGGATCCCCTGCTGTCCAAGCAGAGGTTCCTCCGTCACCTACAGTAATGAGTCCGCCACCACATTCGACAGTGGAAAAAGGACAGAAGAAGAAGGGAGCGGCGAAAACTTCAACCACTCCAGTTCCTTGGCCGGCTACCGCAGTGGACAGCCCGGCTTCGCGGTCCTCTAGAGCCGCAGCCTCAAGGCCCGCCCCCTCGGCCTCCGCTCTGCGGGTGACCGAGGACGAAACTGTAGAGTCGCCCCAGGAGACGGCTGCTCTACAGCCTCGCCATGCCCTCGCCTCTCATCGTCGCTGAGGCTAGGGTTTCCTCGTGCTCCGCGAATGACGTGGAGCGCGTTCGGAGCAAATTCTACCTGCTCGCGGACATAACCACCAGGGCAATGACCGCGGCGGAGTGCTCCAATCGCCCCACATACTCGCTCGTGGCCTTCAACAAGGCCGTCATGAAGCACGAGGTACGACTCCCCCTGCATCCCTTGGTTCGAAGAGTGCTGGCACACTTCAACCTGTCCCCGAGCCAACTGAATCCGAACACCTATGAGATACTGGCGGGGATGCACATCTTGTGGAGGCAGCTGTTCGAGGAGGATCTCAACATCAAGGAGGTCTGCCACCTTTACAAGCCTTCCTCGAAGAAGTCCGAGGCTGGCTACTTCTTCTTTGCTCCATGGGAGATGATAATGATGACGAATCTTCCTCCTCCTGCGAGAGTTGGAAAGAGAAGAACTTCTGGGTCGGGGGGAACTTCGAGAAGTTCTGTGGCGGGAGCCCGGCGAGTCCCAAGGTACTACAATGTTCTCGGTAAGTATTATACTTAGGAAATTTTTCCACTTTTTGGCAATATCTCATTGACTAACCTTTCAAGATCTTATGCAGGAACGTTCATTAGGACTCCTGTGATCGGGGATCAGCGGCAGAGGATCGAGGTGGCCCTCACCCATCCCGAAGAGTGCTGAGATGTCCGGGTCCTCGTCACCGAGGATAACTTGGTAACCCACGGGTGGATCTCTACCCGCGTAGAGTTGGACCGGACCAACTCCACCCCTACAAGCCAGCCCCCATGAAGTCCTAGCCCGCCTCCGAGGAGCCTTTCGCCGAGGCCGAAGAGGGTGTAGCCGCTCCTCCACAGAAGGCTGTTCCTCCGAAGACAGCCGCTCCTCCTCTGAAGACCACTTCCTCTGGGCTGCTGAAGAGAAAGAAAGCGGCCTCCTCTTCGAAGAGGCCTGCTTCCTCCAAGTCCACGGCCGGATCTACTTTGCCTACGACAGAGGAGGCCGAAGAAGAGATGCCTTCTCCGGAGCCCTTGAAGAGGAGAAGGAGATCAGGGACGGATTCACAATCGACTCACGAGGTCACTCCCGCCAACCCTCCTCACTCCAGGAGTGAGGGTGTTCCGAATTCTCGAACCGGGATTGCTCCCGAGTCCGAGAACTCTCAAGTGCCCCCGGACGCTCCCTCGGAGACAGCTCGCGAGGGGAGTTCTTTTGAAGAAGGAGCCAGGAAGGCACTTAGGGCAGCGGAGGAGGTAATTCGAGGGGCGAGTCCTTTGGATCTGCCAATCACTCCGCCGACCATGATAGAAGATCCTCTTCTTAGCATTGAGGATCTTCTCGAAGAGGAGCACGCAGATCCGGCTTCTTCCCTATCGAATGCTTCTCTGAGGCAGGCTTCGCCTGCTCAGACTTTGAATCAGACTCCGCCTGGGTCGACTCACTCCGCGTCCATCATCCTCGACGATGGTAAGTAGACACTTCCTACAAAACCAGATGTGTGATAAAAGGATTCTAAATTTAGTCGAAATTAGAATACTAACTTGTTTATCGTTCGTAGATGAATTTTTCAGTCGACTGGGGTCCTCGCCTTCGACGGGATCCCTGGCTCAACAACCCTCTATCCTCGAGTCTTCCACCGGGGACAAGGACAAGGGAAAATAGGTAGTAGAAGACGCTTCTCCTTCAGAAACTCCGCTCCCGAAGGAGAGCGATACTCATCGTGAGGACACTGTGGGTCCTTCATCTTCTAAGACACCGGTCGGAAAGTCCTCGCGGGAAGAGCCTACCGAGGTTTCCAAGAACCCTCTGGAGGACTTCACAGTCCCTCTAGCTGGGACTTTTTTTGGCGAGGGATCTTTTACTCCCTCGGGGTCCTTTCCTTGGATCCCCGATCTCGTTCCCATGCTGGACGAGATTTGGGCCAAGGAGAGCTTCAAGCAGTTGTTCGAGGAGCAACTCCAGGCCGGCAATCGAGAGGGTATGCGGATACTCTTGAGGGTAAGTTTTGCTAACTTCCCTTCGGGAATTTCTACGTTCACTTTTAACTCCCTTATTTACTACAGGCATTCTTCGCCAATTTTGTCTACTCTCGGAGAACCGAGGCCATCTTCACCCAGGGTAGAGAAGCCTTGCTTCACCTTCACGAAGAGAATGAGAAATTGGCTGCCAAGCTCAACGAGGTCTCCTCCAAAGCAGATCTCTCAACCGAGATGATGGAACTAGTGACCAATAGCCTTAGGCGCTCTATGAGCACAAGAGAGATCGCGATGAAGAGTTGGCCAAACTCCGAGAGGAATTAGATAAAGAACGGGCATCTCGCATCGAGGTGGCAGCTAGGTTTGTGGAGGAGCTGAATAAGGCGAGAGTGTTGTAGGAGGAGGCGTGGAAGAGCCTCGAGGGCGAGCACCGTCTTCACGAAGAAAACCTTCTCTCCGAGAAGGCAGCCTTTGAAGCGGTGCTCAAGAAGGAAACTGGGATGAGGGCAGGCGTCCGAAATGAGCATTAAAGCGCTCGAAGATGAGCTTACAACTGCCCAAGGCGAGCTTAGTAGGGTCGAGGCTGATCTCAATAGGGCCAGAGCTAGGATCCGCACTGCCGTGGCAGACTTCAAGAAAAGCCCCGTCTTCGAGAATTATATTGAATCGTGGAGACAACAGTGGGTCTCAGATTTTTGCCGAAGTGAAGGTTTCATGGTTGAAATACAGCAAGCCACCCTTGCGGGTACCAACAGGGTGTTAGATAAGCTTAAAATTCTTCATCCCGAATGGAACGTGGTCGAGGAGGTCAAACGTCCACTTCCACGCCCGCCTGATTCGCCTGAGCAGTCGCCTTCTCAGCTTTTTTGAGTTATTTTTCTTTATTTTCCTGCGGGGTATTTCGGACGCCCATCTCCTATAATCTATTAAATAAATTAAACAGTTTTTGTTTTCACAAAATTGTCTTAAGTATTTATTTCTTTGCAATTCTAACTTCTAACTTTTTTCTTCCACTTGCTTCCCTTGACTAACACGATCAAGTCCCTCCGGGATCGACTATGTTAATGCGAATTGCGCCCTCTTCGAGGAACAAACTATGCCTTCTCCGATGGTCATAATTCAAAACATGCCATCTCCGACGGTCATAATTAAAACAAATTAAGTAATTAAATAGATCGTAACCCGAACATACCTTTCTTCGAAACATGCTCCAAGTCACTCTGGGTTTTACCTTCTCCGAAGGTTTATCCCGAACCAAGCTCTCTCTTCAAAGGTAGCTCTTGGCCAAATCTAATAACCGACGAAACTCGTAAGCACCTTATTACTCGCAATGGTCCCCGATGCTTCTGAATAAAGTGTGGCCTCTTTACTTATATGCTTCAGTGATCGAACTTAGTCCAATTTTCCAAAATTCTCCTAAGTTTTTCACACCTCAGGGTTCTCCCTTTAAGCATACCTAGGTCTTCTATCTTCTCCGAAGAATAGAATGACTAGAAGCAAATTAGCTAAATGCTTTCCAAGTTAATCCCCAAACAGGTTGAGACCTGACAAGAAGAATCTTTTGTGTGACAGGAAGCTTCAACGATTAAAGCCTATGTAAGTCCTCTGAACTTACGCATTCTAGCCTCACACGTCTTCGAAGTACCTATAGGGCGCACCTATTTCTTTCTGGTACCCCGGATGCCCCATTGTCTCCCTAAGCGCTCCCGCAGTCAAAGAGACAGTCGAGGGTGGTGTTTCTAGAAATCATCCGCTCCGTGGTTCATTCATTTATACACCGAGTTTATAGTCTACTTCGTAGATTTTTTTTTACGAGGACAATAAATGACCGACAATTGAATTCTTGGTATCAAACTTGCTGAGCTTTTATTGATAACTGCTGTATTATAATATTTATACAAGAGGACAAAAATGAAAATTGATTACAAATCAGGAGAGCCTATTGATAGTATTTCTTCAGATGCTCTGCATTCCAAGGATTCTTGATCGGGACCCTAGCGCGGTCCGCAATTCGGTATGCACCCGATTTCAGCACCTCAGTGATCTAGTACGGTCCCTCCCATAAATATCCAAGTGCTCCGGCTGCTCCTTGGTGTTCTGAAATACTTGTCTAAGGACGGTATCCCCGACCTTGAACTTTCTTTCTTTCACCTTAGAGTCATAATACCTCGCCATACGCTGCTTATGGGCTTCCATTCGGATCCTCGCGACTTCTTTACATTCCTCGATCATGTCTTTCTCCGCTGCCAAGAGCGAGGCATTGGTCTCTTCGTCAAAATTTTCGCATCGAAACGAAGGGACTTTCACCTCCGTGGGTAACATCGCTTCGCTGCCATATGCCATGGAGAATGGGGTTTCCCCAGTGACCGTTCTGGCGATGGTGCGATAACTCCAAAGGACTACAGGCAGCTCCGCGGCCCATCGTCCTTTGAGTGTGTCGAGGCGTCTCTTCAGGGTCACCTTGATATCACGCGCGGGACTACAGGCAGTTCAGGGTCACCTTCAGTCTCTTCAGGACTACAGGCAGTTCAAAAGAAAGACCTAGACTATCACGCGCGGGCTCCAGCTTCGGTCGGGGGTTAGCAACTTCGCTGGTCGAGCCTTCCATCTTCAACGAAGTCTTTGCTTCCTCTCTGAGGCTAGCTTCGCGGGGGTGGATCCACTTCGAGGATCCACGGCCTTTTGGCCTGCCAATCCCTCTCCGAGAGTCTTATAATAAAATTGACACCACCTCCGGTGGTGATTCTCCAGCTTATTTTTTAGGGCACAAGATCGAGGGTCATCTTTGATAATATCCGTACACTTTTCATCTGGGGGAGGCTCCTCCGATGACGTGGCATTTTTGTGCTGTTGGAAACGAGTGTGTTTTCGTATTAATTGCTCTTCGGGGACTCTGCCCTGAGGATACAATCGTGAACGAAAAATCACTTACAACAACACTCATTATATTGTTGTAGTATACTACACTTCGTTGTCTGATAGTTAGATGTAACAATGTGGCTTTTTAAGGAATAAATAAACGGAGCAAACGGTGAGGATTAGAGCAAAAAGTCATTCAATCATGTAGTAGGGCATTAAGGGTATAGATAGAGTCGTAAATTGGTCACTTGTTGGTTAAAATAATGGAAGAAAATGGAGAAAAGAAAAAAAAATGACCCACACAAAGACAAAAAGTTAAAAGTCAATTTTTTTTTGTGTTTTAAGAAACTGATTGTATCCTCTATTGATTGGTTCTGTCAATGTTGGGTTATTCTCCTTGGGTTTGGTTCTCTTAGCTTTGGTTTTGTGCTTGGGTTGTTTTTTTTTTTTTTTTTTCTGCTTAATGATACTTAAATTGTATAAAACAAAGAAGAGCAATACATAGAGTCTAGATAGGTAAGGGGTAGCTCAGAACATGAAAACTGTTCCAACACAGTTGGAATTGAGAACCCAATGGCTAACGGAGTCAGCCGCCTCATTACAATTACGAGGAATCCAACTTAATTAAAAATATTCAAAACTAGATAAGACATTAACAACAGAGAAAAACCTTGTCAAAGCCTCCCAATCCGGGGGAGAGACTGAGCTTGATAATGCCTCAAGTGCAAGATGGCAATGAAATTCTATCCAAATATTTGGACATTCATTCGCAAATTCAGCTCCCAGACCACATGCAAGAATTTCGGCTTCAAGAGGCGATGAAGCAGTCTGAGTTTTTGCTATGATTTTGCTGATTAAGCCCTCTTGGTCAATGAAAATTACCGCTAATCCTGCTAATCCATGCTTGAAACTTGCATCCACTTGAACTTTGCCCCAGTTAATGCCCAAATTCTATTGGAGCATGGATTTCGAAGCTTGGACATAATCAGCCAGCAGTTGAAATTTTGGTATTCCATCCGAAAGATTGGCTAAGTAAAGTGTATGCTATTATTTTTCTTGATACACTGCATGATCATTTAAAGGATTTGAGGGGTACCTTTGAGACACAAGTCATTCCTGGTTCTACAGATACCATCCAGAATGCAAGTAGCTTTGATTAAAAGAGATTCGCGTCCAGTCTTCTTTCCTTCTAGCCACATGCCTAATTGTGAAACGGAATGGATCCCTAGCCTTTCAGTTCTAACTCCCATAACTGCAAACCAGATGGCACGACTGAATGGGCATTCAACAAACAAATGGAGAATCGATTCTTGTGGCGCATCACAGAACGGACAAGACTCATCTATGGAGAAATCACGCTTGAGAATCTGCCTCGTAGGAAGGATGTCACGCATGATACACTATAATAGCAATCTGTGGCATTTATGAAGTTTTGGCCTCCAGAGGAGTTTCTATTCCTTTAATTCCTTAGTGAAGTTGAAATTGTTGAGACATGGATAAGCGCCATGCATTGAGAAAATGCAAGATTTATGTCCTTGCAAGAAAAGTCGATCTGGCAAAGGCTCGGGGAGAGGTTTAATCCGAGCAATATCTTTGACCGTCTCTTGATCGAATAATCTATGCAGATGATCTAAATTCCAAATTATGGACCTTTGAATGAAGAGTTCTGATACTTTCGAAATATTGTTATCGAACCTGTCTACTGGGTTGAAAGACGGCCTTGGTTCTCCATTGGGGCGCCGAGGGATCCAAAGAACCTTCCAAATATCGATTCGTGATCCGTCCCCAACCATATAGCAAGCCTCGTTCTTTAGAAGTTCTCTTACTACGATGATTCTTTTCCAAACCGACGAATCAGTAGATCGAGGCTTACTATTCCTGAAGGTTGTTGACATGCAATATTTTGTCTTCAAAGCAGCTGCTAAGTTCGAATTTTCTTCTGATACCATTTTCCAGGCAAACTTCGCCAGTAGAGTGAGATTCATGTCGTGGAAATGATGAAATCCTACTCCACCCCTTGCTTTGGGTTTGCACAAACTCTTCTATAACGCGAAAGCCATGTATTTATTTGAATATGAGATCCATTTCCACCAAAACTTACTTGCAATAGAGTCGAGCTCTTTGCAATTCTTTTTTGGTACTAGGAACAAACTCATTGTATATGTGGGTACTAAGGAAATTACTGCTTTGATAAGAGTGGTGCACCCTACTCTAGAAAGGATTCTACTCTTTCAACTTTCAATACGACCACATACCTTATCCTTTAAGAATTGGAAGTCGTTGACTCTGTTTATTGATAGCAGTAGCTAGTTACCTAGGTATTTGGCATTGCTGTCCATATTTATCATAAGTGTCCGGGCCTTAATCTTCCTTTGAATCTCTCTGTCCGTGTTTTGAGAGAAGAAAATGGATGACTTGTTCTTGTTCAAAATCTGACCAGACCATTTGCAGTAGCAAGAAAGGCAATCATCTAGCTCAGGCGACCTCGTTTTCATTTGCTCAACAGAAAAACAAGGTATCATCTGCAAACATTAAGTGGGTGACAGTAGGAGCGTGCCTTGCTATTTGAATTCCATGGATCTTCCCTTCTTTTTCCTTCTTTGCCAATAATCTCGAAAAGACATCACTGCACAAAATACACAGATAAGGCGAGAGAGGATCGACTTGCCGAAGCCCCCATTGCAGCTTAAAAGCGTAAACAGGGCTACCATTAAACATAATTTGGTAGGAAACAGAGCTCACGCTGTACATGATCAGATTGATAAAATGAGAGTGAAACCCGTTAAGTTCCAATACTCGTATTAGAAAACACCACTCGGTCCTACCGTACGCTTTGCTCGTATTTATTTTGATGGCCAAAAGACCCCATTTTCCTTTCTTTTTCCTGATAGTTTGGAAAGTTTCATGAGTCAATGCCGAACTTTTAGCAATCCATCGACCGAGAACAAAGGCTACCTAGAAGGGGGAGATGAGTGAGCGTAGAATAGGGCATAAAATTATCACAATGATTTTGGAGACTATATTGTATGCCATATTGCATAGGTTGATGGGGTGAATTTGGTCAAAACAATTCGCTCCGGCTTTCTTAGGAATTAAGTAGATAAAAGTTCTATTTAGCTCGGTAACAAATTTACCGGTGGAGGAGAATTCTTGGACAAAGCTAACGACTTGGGGGCCAACAACATCCTAGCGATTCCTAAAGAAACAGCCCGAAATCCCATCCAGAGCTAGGGCCTTGAGTGGGTTGATCTCCTAAGTTGCCTTCCTTACATCTTCAGTCGTTGGAATCCGAAGAAGTTTGATGTTTTGTTCAGGTGTGACACGAGCGTCAATAAGATCAGCAACAGAATCCCAGAGAACCGAATTAGAGGATCTAAAGTGCTCTTTGAATTTGGAGTTCTAGATATCACCCATTTGTGCTCGACTTGAGACCTGAATACCATCATGATTTTTAAGGCTCCAGATGTGATTCTTTTTTTGCCGGATGACAATTGAGGCAAGAATTAATTTTGAATTGCGATCTCCTTCCTTCAGCCATATTTCTCTTGATTTTTGGCACCAGAACAGCTCCATCTACTCCCAAGTTGCGAAGATTTCAAGTTGGATACTTACTTCATCTTTGAGAGAGGTCTCATCTTGAGTGGAGTTTTGAATGTATTGCAGTTTGTTGTGAATATCAGTAAGCCTTGAGTGGCACTGACCAGATACATGTTTGTTCCACCAAATGAGTGCTCGACTTGTGTTTTTTATGCTCACAACGAGCTAAAAACTTTGAAAGCCTGAAAACGTGATGTTCCATGCTCGTTCTATCATTAGCCAACAACTAGGATCTTTACACCATGCTTTGAAAAAATGGAAAGGGAAACTTAATTTTCCCTTCTCCAATCAGTATCCAATATGATGGGGCCATGATCAGAATCGACAATGGGTAGGTTTATAACCCCCGCTTTTGAAAAAAAGCATGAACAAATCAGAAGAGCACAACGCCCTATCAAGTTTCTTCTTTATGAACTCTTGTATGTCTCTTTCGTTCATCCATGTGAAAAGGCCTCCATTACTTCCCATATCGATCCCACCTGAGTTACGAAGAAATGTGTCTAGGATGTTGTTGCCCGAGTTACGAAACGGACGGCCCTCTGATTCTTCGTCTGGGCTTCTGATGAGATTGAGGTCCCAGATACAAGTCCACGGAATTTCCTCAGCCTTGACAACCTTACACATGTCCTCCCAAAACTTCCTTTTTTCTACTCCAACAGAGGCACTGTAGGTTACGAGCAATTTCCATTGACTGATATTATTTTCAGAGTGTATCACAGCTGAAATGACATTGCTCGAAACACCATCTACTACCAAGTTTAATTCATCTTTCCATAATAGACAAATTCTTCCCGCTTGGTCTACAAAACTATGTGCAACTCCATGATCGAAACCCAAATGATGCCAAAGATTTTCCATAAATGCCTCATTATCCTTTGTTTCCATGAAGAAGACACAATGAGGCCTGTGCTTCCTTATAAGTATCCTTAAGGCTTTTTTTGTCGAGGGACGGGCTAGCCCCCGACAGTTCTATGAGATGAGGATCATGGTGCTGTGGGGGGTCTGATAAAGGCCACCTCCTCGCCCGTGTGAAAATCCAGCTTGTGTGTTTGAGCACTCTCTTGATGTTTATCTGCATCAGTTCTGATTCCCGGAATATTGCGAGCTTTGGGTGTGGGGGACTTGGATTTAAATTTCCCTGACTCTTCTCCTCGTGGACATGGTCTTCAAACGTTGTGCCTCCTTGCTTGAGTTTGGGGAGAGAGCTTTGATAATTTCATTGCAGCTGACTGGTTCGGAATAGTCGAGGAAATTTTGGAGAGCTCAGTCGCGTAGGTCAGGGAGAAGCATATTAGGTGCTTTGCATTTCCCTGTCCCCTTTACCTGGGCTTGAATTTCTTTGTATTGGTCAACTTGGGCCACAACAGTTGTTTAGGCTTATACTTTTGGCCCAAGAGCTGAATGAGGGCCATTTTCCCCTCCTGCTGGCTTGGCCAATCTACCCTAATAGCCTTTGGGAAGGCATGAAGGGCCTGAGAATTGCAAATCAGTTAGTGGGGTAGCTTCCATATCTGTTGAATATGAAGGGCCTGAGAATTGCAATCAGGAATGTGAAGGGATTAAGAAATAATTGATTTGTCACAGCTTGTGGGTCCTACTAGAACAAATTCTTTGTCACGGGTAATTTTAAGGTTGCTTGTGATCCCCACAACGACCAAATTGTCCTTTCGTACGATGCTTTCAGAAATAGGTCGAGCACACTCTGAATGCATGGCAAGAACGTCAAGCTCGACTATTTGCTCTGACAAATTCAGAGGTTTGTACGAGATTTTTTCTGGGTCTAGTATGCCTAGCTCCTTTCTGATCGCCAGAAAACCATCTTCTTGGCAGTCATTTTGGGGTTCCTGTATACCAGGCGCTAAATCCACCATGTTTTTGAAATGGCCCCCTTTCTTCCCAAAATCTGGATTAGGCACTTCCATTTATTGAGTTGTTTTTTCGTGGTTTGTTGGCCCCCTTCGGTTGGAAATATTCATTCCAGCCATCTGTGCTATAGGAGTCATGATCTTTAGCGATGAGGAGAAGCAAGATTCGTCGTTTGATGTATACCTTATCTATAGCATGTATATCAGCACTGTTTGCCCCGAGGAAGGGTAAACAAACACCTGTTGGACATTACAAGTCTTTTGATCTTGACCGAGCATACCACATTTATAGTACTATCACAACCCGCTAGCACAAGCGGCGATGACTTTATCATCTAACTTTCATAGTTAAATTCATAAACCACAATATAATATAAGCAAATTATCGCATGCGTTTTGTTTTGTTTTGTTTTTTTTGTTTTTGTTTTTATTTTTTTTACAAATTAGAGTCACTATATCAAACCTAGATATTTAAGTCGTATATATTTTTATATATATTCATCATAAAACATATATATGAAATCTGGGTATAGTCTCGCTGGTGTCACAAGTCTTGTCCACATGTACGCTCTCCAGTGCTCGAAGATCTTACGTCATTTCGTTTGGAGCTTACCTTTATCTACAATATCAAGAAACTTAGTGAGTTGCTAAACTCAGTAAGTGACGAACTAACTAACCTATAATCATGCCAATGCAACATTATAATAATACAAGTAATATTTATTTAAAGCATAATAAACAATTAGGTAGAGATAAACTGTCCCATACCGATTGATTCCTGCTTCTAGAATTATCCATAACAGTTCATACTTTCTTAGCGTTCGCCTCAGCCGTTCTCGTAGACATCTCGACGATTGTGTTTTCATTTCAGATTATTTGGGATCCATTAATGGTACCACATAACTTTACTTTAATGGCGCCAAGCGGGGAGTGGGCAAGCTCACCTTGCGGAGCATCTCCCTACTATAAATCCTCTTATACAGAGCAAGCTCTGCCAGTGCATTTCATCGTTATTTTCCTTTTTCATAACATGTAAGAGGAATAATGGTCTCAAAGGACATCAGTACCATCGACATCGTTTCATAATTCTATCTTATGTTGTTGACTGATAATCAACAACCCCCAGTACCTTATCATTTCAGGCAGCCAAGTCACATTACATACTTTCTTAAGAGGTTACGGGTTCAGGGTTAAATCCCGACCCTTGTTGTCTTCAATGTCATTCCAGCATCAATTAACGCTCGGGACGTCAATTCGGAGTTGCTAGGACATCATACTTGGCTTGAATCCGGCAATTAACGATGTCCGTCTCATAACCCTCTCTTACCTTTGGTCCAAGGACCTAAGGTTATTTCATCATAAAAAGGTAATTTAATAGCAATAAACAAGGCTCGGTGTACTTTTGTTCTATCCGATTAACCTATCGGAACACATTCCATACTACGTATTATTTAATGCGGGAGAAATCTCGATTTATCTTAATTGTATTCATATTATCGAGACTCGGGCCTATTCTTATAAATTTCTATCGGTTAAAGCATAAATCATGGTTTGCACATAAACCTAGCACGTAATAATACAATATATAGCACACTTCTTGAGTTGTAGGTGCATCGTTCACTTACTTGGGTCACTTGTCTACAAATCCAGGCCGCTTCGGCTTAGTTTCCAAGATGTTCAGGTCCGGGACTTTTCCAAGTTCCTGAACCATTGAAAAAAAATCTTATTTAGTCCAATGACTAACTTTACTTGTTCTTAAAAATCACTTCTCATTGATTTAAACTCACTTTATTAAGTACAAGTCATTTATACCATGTCATTTTTCAGCTTAAAACTGTATTTGGTCGGAGTTCAGGGCATCGAGTGTCCTTCTGGTGCAAGCCGGCAGCATGCAATGCACATCGGGCGTTCACGGGCCATACCGGGCACCCACAGGCTGTGATGGGTGCGCACGGGTCATCCACGGGCATACTGGGCACACACAAGGTACATGCAGCGCGTCTGGGCACCTGGCGTACACTCTGCGTGCCTAACGGGTGCACTGGGCACCTAGCGTGTACGCTGTGCGCCTGACTGGTACACTGGGTGCCTGGCGCGTGCTCAGCGCTTGCATTACATGCCTGATGCCCGCGCTGGGCGCTTTGGCAGCATGCCCACAACGTCCATTAGCCCGGGTGCTGTCCAATTTTCACCAATTTGTGCGATAACACTTCAAAACTTATTTTTGAAGCTTTATTCACTATTTTACACTTCAAAACATATCAAACTTCAATAAAACCTACTAAATCACAAAAATTTATCCACCTATACCTGTGATCAAACACAACGTATTCAACACATAATTCAACTTTGTTAATTCCTTTCTCAAGTAACGATTTCCATTTCCTTTGTCATCCATCCATCAAATATCCATCCATAAAACAGTTTACGATCACCAAATTATTCATACAACAATCACATCATATTTTTTTCCAAATCATCTTTAAACACACTAGTAGGAACTCATGGTTTCTAAGGAGAAGATTTCTACCTTTGGTGTTTTTTCTTGGTACTTGAATTTGTGGAACTTTCTTCCAAACACTTCTCAAAGCTTTTCAATAGTTTAAAACACAACAAAAAGAGTTATTAAGTGCTAAAAGTGTACTTAAGAGAAGTTGAAAGCAATGAGATATTAAAAATCTTACCAAGCTTGCTTAAACTAAACTTTTTCTTCTTCAATTTCTTCTTCTTCTTCTTCTTCTTCTTCTCCTTTTTGTTCTCTCTCTTTTCTTTCTCTTGCCCTTTTTCCTCACTTTCTATTATGTACCTAAGTTATAAATTCGTGCTAAGCCTTAATATTTAAGTAAAAAGCTAAGCTAGTTGGTGTGTCACGACGATGTCATGGCGAGGTAATCAACTTTGCACCTCAAGCATACACTTTGACACCTCTTGCTTAAATTATGCCAACCAAGAAAACTTAATATCAAATTCCATCTCTAAAGGGAAGCTCATACTTAGCCATGTGAACGTCGTGCTTACTTCTTTTACAAAATTTGGACTTTAGTCCACCGGAATAAACCCTTAATAACATAGTCCTTTGTTATATTTTAAAACTTATTTCTTAGCCCTTCTAATACTATTTCTTTCTTTATTAACCTTATTTGTCTAATTCTAAAACATTATATAAATTTTTAGAATTTATAGAGCTCAGTTACTATTTTTCCTCAGTGTTACGATTTCGGTCCCGAAATAGCGATTTTTACCAAAATTTCAACGTAACTTCTTCGTTTGACCTCAAATTTTATACCTGAGCTTAATATAATTATATAAGCTCAAAAATAATTCATTTTCTTGATTGGTGAACATTTTCTCCACTTTTACCAATTTTGTGCCAAAATTGCGATTTTCGTAAAGTTTCGGGCTCAACGTGCAAATTTTGGCCATAACAAGAATTCTTGAACCAATTCCTTTTTTTTAGTAACCAAGATATGATATTAAACTCATTCCTTGATAAAAATAATTATTTACTAGCTCTTAGTTTAGTAATTCGACTAGTTGCGTCTTAATTAGTCGAATTAGGTTTGGGACTCGTGAGGGACTTTATGGAAGATAAGCATTCTCTTACTCATTATAATTCTCATGAAATATACAACGGTTTATTTATCATAATATTATCGGGATGTTGGGGAGTCGGAGTTTACAAGCACAAAGTAGGAAGTTTTTCATATTTGGATTGAATCCATCTAAAATCATTAGCAGGTATATTAAGAAAGAAACCACATGGGAATGCTTGGTTTAAAGGCAGCTCCACTCAGAATCTGAGGTAGCCTAGCCTTGTCGGATTATATCCTTTTTCTTCTTGACCTCTATTTCTCTGTAAAGACCCACTTTTGCCCCTACATGCTCCGTATTCGTCTGTGTGAGGTATTACAGCGAAAGTCCCATTGCCCTGACCCAAAAAAGGGGCCGTCTGAAATGGCTCAGACGACCAAACACCATCTTCAGACCACTCCTTAATATTCATCAGAGTATTGTTAAGAACCCCAGGTCTCTTTTCCAAGGCAAATTCGTAATCTTTTGTGTTCTCAAACAAAAACGTGACATATTCTGAGTAATGTGCTTCTGAGGCTAGCCAATGGCATGTGTTTCAGCCTGCACCATTTGTCGATGACCCCAGTGGAACGTTCCAGGTCTAATACTCCTTCGTCGGGGACTAGTTCAAAGGAGAAAGAAGGCGGTGGATCTCGGGATTGTTCCTCTTCCTCTTTGTCTTGTCTTCCTATTCTCTCTACTATAATCGGTGACTTCCTTGGTAGATTTCTGAAAGGTTATGAAAGTGTGTGGAATAACTACAGACGAAACCAGCAGTGCTAGTTCATCTACGGCTTGGAAAGAACCAACGAGGCGCTACTCAGTAGAGAGCGAAAAGAGGTTGAAATTCATACCTATCTACATGGTTAATGGTTTATGCTTGTTTTTCTTGGTTTCGTTATAAGAAAGAACAAACTTAGGATATTGATCTTAATCTTGCTTATTACTTTATCAGTATATAGCAATGGAGATTATTGAACTAACTCATACTGGTTGCAATTTTTGTGGTTTGAGATTGAAACCTCAATATCTTTTTTTTTTCTTTTCTTTTTTAACTTTTGATTTTATTTTGAAGAAGAAAATTTAAAGAGGCTTAGACATTGGTTTGCGTGAGTTTCTCTGTCCTTTATATCTTGTTTTGATACATTTTATTTGCTCAAAAAGTTTATAATTTAATTAATTAACTATACTACTAGGTATTAGCATTTAACTTAAGTATTTAGAAGTTAATAAGGAAAATAAGTGGTGCCTCTCTATCCAATAAAGTGCCCATATGGATTATTAAAATATTCACAAAAGCCATAATTATACTACAATATTTCTCGTTACCAAACAATTTTCTATTTACATTCAACATTCCTTGAATTACATTATCCTGAGGTAACAAAGACTATAGCTTATTTGAAATGTCCATTAAACCCTATACATAAATCACTTATCCCTTATATTATATAGGGTTTTTTTGCAGCGATGACCCCCGTCCTTTACCTACTTTTGCAATCAGATACCTAACCTTTTTTTTGGCAATTGGCTCCCCATGCTTCGATTTCTTTGCAATTTTATGCAATTTCATTAAATTTGTTCAATTTTGGACGGAATAGAGCATGTGAGAGTCACATGAGCTTTATCTGAAGGTATTTTTATGTCTTTTGATTAAAAAACTAAAATTCCAATAAAAAATAAAAGAAAAAACAAAGAAAAAAAAAGCTAATCAGCAAAAAAAAATTCTCTCTTTCAAGTCTCAAGTCTCAATCTCACTTTCTTTGATTCAGCCAAAAACATATCTCTATCTGTATTTCTCTCTCTCTCTCTCGATCTCGATTGGAACTTGGAAGGGCAGAAGGTTTGGGTTGGGCACGAAGGGTTTGGGGTTCAGAGTTGGGCGGCGCTGCGGGGGGTTTGGGGTTCGCTGCTGGGCGGCACTGTGGGGGATTTGGGGTTTGCTGTTGGGCGGCGGCACGAGGGGTTTGAGGTTCAGTGTTGGACGGCGGCACGGGGTAGGGGGTTCGTAGTTTGAGCTTGAAGATTGAGGGCGGCGGCACGGTTGAGCTTGGAGGTTGGTGGGGTTCCCTTTCTTTTGGTTTTGGGTAGGCTGGGGGTTAATCGGACGTGGTCGGGAATTCTTCTACGACGAGCGTGCAATGGGGTTTAGGGTTTGAACTTCGCCTTTCTCAAGACTAAGCCGCATATCTACCACTCATAAAACCTCACACCCTGCACAGCCTCTACCTTCCCGACCCCAAGCCACCAAGCGGCGTCTCCACCATTCGTGAAAACCCACACCTCGCACGACCTTGCCTCCGCCTCTATCACTTGCAAAATCTAATATGGTCGTTCTTTGTGTTTATGGGTGTGGATTATTTTTATTTGAGTGTTGTGGATTTTTCGGTGTAATTACAGATTTGGTTTGGATTTGAGTAATATGGAATTTTTGTGTTCATGAGTTTGGTTAGGATTTGGATTTTTCTGTAATTAATTTTGGATTTTTTATCAAATAATTCATATTTGGATTGAAATTTCAAAGAACATAATTTTTTTTTTATTTTGCTTGATTGGTGAAGAAATTTCCAACAACTAGGGCTAAGCATGAAACCCGCAAAACCGAGCTTCCCGCCCGCCCAAAACCGTCCCGCTCGAAATAAAAAAATTTTGGTATACCAAACAAAAAATGGGTGGTTTTGGTATTTCCCAAAAACTTTTTGGGCGGTTTTCGGGTTTGAAATTTTGGATTTCAGTTTTCCCGAAACCGCCCAAATGTGCTTTAAAATATTAAATATTTATTTTTAGTTTTTTATTCATTCTTTCTTTTCGTTTTAGATCTAGGGTATACACTTTAGTCTTTACCGTTTATTCACATTTCAGCCCCTCTTTCTCTGATCTCTCCTCATCGACGCCGTCACCTGAGGAGTAGGCCGCCAGATGCTGTCGTAGCTGCAGAGTAGGATCCTGTCGAGTCCGACGCTTTCATCGCCGCTCGTCGACGCCCAACGCTGATATCGCCACTCGCCGACGCCCGACACGGTCATCAACAGCGCACACTCAACTTGGCCACCGGTGGATTGCTCGTCTTCAACACAGTGCACTCTCAAGTCTCAATCTCAGGTAAATATATATTCACAACTTAAGCTTTCTTTTGATTTGTTCTGTTTTTGGTCTTCAAAATTTCAAATAGATTTTTACGTCTGAGAAGGTTTAAAATTTCCAATTGTAATACAATATCTCTGCTTCATCTCAAGTATCTCTACTTTATCCAAGTATCTCAGATATATTTATAATTATTTTACCATTGCGATTTCTTTGGTTTTGTCGTCGAAGAGTGAAATGTGGCTTGAATTTCTTCTTTCGTGGTTGTGTTTTCGTTTTTGTGGATATTTTTGTAGATGTTTTGTGATTTTAGTCTAGTGATATTTTGTGAAAATTACTTCTTTCCTGGTTGTGTTTTCTTTACTGGCTTTTGAATTTCATGCTCGACGAGTTTCTTCATCGGATTCGTGATTTACTTTTTTGGTGATGAACGTATTTGTGACCTTAAAGAGATACTCAGAATCATAATTAATTTGGCAATTGAGCGATCAAGTTGAACAAAACAAAATAAAGAACTTGCAATATTAGGTCAGTAGAGAATTGTTTAATTCGAGAGAACATACTTTCTCACATAAGAAATAAGGGATTGATAAATTCTCTGTTTATTTCCTCATCCTTGATTTTTTAAGCTATATATGTGAATCTGCCTTTTTCAGAAAAGAATGTGTGTATCTATACCTTTGGAACTGATTTGACCTGTTTGGCTTTTGATAAAATTTGAGATAATGAATAGATCAAAATCTTGAAGGACTAAGATTCATGTTCTTGCATTTTAGGACATTTTTTATTATCCTTTTTACTTAATCTTTAGGCATTTTTTTAAACCAAAAGTAACAAGAAAATCACTTTTCTTTATATGTAAATAGGTCTATATCTTTTCCTACTTAAATGAATCACAATTGGAAAGAAGGATTTTTGTTAATTTGTGTTTAGTATTTGGGTTTGATAATTAATAATTAGTTTTTGTTGTGAATAGCTCTTTTAATTTTCAAGATTGTTTTTGGGTTGTTCTGTTTAGTTCTTGGGATTATTGAATTCTCATTTGCATGTAAAATAGAAGATATCGAAATTGAAGAAGTTGATTCTCAATGCGAGGAAGATATAAATGACGAAAATGTTGATAAACCGAAGAAGAAAATGAGATTTCAGTCCGGAGTATGGCAATTTTTTTCAATTATTGAGGGACTAATCCGCCTCGGGCCCTACATCATCTTTGTGGAAAGGATCTTGCCGCAGATGTAAGGAGGAGTGGAACTAGCCGTCTCTAGAACCACCACAAATTTTGTGAGAAGAATCGGAAGAAAGGTGATCTTAAAGGACAACAAGTTTTGGCCTTTGAAGCAAAGAAAGAAAGAGATGACCAAGGTGGGAACCTAATTAGTGTGTATTTCAGTAAAGAAGCTTGTCGATTGGCTATTGCAAAGTACGCTGTGGTTGAAGAATTACCTTTTTTACATGTAGAAATTGAGGAGTTCAAGGAGTTAGTTTTCGTGCTAGAGCCTCGGCTTTCTATATCGTCCCGTTTCATGATTAGTAAAGATATTATTCAACTTAACTTAGATGAGAAAGAGAAGTTGAAGAAAGTGCTAAAGAATGAGAGGATTTCGTTCACCATCGGCACATGGACTTCAATTCAGAACATTAATTATATGTGTATCATTGCATATTGGATAGATAGAGAATGGAAGTTGCAAAAGAGTATCATTACTTTTTGTCAAATAAGTGACCACAAAGGAGAGACAATTGGGAAGGAGCTAGAAGCATGTATCAATGAGTGAGGTATTCAAAAGCTCTTTGTCATCACTGTGGATAATCCCTCCTCGAATAACACCGCCATCGACTACATAAAAAGAAAATTCAAAATGAAGAAAGGTGCACTTGTTTTGGATGGTAAATTCCTACATTTAAGATGTTGCGCACACATAGTGAATCTAATCGTGACAGAGGGATTAAAGGAGAAACATTATTCAATCAGTGCTATCTGTAATGCAGTGAGGTATATTAGGTCATCTCCTTCTAGGTTGTTGATATTTAAAGAATGTGTACAAAGAGAAGGGATTGAGTGCACAAAGCTCTTAAGCTTGGATGTGCCTACTAGATGGAACTCCACATACTTAATGTTAGAAAGTGCCTTAAAGTTTCAAAAGGCATTTGAGAGTATGAATGATGAATTAAATTTCATGAGTTACTTTACTAAAAAAGAGAAAGATGGGATCTCAAGATGTGGTCCACCACGGGAGAGCGAGTGGGACAATGCAGCTGCTTTTGTGAAGTTTTTGAGAACATTTCATGAAGTGACATTGAATTTAGTGGTTCTACTTATGTCACTTCTAATTTGTACTTCTTAGAAATTTGTGAAATTCAAGCTGAGTTAGAAGGAATGGTGGATGAAGAAGTTAGAGATGAATTGTGCAAGAATATGGCTGCTTTGATGAAAAGGAAGTGATGAGCGAGCAAAATACTCACTCATATATCACAAATTCAGGCTTGAATTATTGTTAAATTCCTCAAGTTTATGTGATTTGATGAGTTTTATGAGTGTACAGGTGATTTAAGCACAGATACGAAAATCGAGATGAAAAAGTACACAAAACGGAACATTTTGGAGCAAAGGAAAACTAGAGGATCGATCGCCGATCGATCGCGGCATATCAGCCGATCGATCGGCAGGAGTTTCAAAGAAGAGAAGCGAAAAGGCAGAAAGCTTGCCGATCGATCGCGCCAAACCAGCCGATCGATCGGCCCAACGATGCGAGTCATACAGCAGGAACGCCGATCGATCGTGAAACACAAGCCGATCGATCGGGAGCCCAATGAAGACCGAGACCGCATCAGCGCCGACTGATCGCGGGTTATCAGCCGATCGATCGGCCAAAGCTCTTCACGTATTACGACGTCGTTTTCCAAGCGTTTTAGGTTCCGAATTTCAACTAAAATTAGGTCAAACCTTGTGCTATATAAATAGAACGCAGTTTGGACGAAAAAGAGACTTTTGGACACGGAGAAAACTCGAGAGAACATAGAAGAAGAAGATTGAGCATTCATCGGAGCTTAAGGATTCGCGAAGATCATCGATTTTTAGAGTTTTTCTTTACTCTTTATTTCTTCATATTTTCTTCTCATCTGATTCTATGTTTACCATGAACTCTAGAATTTATTATTCGTTGTATATGATTATGAGAGGCTAATTCTCTCTTTCTAGGAGAGATTGGCCGAACTCGATGTTGATTCTTTTCAATTATAAGTAATAAATTTCTGCAATATTCAGTTTTATGCTTGTGATTCTTGCTAGTTTATTTAATCTTCCGTTGCAATTGAGAGATTGAATAGAAGAAATTAGGTTCAGTTTAATTAAACTTGAGAGAGGAAATTGGATTGAATCGGGAATAGTAAGAACCACAACTTAAACATCATAAGGACCGAGAGGTGATTGGTAGTCTAGGTAGTCTAGTTATAAATCGTAAGGACCGAGAGGTGATCGATTTAGAACTATAGGAGCTGAGCTTAAATGTATTTAATTCTAGCAAGCGGACGCGTGAGTTAGGATCAAACACATAATTAGGTCAATAAGCGAGAGCTGCGACATAATTTATAACCTCTTAGACTAGCATAAAATTTGAAAGTTATAGCAAAGAGTTAGTAATTAATTGAATAGAGGAAGCATCGAGGGAAGCCAATCGAACCTAGTATTTAGTTAATTGAGTTAATCCGTGAAATTTAGTTATTTGTCATTTTAATTTAATTGCTTTGTTTGTCTTAATTTATAACATTCACTTGAATTCGATTTCTAAACAAAGTGATTCTTCATTAATTGTAGTAATTAGATATAGGCATTTGTTCTCTGTGGGACGATATTCGGACTCACAATCCACTTTATTACTTGAACGACCCGTGCACTTGCGGTTATAATTCGCGTGTGTTTTCGAGCGAACAAGTTTTTGGCGCCGTTGCCGGGGAACAAAACGTCTAATTTTGTTTAATACTACAATAAACGAGAATTGTTTTGATTTAGAGCTTTATTTTTATTTAACTAATGTTTGTCGGTCTCTTTTATGCATTTGCCTCATAAGTGTATGCCAAGGTCGAGTGGTCAAGGCATATTACCACTCGATCTAGAGATTGAACGAACACTCCGGTCGTTAAGAAAGATCAATAGGAACTTGTCATCCGAGTTCACAATGGCTGATGACCTACCGGCTGCCCAACAAGCACGAAATGCTAACGTTCTACAGGCTCAGCAGGGGCAGCAACCTCAAAATGAAGCCCGTACGCTTCGCGACTATTTGAGGCCTGTAGTAAATGAAAATTATTCGGGGATTCGGCGACAGACCATCAATGCCAATAACTTTGAGTTGAAGCCCGGATTGATTGCCATAGTACAACAGCAACAGTTTGGGGGTTTGCCAACTGAAGATCCTCATAACCACTTATCGTCATTTTTGGAGCTGTACGACATCGTAAAGTATAATGGTGTACCTCATGACACAATCAAGCTACAATTGTTCTCGTTCTCTCTCTGGGACAAGGCTCACACATAGTTTCATGCTCTACCAAAGGGGTCTATCGAAACTTGGGACGTGATGGTGCAGAAGTTTCTCACGAAGTTTTTCTCTTCACAGATGACTTCGCAGCTGAGAGTTGAAAAAAGTCAATTTTGACATGGGGAGAGCGAATAACTGTATGATGCTTAGGACAGGTTTAAGGATCTGTTAAGGAGGTGTCCACAACACGGGTTCGAGCTATGGTTTCAAGCTCAAACTTTCTACAATGGTTTGAATTATGCCACTAGAAGTATGGTGGATGTTGCAGCAGGTGGTTCTGTAATGAACAAAACGACTGTAGAAGCTTGTGATTTGTATGAAGAGATGGCCACGAGTCATTATCAGGCACCTTCAGACAGAAATATTGATAGACGAGTTGCAGGAGTTTTAGAAGTAGATCAGTTGTCTGCAATTCAAGCACAAATTGCGTCCCTGACCAATCAACTTGTTAACCAGAAGGGGCCAACCATGGGACAAGTAGCTATGATGCAGAGCCAGTCAGAGCAGGTACAACATTCAGAGGAAAAGTTTGGGGTAGAAGATGTTCAGTTTGTGGGGAACAGGAATTATCAATTTCGGCCAAACAACAATCTGCCTGCTCACTACCATCCCGGGTTAAGGAATCACGAGAACTTCTCTTACAGCAACCCAAGAAATGCTCTTAATGCACCACCTCCACGTTTCCCAGGACAATCCTCCTCAGATTACACCACACCTGTGGAAAAGAGGGCATCAACTCTGGAGGACAACCTCAACGCCTTCGTGAGCGAATCAAGGAAGAGAATGGAGGCTTATAATAAGCGCTTCAACAGTTTGGAGATTCACTACACGAACATGGGAGCCTCTATCAAAACTCTAGAAACTCAAATTGGAAACCTGGCCATGGCAGTCAAGGAGCAAGAAGCCCAATCTTTCTCAAATGATGCAGAGAATAATGTAAAGGAATGCAAGGCAATCATGGTAAAGAGTGGCACAGAGGTACAAACCACAGTGGAGAGCAATTGTGAGGTTACGGCTCTGACGAAAGCCAAGAAGGAAACACTCGCAGAGACAGTTGAGAAGGAGCCAGCGCCGTTTACGCCAGGAAGAATAATGTTCTCTGACAACCCTCCGAAGATTACCACGCCACTCCCATATCCTCAGCGCTTCAAGAAGAAGATCCTCGATGAACAATTCTCTAAGTTCCTTGGGGTGTTCAAGAAACTGCACATAAACATTCCATCCGCAGACGCCTTGAAGAAGATGATGCCCAAGAAGTATAAAGTGGAAGAGTTTAAGATGATAAGTTTAACTGAGGAATGCAGCGCAATAGTCCAAAGAAAGCTACCGAAGAAGGAGAAAGACCCCGGGAGCTTTACCATTCCTTGCACGATCGGCGACACCACACTTACTAATGTACTATGTGATTTGGACGCAAGCATTAATTTAATACCGCTATCGATCTTTAGGAAGCTTGGACTCCAAGAAGCAAAACCAACAACCATCGCACTTCAAAGGGTCGACCGCTCCATAGCCAAACCATGGGGAGTTATTGAAGACGTGTTCATCAAAGTTGACAAGTTTATCTACCCAGTAGACTTTGTTCTATTAGATATGGGGGATGATAATGAGGTCCCACTAATCCTGGGATTACCATTCTTAGCAACGGGCAGAGCTTTAATCAACGTCGAAGCAGGTTGTCTTACACTTCGAGTGGACAATGACCAAGTCCACTTTCACAAGTCCCACTCAGCCAAACCATATGAAATAACGCCCATGAGAACACGAGGTGAGGAAGATGCCATATTAGAGAAAGCGGTAAGAATATCTGAATCTGAAGGCAGGACCCTACAGAAAGAGCCAACCAAACCGGGTTCGATGACAAGACGCCTACGGTTATACCTCAAACGTCTGAAAAGGCGTGGCAAGACCCCGAATACCAAAGTCGTGCCAACAACCATTCCAGCTGCAGATGAAATTCACAAAAGGAAGCATCAATTCGCCGTAGAATTACTTGGGCAACAAAGAGAGCAGAATAACGAATGAAGATGCAGCGTCAAGATGGACGTTAAACGGATCGGGTTCTCGGGAGGCAACCCGAGCGTTATTGTTTTAAATTGTTTATGTTCCTGTTTTTTAAGCTTAGTTTCTTTTTATTTTTTATTTTTTTTTTTATTTTTTTATTATTTATTTATTTTTATTTTATCCTCGAAAATTTGATATGGATTACTAATAGTTTTGTTTTTCGTTTTCAGATGCAAACAAACAAAAAAAAAAACAGATGTATCGCCGATCGATCGCTCTGTAACGGCGATCGATCGTGGCTTATATCCACAGGCCAATACCATCAGAGCAGAGCCAGAGCCAATCGGTCGGGAGAATAATGCCGATCGATCGCGAGAGGACACACTCGACCCGATCCGAAGCCGATCGATCGCAAAAGACTTCTGCGATCGATCTCGAGAATTGACGGAGGGCACCCAATCGAGAGCCGATCGATAGCGACTAATAGGCCGATCGATCGGCGAGGCTCGCCCAACACTAAAACGGTGCGTTTTACTGTCTTCAAGGGTTTTTAACTTCGAAAATTCCCTACTTCGCTCAAACAACCTCTCTCTCCCCCTCTGTCTCTCACCCAGCCGATCGTTCTTCCCCTTCTCTCTCTCCCTCTTCCTTTACTACACCATATTATCTCGCGCCCCTTCTCCCCCTTCTAAACAAACTCTCTCTTACTCCCTCATCCCTCTCACTCACCACCAGAAATCCCCCCACCCAACCACCCTCGCGAACCCATTACACCCTCCTTCTCGGCCCCTTGCACAGCACTCGTCGTGAGCGCCGAGCCGTCCTCCTACCGCGCGCCGATCAGCCCCTCTACTTTGCTCCTTCCCTTGCACTGCACTCATCGCGAGCGCCGAGCCATCCTCCTGCCGCGCACCGCCTTCACCGCTTTCAACGCCGGCTATCTCTCGCTCTTCCGAGGTTTGCCATTTTTCTTCTCAGTGGCCTCTTGGTTGTCGGCACGTTCTGTTGGGTCGTGGTTATTTGTTTTGGAATTATTGCTACAATATTTGTTTTGAGGGATTGGGAGTCGTCATTCTCGTGCTTTATTGTGTGATCTAGCTCCGTTGGTGGTCATATTTGTGGGTTCATTTTTTTTTTGCTGCGTGTTTGTTTCGTTTGCGGTTATTTGTTGTGGTTTTTTAGATCAGTTATCGACTTCTCCATCATGGCTAAGCGAAAGACTCGAGTGCCGTCGAGATGGTGCGTCGACTAGCAGTGGCATTTTCCCAGGTGTTTGTCAATTTCGATGCCGAACGACTTTATAAGCACTTTGTGCAGTCCGCCCAACCAACGCACGTGGAGTGTGACTTCACTCTTGAGCCTAGCGACGGTTATTTGCAGGCTCAGATACACCGGCTCGGCTGGCAACGGTTGTGTGATCAACCTTGCGCGGCCAATGTGGTAGTGGTCCGGGAGTTCTACGCCAATGCTTACTTTAACGGACCTGGAAATGTCGTGTTGGTTCGCGGCAAGGACGTTTCCTTCAGCTTGGCAACCCTACGGAGCGTTCTCAACCTCCCTACAGTGGCGGATGACGATTTTCATCGCCTCTTACATGACGGTGCAGACTATGAGGCTCTCTTGCAGGAGATGGGTTTTCCAAGTTCCCATTGGTCTTATTCGGTCTCCAACCCAACCAAGCCACTGCATGTCCGCACCAACACTCTCAACCGCTTTGCTCATGCATGGTATCATTTCATCCGCCACAATCTCATGCCGACCTCCCAGAGATCAAAGATAACCACTAACCGAGCACTCCTCACATACTGCATATGCTCTGGCCGCTCCATCGACGCCGCCACGATTATTAAAGACTCCATCTGCCATCGAGCGAATCTTGGGCAGCACCCGGCTGCACTCAATCATTCTATTATGATCACATACTTGTGTGTTCAGGCCGGTGTGCCGATGAGTGATGAGGAAATGACCTTGGGGCCGAGGAAGTTTCACCACGATAGTTTGATACGATTCGAACAGTGGCCCTGACGAGATGGGCTTTGTGCCTTTTCCCAATCAACCTCGACCACCGCCACCACCCGCAGCCCCACCGCGCATTCGGCATATGAACATGATTTCCACTCAGAATATCGACGCCGGAGTTGATGAGGAACGGGAGCGCCGCCAAGCAACGCGTCGATCACGTCAAGTGTCCAACCATCAGAGCCCCATTCACTCGATTCCATCGCCGCGCTGATGACTCAGGGTTTCGAGACCCTACGGTTGGGTCAGGAGAATTTATAGTTGGGTTAGGCCTGCCTCCTTCGCCGTGTTTCCGACATGCAGCAACGCCAGTACCACCTCGCCCAGCACTTGCACAACCTGGAGGTGGACCTGCAGCACCAACTGCGGGAGCCATTCCCTGAGTACCTATTGCACCCATATCACAGCCCTTCCCCGGACCGACCCGACGATGGGTGGGATTCTTGGTCCGAATAGGCTCCCTTTCACCGCTTTATTTGAGACAGTAAGGACACTGTCTATTCCAATTTTGGGGGAAGGGGAGGGGAGGGGGGAGGGGGGCGGGGGTGTTTTCCATTGCATGGCAAGGCCACAGCGACCCGAGCGAGAGGAGTCACCATTCTATTTTTTACTTTCTATTAGTTGTATTTCAGTTATTGTTGAACTATTTTATTTTCGTTTACTTTATTTTAGGTTATTAGGCTTATTTTGAGTTAGCTTGTTTTCATTATGCATATTTATAAACTTTGCTATTATATGAAGTCTAACAAAGCATTTAGTGTTTCTTTTATTTGTGCAATGGCGTGATTCGATGATGAGGACTGGCACGAAGTTGAGTCCTGCGTTGTGTCGTAAGTTTCTCCCTTGCTGTGAGTATGACTTTGTTAGTAAACTTAGGATTTGGCTATTTCACCTTTTATGCACGTAATATCTTCTCATGAAATTCGAATGATGAATGTATGCAATAGAAGTTCTTCCTGATAATACTTGCTTGAGATCTCTAGAACCCGACCTTAGTAGTTTTTCGAGGCGAAATTCTAGTGACAAGAACTTGAGGAAATAATTAAGGCCATCTTTTGGACCTTTTGAGCCTAAATAGCACACCTTTGACAATATACCTTGGCACCCATAGTTTTGAGCCTATAACCACTATTTATTTCAGATTTTACTAACCTGTGACATTTACACACTCACTAGCCTTACATTATCCACAATCACCCTTGTTCACCTAGACTACAGTGCTTAATTTCGTATGATGGAGAGTGAATATGGTAGCAATGTAAAGCCTTAAACCCAATTTCATTACCCGTATCCACAATAAAAATATTGGATAAAAAAAAGAAAAAGAAAAGAAAAGATACGAAAGGTTGAAAATAGGTGCATCCAGTATTCTAATTCAAAAGGGTAATCCAAAACGAAGTTTGGAAAAAGGGGGGTTTTGGCGTTTTGATAATCGGTTGGAAGATTTGAAAGCAAAAGAAGGTGTGAAAAAGATTTGTGATATTGCCGTAAAGTCATGGATCTAGGTGAACTTCAAGCTTAAAAATAACCTTCGACCTACCTTAGCCGAGGCCGCAATAATACAAGCCGAAAAGTCATTTTGATTCTCAACTACTTATGTTCTACATTAGTGGAGATTAGCGACAAGGTCGGGCTTATGGTGATTCTCTTCGGTATGAAACATTAAGTCTTCTTGAGTATGCAGTAGTCGGTTGGATGAAAGAGGAGCCGCACACACACACTTGAAAGGCCATTTCCGAGGTAAGCTTGATTTGTCAGAACTTTAGTTGGATGAGGACTTCGATACCACAAGGGAATCGGTGAAATGTCCCTGAGAACTATCCACACCATGCAAGACAAAGAATTCGGATGTTGAAGTTAGAATCATACGTTGCTTTGTTTTCATTTAGGATTACTCATTCATTTATTCAATTATTTATTCATTTATTCATGTTTAAGATAGTAGTCATGCATCATAGAATTAAAATTTGTGCTTCATTGTTGCTTGAGGACAAGCGAGGAAAATACTCACTCATATATCACAAATTCAAGCTTAATTTGTTGTTAAATTCCTCAAGTTTATGTGATTTGATGAGTTTTATGAGTGTACAGGTGATTTAAGCACAGATACGGAAATCGAGATGAAAAAGTACACAAAACGGAACATTTTGGAGCAAAGGAAAACTAGAGGAGAAATACAGACCCATCGCCGATCGATCGCAGCATATCAGCTGATCGATCGGCAGGACTTTCAAAGAAGAGAAGCGAAAAGGCAAAAAGCTTGCCGATCAATTGCGCCAAACCAGCTGATCGATCGGCCCAACGATGCGAGTCACACAGCAGGAACGCCGATCGATCGTGGAATGCAAGCCGATCGATCGGGAGCCCAATGAAGACCGACCGCATCAGCATTACGATGTCGTTTTCCAAGCGTTTTAGGTTCCGAATTTCCACCAAAATTAGGTCAAACCTTGTGCTCTATAAATAGAACACAGTTTGGACGAAAAAGAGACTTTTGGACACAGAGAAAACTCGAGAGAACACAAAAGAAGAAGATTGAGCATTCATCGGAGCTTAAGGATTCGCGAAGATCATCGATTTTTAGAGTTTTTCTTTACTCTTTATTTCTTCATATCTTCTTCTCATCTGATTCTATGTTTATCATGAACTCTAGAATTTATTATTCGTTGTATATGATTATGAAAGGCTAATTCTCTCTTTCTAGGAGAGATTGGCCGAACTCCATGTTGATTCTTTTCAATTATAAGTAATAAATTTTTGCAATATTCAGTTTTATGCTTGTGATTCTTGCTGGTTTATTTTATCTTCCGTTGCAATTGAGAGATTGAATAGAAGAAATTAGGTTCAATTTAATTAAACTTGAGAGAGGAAATTGGATTGAATCGGGAATAGTAAGAACCACAACTTAAACATCATAAGGACCGAGAGGTAATTGGTAGTCTAGGTAGTCTAGTTATAAATCGTAAGGACCGAGAGGTGATCGATTTAGAACTATAGGAGCTGAGCTTAAATGTATTTAATTCTAGCAAGCGGACGCGTGTGTTAGGATCAAACACATAATTAGGTCAATAAGCGAGAGCTGCGACATAATTTATAACCTCTTAGACTAGCCTAAAATTTGAAAGTTGTAGCGAAGAGTTAGTAATTAATTGAATAGAGGAAGCATCGAGGGAAGCCAATCGAACCTAGTATTTAGTTAATTGAGTTAATCTGCGAAATTTATTTATTTTTCATTTTAATTTAATTGCTTTGTTTATTTTAATTTATAATATTCACTTGAATTCGATTTCTAAACAAAGTGATTCTTCATTAATTGTAGTAATTAGATATAGGCATTTGTTCTCCGTGGGACGATACTCAGACTCACAATCCACTTTATTACTTGAACGACCCGCGCACTTGCGGTTACAATTCGCGTGTGTTTTCGAGCGAACAGGAAGTATGAGAAATATTGGGATAACATTAGTGCTACCAATAGTCAATTGATTATAGCCACTATGCTTGATCCACGATACAAGCTTGAATATGTCAAGCATTAATTTGAGCTTTTTCATGATGGACCTGAATGTGCAAAGTTGGTGAAGACTGTTAAAGACACTTTTATCAGAATATTTGATCACTACAATGAGAGTTTATATGGTGTCAAGAAAACAACTCCTCCAAATAGTTCAACTCCTCCTATAACTTTGAGTTCTCAACCAGAAAAATTGATGTCTAAATTTTTGAACAAAAGGATTCATGAAGATGACGGCAAAGTAAAAAGTAAAATTGATAAGTATTTGATAAAGCCATGTGAGGATCTGATTAAAGGTCAACACTTTGAAATTTTGGGATGGTGGAAGCTGAATTCTGAAAAGTATAAAATTTTATCTGCCATGGATCGTGACGTATTAGTAGTCCCTGTGACAATTGTGCAATCAGAGTCTGCATTTTCTACAGGAGGCCACATACTTGATCCATTTAGGAGTTCACTAAGTCCTAAGACCGTAGAAGGCATCATTTGTCTTAAGAATTAGTGGAGTGGAAACAAACAACCAGTAATAATCAAAGAATACATGGATGAAGCAGAGATACTTGAGATATTTGAGCACTTTGAACAAGGTAGATTTAGTAAACATCCTATTTTTAGATATGCTCATTAAGTAAACTTATTTACAATTTACTTATATGGTTTTTTGGTTTTCTATTTTTTAGGGATGATGATAAGCCCAACCCTTCCTTGATCACCTCATTTAAATGTCGCAACCCACAAATGACAAAATTGTGGAACTTTAGAAGTTTAAAATATTGTATTTGATTAATCTAGTTTGGCTTATGGACTTCACGTTTTTTTTTTAGTTTATGGACTTCATGTTTTCTTTTAGTTTATGGAATTCATGGTTTATATTTTCGTAAATTTGCTAGAATGTAACATGTATGGACTATGGACACATAATGCTTTAAATAATTTTCATTTGCTTAGTGTTTCAATTGTAGTGAACTTAAGTATGAATGAATGTGGTTATGATAGTTCATCTAATAGGACAGTTCATGCAATATTTCTCTTTCGCAAAAAAGTTCAAAATCAATAACAGATCTTTTTTTTATTGGTAAACCGCCCAAAACCCGCCCAAAACCGACATACCAAAACTGAAACGGTCCAAAAATTTTTTAAGCGGTTTTGGGTTTGAATTTTCAAAATTTCGGCACTCTTCCCAAAACCGAAACCGCCCAAAAAATCGAAACCCACCCGCCCAATGCTCTGCCCTACCAACAACCATGCAATCTGAGGTTCAAGATTACGAATTTAGATTTTGAGCAATGTTGCACTAAATTGCACAGTTTTGAAGGAGGTTAAACAACTCAAATATCAAAATTAAACAAGAACAACAAACAAACATTCAAACAATTCATGAGCAAAAAATTAAAATAAAATAAAACACTTAATCAAACTACACAAATTCGGTCAAGAATTCAATAGTGATAAACCAATCAGAAGAAGATGGGAAGTTAGGGGTTTTAGAATTGAGAAACTATGAAAAACTAATTTTTATTTTTTTAAATGACCATGAATGCCCCTAAAAAATGCCTCACGTGAGCCTCACATGCGACTTTCCGTCAAAAACTAATGGAGTCTTACGAAATTGCATAAAATTGCAAACAAATCGAAGCATGGGGAGACAATTGCCCAAAAAAAAATGGTAAGGTACTTGATTGCGAAAGTAGGTAAAGGACGGGGGCCACCGCTGCACAAAAAAAGGCTATTATAAAATAGTCAATTCCATTCAAAGCCTACGCCTAGGACCTAAACACTAAACCCTCAATACTTACCTTTTTACTGTGTAAATTAAGATTTTACCTAATACATCAGCAAAATATTGGGTTTACCGACTCAATTGTCTTGACGCATAATACAACATCAATTGTTTTGGAGAACAATACAAAATGCCTTTTTTTTGTAAAATTTTTGTTTTTTGTCTTGATAAATAAGTAGTGAGAGTGCGTGCCTTCTTGTGTTGTGAGATCATTTTGAATGAAAAATCTATGCTAGGGCGAAAGCGAGAATTTAAAAAAAAATTATGCGATTCTAACCAATCATATTAAAAGAAAAATGCAGTATCATATTACGAAAAGAATATCATATCGCAAACTAAATATCATATTCAAAACAGAATATCATATTCAAATCGCAAAACAACATAGACAAATAAGGATCATGATTTGATGCGAATTTCGTAAAGAGTTTTCTCGCTGATGAAAAGCTCTGTAAAACTCTTTGTAAGTTTTAGCTCAGAAAAAAAAATTATACGCTTTATTTTCAGAATCCCTAAGGGCTTTTTAATCAGAGGGAAAGAGGAGAGAGAATTTAGCCCACTTTTCCTCTAAAATGGTGCCTACAGAGGGAGACTTTTTCCTCTGAGAAAAAGTCTCCTGAAGATAAATAATTATTTTATTAAAAAATAATTATTTTAGATAATTATCTCATAATTATCTTTAATTGAATTAATTTGTGTGATTTAAATCTAATTTAAATCTTAATATTTATCCACTTGAATTGATAAATCAATCCCAAAATGGCGCCTATTATAGGAAAAAAGTCATACAAAACTTTTTCCTGCTCTAATTAAAAAGGAGAATAATTATTTAACACTTAAATAATTAAAATAAAAATAAGACTATTTTATTTTTACATTAAAAAATCGCTCATATTACATGAATAATGGTGGAAAAAATATTTCTCACTAAAATATTAGTTTAAATTAATTTTTAACATTATTTATTTAACACTGAAATAAATAACTAGAACTAGTGTATGTGTTGTGAGACTATATAATTAATCAACATTAATTATATTTTAAACTTTATCTCTTAATTTTTACAGAGTCGATCTGGGGACCATGGACCCAATAATTCAAACTCCGATAAATTAAGATAATTAACTAAAACTCTTTAGTTAAAAATATAATTTATTAACTCCGAAGTTACTCTACTAAAAACCCAGAATTGAACTCTTGAAATTATCAGAATAATTTACTCGATGAATACGTCCACTGATATAGTCATTACATGAGATTTGACCCTCCAGATTGATTCATGTCCCGAGTAAGTGAATTTACTGTTATATGTCTAGGGTCATTTCTTGTTCCTTAAGTATTGTCGTTTCAGTAGTGAACGATTCATTCACGATGAGATTGTGAATATGCGCGCAATCATTCAGTTCCATAATCGACACTTTAAGGGAAATAATATTAACTCCCGTTCTAATTGGAAGATGGATTCCATATCTGTGAATACCCATTCTCCAGTGATCACGTCCCGAGTTCCCAAAATACAATTATTCGTTCCTATTACGAATATGGTACTTAACGAAAAAATTAAAGAACTCGTAAACGTGACCTACGAGTCTATTGCCACTTAGGTTTGAGATCAATTCTCGTATGACCATCTTGTGACTTCGACACGAGCATCATAACGGCTCTTAAACGACATTTCGTGACGCGTCGGTCCTAATTGTGTATAGTGATCAATCACTGAACATTAATTTAAACGTGTTAACTAAATAATTTGATATTTCATAAAACACTTATAAATATCACAATTTAGTTTCATAACGCAATTTCGATAATTAATGAATATTTATGTAAAATAAATATCTAAAGAAATGAATAAAAATACCTATTTATTTTATTAATCAACAAATGATCATGTTACAAAAATATATTCTCTAGGGAAATATTCCAACACTTTTTTCTTCAACTGTTAGGTCAAGAAGTAAATAAATATTAAATAATTATTATTATCATTAATAAAAACTAGAGATACTTGAATAAATAGCCATTTTTTGAATGGTGTTTTAAGAAAATAACTAACGTTTCGATTAATTAAGAAATCAGTCATTTACTTTCTAGTTCTCTTTTGTATTAGTGACTAATAACTTAATTTTTTGAAACTTTGGTCATTTGCTTAAAATATGTACCAATAAATGATCAAATACCAAATATACCTTGTAGGGAAGCATTTTTGTGTTGATGATGGTAAGGCTTATGTACGCGCAAATTGGCCCAAGTCCACGATTAAAGACTTCCCAAGTAGAGTCAAATTTTAATGTTAGGAGATGTTTTATGGGCATGGCTTGTTAAATTGGGCTTCGATCGAGTACGTCACTAGTCTTGGATAAGGCACTGGATTTGGATAAGACACTGGATTTTAGACTCTCAGCTCGCTTCAACGAACCAACAGTAGTATCCCCACAGTGAGATGCTAAATGGTGAGCTGGAGTGACACCCTTACCCTATGCTATGTGAGTCAGTACCTATGAGAAATAGAAAGACAACCGAGTTGAAGAAAACCCCGACGATGACTGTAGCACAAGCTATCCAAACTAAAAGGTTAGAGCATAACATCTATGATTTGTGGCAAAATGAGTCAAATTCATGCTCAGAATGAAGAATAATGATGATATTGTGAAACATGAAATAATTCAGACATGAACATGTAATCGGCGGTTAAACACATTTAGTTAACAGTTGATTTTAGTGAATGAAACACATAATCGATATATAGACATGCATGAATGAGGAATTAGGCAAACAAATAATTCGCTAGCATATTATGAAAGAAATCAAAACACCTATCGGCGGTAATAATCAGAATCGGTAGTAGGTAAAACGCATGTAATCACACAATCAATCATCCAAACATGTATGATCAGTCTATATTATAGTGAAGTCATTCATTTATAGTTAATAAGATGATCGGGTAATGTATCGAAGGTAGGCGTAATAGTCATAATATGATAAAGTAAAGACATTTAGTCAAGGCCAGAGCCATGATATGATGAGATAGGGGCATCTAGGTGGTATTAGAGATAGAGTAGTATTATATAAGTATATAAGTTCATATAGATATTATAATAGGACTTATCCTTTGTATTTGTCAAAACAGGTTTACCGAGAATCTTTACATCAAAACGTCCTTACGATAACCGTAGAAAGCCACACAGGAATTGGTCTCAGAGGACGGCATATGTGTGGGGAACATAGCAATCTACTCACAATAAGCGGTCTCGGAGAAGGATAAGATAGATGGTCCCGGAGGACGATAATGATAAGCGTTGTCCCAGAAGAAGATAATACTATCCCGGAGGATAGTAGCGTGTGAGTGGACTAGTAAGATGAAAAGAAAGAAAACCAATGAAGGATTATTCAGAAGGACATCATTGATAGTAATTTCTTCGGTCTACATAAAAAGACATATAAATTCGGGACAGTCACTAAGTCTAGGACTATGCACGTAATCAAACAATGTCACGTAAGCATGTAAGGTGGGCCCTAGCATGATTATGCTATATAATTATGAAAATGACATGTAAAGCGAATATTCATATGAATGATATAATATAGCATTTCTAGATTATAACTATAACGTGTGAATATGAGATATTATGAACTAATAAGCGAATAGTCATATAATCATGCTATTTCAAGTAAGGTAAACAAATAAGTATGTGATAAAGCATGTGATTAAGACAAATAAGCACATAATTAATGCAACCAAGACTATATCAAAAAAAGCATGTAAACATGTATAATGAGAAAAGCATGTAATCATGTATAATGAGCAAAAAGCATGTAATCATGTATAATGAGCAAGTGTATTACTATGATATACAAATAACTAGCATGCCATGATATGTATAAATATCGATAATAAAATAAATAATATAAGTAGAATATGACAGATAGTATAAAGTAACCAGGCCATATTCATGTAAACGGATATGAATACGTAGGCTTTAATTGAAGTGTATAGGGCCGCTTCACTAAACGGTTTGATTATTTACGTCGCATAATTTCACGGCAAAATAAACATGTCGTACAATGCCCTATTCCCATTGGCTTTATGGAGACGCATAGGAACGTTCCACAAAATGGTTGTTACTAGAATCGCGTCATGATGCCCTATATTAATATGGATGCTACACTAAAATATGAAGTCGGATAACGGAAACCACCACGATCTTAGGTAATAACCGAGAGAGAAATGGCATGATGTCAGGACCACACAAGGGTTAAATCCACATACACCGACCGAAGTCACGTCACTAGGAAAACTTGACGTCAAATCCGTAAATGACGATTTTAGGCACTTAGTACAATACGCGGACTATGTAACGGCCAATTTTTTTTCTAAAATATGTATTACTTAATTAGGCTTGTTACAAGAATTTTAAGCCCTCAAGCCCATGTCTCTCTATTTAGCCTATAGTATTTCTAGTATTGGATTTTTAATTGGGCAAGTCTATATTTCTATCCTTTAGCCCTTAACCTCACGACCATTCTCTCCCCCTTACTCCATCTCTTTTTCTTTTCTTTATGCGTTCTCTCCACACTCAGAAGAAGCTCTTTCTCTCTCTCAAACTCATCTCTGTTCTTTCTTCTACTCCCTAATGTCTTGGCTGTTATCAAGTAAGAAGTAGAGTTCATTTTGTGTTCTAATTCAACTAGTCCATCCAATGGTTGTCTTGATTTCTTCCATTAATCTTTGAATGGATGATGTTGAGCACGTCATAGTGTAGCTGTGCTATTTTTACGGTAATCCCTTGCAACTTATTTTTTGGTTTAGTTCAATAGAATCTTCTTACTAGAATTTTGGTATTATTAACGCAAATCAAATTTAGGTTTCACTTTTAATATCTCATTATGGGCATGTGCCCAATAAATTTGGGGCTTTTTAAATATGTTTAATGGTAGTGTGTTTGACGTTAAATATCCCCTTATTTCCACTCTTGTATTTGGGATTTTGGTTTATTCAAGAATAGTTTTGCAGTTTTATCTAATTTGGTACTCTATCATAGCCTCTTGTACATTTTATTCCCTGTCCCACCACTGTTTAATAGTATATATATATCTGTTTTGAGTTTGGGTAGGCATACAAGGTGATTCTTAAAGGTTTTTATTTTATGTATTTGAACAAGTTGAAGGACTATGTTAGTTTTGGTGGGTTTTATTTGCCCTATTGCTCTATTTGGGTCTTTGATTTATGAGTTGAATTTTTGCTTATTATGTGATCACTATATTTTTGAAATGGTGTTTGTTATTCCTAAATTTTCAGTAACCGTGAATTTGTGCACACCTAGTGCTTGTGTATTGCACACTTATGGTTTTGGTCTTATTCTCTTTTTTATTATTTTTCATGGATTCTATTTTGAACCTAGCTTGAGGCTGTAATCACCTTGTCTTGGTCAATTGTTAATTCATTTTCAAACGAACCGAACTAGCAGGAGGTTTGCAAAGGATTGAGTTATGCGCGGATATCGAGCTAGAGTGTAAATCATTGCTCAATTCAAGGAAGGAACTCTATTACTTATCTTTTGTGAGGATTTTGTTAAACAATTGGTAAATGGAAAGAAAAACGAAAAGATGTATATTCTCTATTTTGTAATATGTGTATATATATTACATACGAGAAATTAGAGGCACGTCTTGGCGTGGCCTATGATTTTGGTATGTTTGAGATTTTTCAAAAATGAATGTTATCCAAAAATGAACAAGATTATATTCAGTATGCTCACGATTATATATATCATTCATACACGGTTGTTTTGGCACGGTTCACTGGCCTTTCTAGATCAGCGCAGACTAGGTTTTTGTGGGTTGTTAGATTCCTCGGGGTTTGCTATGTTTGACAGGGTTGGAATGCTTATTTTTGTCTTCTATTATGTACATAAACTATGAAAACCTGGTTTGTGAGAAGTATGCATTTCACTTGAAGCATACCTAATATTTTTCTTGTACAATTTCTTCTAGCTAGGTTTGTATATCCTAACTATGCAGGGTATTATAAAATGCCTAATAAAAATCAAAAAGTGAGTAATGGTTTTCCTACGAGCATGTAAATGCCCATCCTCCTACTTTACTCTTTCCTATAAGTACGGTTTGGTTCGGTCCAAATCGATGTCTTTTGGTCCAAAAACTGTCGAGTCGAGTCGACTTGTGTCATTGATATTTTCAATGCATTTAATGGTCGTTTTGGTGATTTGATGGTTTATTTCGCTTTCTTTAAAATCTTAGCTAAGGAACTAAATACATAGAGATTACGTAGATTTTATGCTATCCTATTGGAGAGTGTACCAATTGTATTTTGAGTAATTTTGTATTTGTATAAAGATGTACTTGAACTCTGATTACTGTTTCATATTTATTTATAGTTGGTATTTTTCCTTTTGGGTTCTCAAATTCCTCTGGAGCGAAATTATTTATTTAGTAAAAGTTTTTCAAAGTTCAATGTTCATTATTTATTTAAAATTTTATTTTTAACTAATTAGTCTTTATTTCTCTTAACCCCCATTTAGACACATTATAGCTTTGGTATCAGAGCATGTTATCAGATCTTCAAAATTTTGAACTTGAATATTTAAAAAAAAAAGTTGGTAGAATTACAAGGGATATGCACTGAGATAGCTACATACTCTATGCGCCGCGCTTTACCTTAAGCTAAAGAGTTCTGACGTCAATTGTTCGGATTTTAGTTGATATTTTTCAAGTTGAAGTATTGGCTCTTGCTATTTATTGGACTTGTTATTCCTTGACGTCAACATTGTGGTTATCTTTTGATTGTGTTAGTATCTATATCCATTTACCAATTTTACGTTATTAAGATAATCCAAGGTTGTGTTTGATCTTCTTGATTTTCCTTGATGGTGGTTTGGTTAAATTTGATTTTACCGAAGATTTTGATTTTCTTTTGATAGTGGTTTGGATAAATTTGATTATCAAAGGTTTTAATTTCCTATTGATGGCGGCTTTATATTTATTTTACCATCAACTCCAAATTTTTGGATTTGGTATTATCACTATACAATTCTAGTTTCACATTGTTTTTTGTTCATACTTTCAAGGTGTAACACCCACGTACTTAAAAACGTATTTAACGTTATAATCTATCTAGTTAAGCAAATGAGTGCTAATCTCATTCATATCATTCTTATAAATATAATATGAAATGCGGAAGCAAACCTATTTTTTTTTTTATAAGCTGTGTAAAAAGTACCAAAAATATAAAGCTGCATATTTTACAAAACAAAAGTAAGCAAATCTCAAACCATATTCTACTTAAAACAGCATACACACAGCATAATATAATTAGATTCTCAAAAATTATACTACACGATCTTCCTTTCTTGGCATATGAACATTTTGAAGGCAAACGGGCGGCAAATTCAACCAACTCCTACTGCTCATGAGATTCGTTATCTGCACTACAAGAAACTATATGAGCTAACGCTCAGTAAGTAGAAACTTTCATTTTACAAGAAAATAAAAACACATAAAAGATTCATTATTGTTATTGTACTCATTTTCTTAGCATAAAATATTAATCTTAATTTCAATTATTTGGGCCCCATTTAAGTATAAATCTCAGCTTAACATCCGATAGGCCGTGAGTTTTCGGAACCTGTTCTGTACTGGCCAGAATTTATGAAAGTTCATCCCTCTTAGAAACCTCATGCCAAGAGGAATTCACCTTCCCTTTACAAGAGTTGTGGCTACCCTGTCTTGGCTTTTACACCTCAAGGGATTTGACCACCATGATTGGGTCCGCCGGTCCCCCGCGTCCCTTGCCTACCCAGATATCAAACCAAAACTGATACTTATATCTTAAGTGTCAAAACAAGAGTACAATAACCTTTCTTTTTCCATTTTGAAACCATATTCATGAACCACATAATATAATAAGATTCACACAATCTATCACGTAGTTCATTCAAGCACATAGAGCACATAACAAGTATTATTGCTTCCTGTGATGGTTTTGAAAAAGTAAAATTTCTACTTACCTCTTTGAGATCAACAAGCTAGTGTAGATGATCGATATCCTTGCCAAGCAATTGAAGTGTTTGTCAACTTCACAATGTCAGACAATTTGCTTTTATAACGTTAGAATTTAATTATAACACTAGTATTGGAAAATAATCTTACTTGAAATTTTTACGACACTATTATTGTATTTTATTTTTATTTTATTTTTACCTAGCAATCTCAACTTTTCATAACACATGGCAAGTAATAATCCATTTTACAAGTCTAAATATATAAAACAATGACTATTTTTATAAAGTTCTAATCATAGACAAATATTAGGACAAAACCCTAATCACTTAATTTCAGGCTTAGTATATAGTAAACTAAATATAAAACATGATTAAAACATGATTTTTACTCCAAAAGCTAAAAGAAAATTCAACTAGGCCAATTTAGGGTTTTATATCGAAACCTAATTTTTCGCGCACAAAGTAATTTAAAGAGGGTTTGAACTTACCTAAACTGAATTCACTGATCGAAGGCTTCTAACTGAAGAAAAAAAGATGAAAGGGTGATTAAATGAACCAAAATGGGAAGAAATAACTTTTTCCTCTTTCTGCCATGTTTTCGTTCTCTTCTCTGTTTGTTTGTTTGTTTTTTTTTTCTTTTTCTAATCGTTTATGTGCATCACGAAGAAAGGAAGTGAATATATAGGCATTTGAATGGGCTTGACTCTTGGGCTGGGCTTAGGCTTTAATAATGGGTTTGGGCTTTGGGTTTTTGAGATTGGGCTTTTGGGTTAATGTACGTGAGTTGTTCTTTTTTTTTTTTTTTTTTGTTCGCTTCTTTTTTTTTTTAATAAAAACTTATAAACGAGATATGACTATAATTATACAAATAATATAATGATATGCACAAATAAAGACATGAGATATACTAATTATAACTATCACATAGTCAAATTTACCTATATTTAGACAAATAACATGCTTTATTATTTTTGTTACTATTACTAATTACTAATTCTTCTTCTTTTTTTTTTTATAATCTTATAAATGATCCTTACACATCAATTTTTCGGCATTGGATATCGCGCCCTACACTGCAAAAACACTTGAATGAATTTCGTTAGCTTGTAATTAAATTTACTAATTTAAGCAAATATCTTATATAACCAACTAAGCATCCTAATTAGTCTTATTTATTATTATTATTATTATTTTATTTAAGGGCATTACAATTTCCTCCCTCCTTATAAAATTTCGACCTCGAAATTTGACATACCGAAAAGGTGTGGATATTTATTCCTAATCTCTTCTTCTCTTTCCCACGTAGCTTTCTCGATTGAGTGATTTCTCCATAGCACTTTCACTAGCGAAATCTTCTTTGTCCTTAGCTCTTTTTCTTTCTTATCGAGGATCTGTACGGGTTGTTCTTCATATGCTAGATCGGGGCTCAAATCCAAAGGTTTGTACTTGAGAACATGAGAAATGTCTGAAACGTACTTCCTCAGCATAGATACGTGAAAGACATTGTGAACATTGGACAATTCTGGAGGAAGGGCTAATCTATAGGCTACATCCCCAATTTTCTCAAGAATTTCAAAGGGTCCAATAAACCTTGGATTGAGCTTTCCTTTCTTTCCAAATCTCATCACACCTTTCATAGGAGCTATTTTGAGAAAAACATGATCTCCGACATTGAATTCCAGTCTCCGTCTTCTTTTATCTGCGTAACTTTTCTGTCTACTTTGTGCCGTTTTCATTCTTTGACGAATTTTCTCCACCACTTCCGCTGTTTGCTGGACAAGTTCTGGGCCTATCAACTTTCTTTCACCAACTTCATCCCAGTGAACGGGAGATCTACATTTCCTTCCGTAAAGCGCTTCGTAAGGTGCCATTCCAATAGTTGTCTGGTAACTATTGTTATAAGTAAATTCTGCCAAGGCCAAATACTTATCCCAACTTCCTTTAAAGTCAAGTACACATGCCCTAAGCATGTCTTCGAGAATCTGGATTACTCTTTCAGTCTGACCATCACTCGGGGGATGATAAGCTGTACTGAAGGCTAATTTAGTTCCCATGGCTCTATGCAAACTAGTCCAGAAAGCAGACGTAAACTTCGGATCTCTGTCTGAAGCTATAGCATTTGGAACGCCATGCAGTCTAACAATCTCTTGGACATATAGTTGTGCATATTGATCCATAGTGTAAGTGGATTTCACAGGCAGAAAAATGTGCAGATTTAGTGAGTCTATCCACAATTACCCATATGGAATCAAAACCCTTTTGAACTTTAGGAAGACCAACTATAAAATCCATAGAAATATGCTCCCATTTCCATTCTGGAACTAACAATGGAATTAGTAAGCCGGCTGGCCTCTGATGTTCTGCTTTGACTTGCTGACAAGTTAGGCATTGAGCAATAAATTCTGCTACATTCTTCTTCATATTTTGCCACCAGTAATGCTTCTTAAGATCTCTATACATTTTCGTGCTTCCAGGGTGAATTGAATAGGGAGTTGAATGTGCTTCAGCCAAGATATCTCTCTTTATTCCTTCATTTTCAAGTACACATAATCTACCTCGGTACCTCAAGCTTCCGTCATCAGAAACATGAAAATCAGTTGTCTTTCCTTTCTGGATCTCATCCTTCTTTTCCTTTAGAAATTCATCGACTGTTTGGCCTTTCACAATTCTTTCCATCAAGGTAGGTTGTACTACAAGCGTTGATAGTCTGGCTGTTTCTCCTCTTGGCACAATCTCAATTTTTAATCTTTGTAAATCCAACAATATTGACTTCGGAATGATTCACAAAGCTGAAACTGATGATTTCCTACTTAAAGCATCAGCAACCACATTGGCTTTACCAGGATGATAATTGATAGCACAATCATAATCCTTAACCAATTCCAACCATCTGCGCTGCCTCATATTCAATTCTTTCTGTGTGAAAATATACTTCAAACTCTTGTGATTGGTGAAAATCTCACACTTCTCACCGTACAGGTAGTGTCTCCATATTTTTAGAGCAAAAACCACTGCAGCAAGCTCTAAATCATGTGTGGGGTAATTCTTTTCATATTCTTTAATTGTCTAGAGGCATACGCTACAACTTTCCCGTGTTGCATCAGAACACAGCCAAGACCACTCTTAGATGCATCACTGTAAACTACAAATCCCCCTGATCCAGATGGTATGGTGAGTACGGGTGCCGTCACTAACCTCCGCTTTAATTCTTGAAAGCTTTTCTCACAAGCATCACTCCATTGGAACTTTACATTTTTCCTTGTTAACATGGTAAAGGAAGAGGCTACTTTAGAAAAACCTTCAACAAATCTTCGGTAATAACCAGCGAGGCCTAAGAAACTCACTTCATGAACATTAGTTGGTCTAGGCTAATTACTTACTGCCTCTATCTTTCCAGGGTCCACTGAAATACCTTTCTTAGAAATCACTTGCCCTAGGAATGCCACTTGCTCAAGCCAAAATTCACATTTCTTGAATTTGGCATATAGGCGATTTTTCCTGAGCGTTTGCAAGACTATTCTCAAGTGCTCCTCGTGTTCTTCTCTAGATCGAGAATAAACTAGAATATCATCGATAAATACAATCACAAACTGATCCAGAAAGTTCTTGAAGACTCGATTCATCAGATCCATAAAGACCGCAGGTGCGTTTGTTAAACCGAACGGCATAACCAGAAATTCATAGTGTCCGTATCTGGTTCTGAAAGCCGTCTTGTGTATGTCTTCCTTCTTTATCTTCAACTGGTGATACCCAGATCTCAGATCAATCTTCGAAAATACAGAAGCTCCTTGAAGCTGATCGAAGAGATCGTCTATTCTTGGCAAAGGGTATTTATTTTTAATAGTCACCTTATTGAGCTCCCTATAATCGATGCAAAGCCTGAGAGTACCATCCTTTTTCTTCACAAATAATACAGGTGCACCCCATGGGGAAAAACTCGACCTAATAAAATCATTCTCTAACAATTCTTGCAGTTGGACTTTTAACTCTTTCAGTTCAGATGGTGCCATTCGGTATGGAGCTTTAGAAATTGGAGCTGTACCAGAGAGTAGATCAATAACAAACACTATTTCTCTATCCGGCGGTAAACCTGGTAAATCTTTAGGAAATACATCCAGAAATTCGTTCACCACCGGTATATCTTCTGGTTTAGACTTCTGCTCGATTGAGGTATCCACAACACAAGCCAAGTAAGCAACACAACCTTTATTGATCATTTTCATAGCCTTCAGTACTGAAATTATAGGACAGGTCTTCTTTTCGGAACTACTTCGAAACACAAATTCCTCCTGCCCAGGTGGATGGAATCGAACTATTTTCTTCTTACAGTCTATGGTGGCGCAGTATTTAGCTAACCAATCCATTCCTAAAATTACTTGAAAATCTTTCATTTCAAGCACTATTAAATCTGCATAAAGTACTGCTCCATCTATTTGAATCTGACAAGCTCTAATCATCTGATCTGAATTTAACACATCTCCAGAAGGAACTAAAACATTATACTCGTCTTTTAATCTCTCAGATGGTATGACCAGTTTTCTCACAAAATTTTGTGATATAAAAGAGTGAGTAGCTCCTGAATCTATCAACACATTTGCTAATTTACCCTGAATAAGAATATTACCTGAAACAACTGTTGGATTGGTTTCAGCTTCTTCACGAGTCATTGCAAAAACACGCCCCGGAACCTTCTTCTGCTCTTCTTGAAGCGTAGGACAATCCTTCACATAATGTCCCGGTTTTCCACATTTGAAACATAGATTTGTACCCAGGAAACACTTCCCCAAGTGGTTCTTTTGACAAGTTGGGCATTTAGGTTTCTCTGGCATTAGAGCAGTTGTGAACTTAGGACGTTTGTTCTCTTGCTTTTGCTCTCCCTTCTTCTTATCAAACGGTCTCCATTGTCCTGGATTTCTTGGGGTAAAAGCGGGTCTCTTTAACTCCTTCCGCTTCTCAATATTCTTCTCGTCTTGTTCTGCTAACAAGGCTTTATCAACTACTTTGTTGAACTCTGTTGCCTCGGACATGCGGACATCCTTTTTTATTTCTGGAATTAATCCACTCAGAAAACGGTTCACTTTTTCTGCTTGATCATTGGCAATAAAAGGGACAAAGCGACAAAGTGATTCAAATTTTCTTACGTAGTCACTGACTGACATTCCTTCTTGTCTCAAATTGAAGAACTGTGAGACTTTCTCGGCTTTGGTATCAGCAGTGAAATACTTGTCATAAAAGACTGTTTTGAACCTTTCCCATATAAGTTGCTCACCCGCCACAGCTACTTGAGTTACCTCCCACCAAATTCTAGCATCGTTTTTCAGCATATATACCGCACACGAAACTTTATCTGCATCACCGAGCCTCATATAGTTAAATATGCACTCAAGTGATTTTATCCATTCTTCTGCTACCATCGGATCCGTCTCTCCATTAAACTCCTTCGGATGCAGCTTCATAAACTTCTCACAAATGGTAGCATTTTCAGGAACTTGTGGCGGTGGTGGTTGGTTTTGATTGTTTCTTTGCTCTATCAGGCGGTCTATCTGTCCAGCTTGTCTCTCGACCAAACCAGTGAGATTTGTCAAGATCTGATTTATATCTACAGCCGGAGCTGGAGCTGGATCTGGTTGTTGAGCTGGCTCCCCCAGAGCATTCAAGTTTCTCCTTCGAGGAGGCATTTTCCCTATATCCTGTAACAAATTTTCAATATCCAACTTTTTTGAACTAATGCTTAAATAAAATGCCCAATTTAATTTAAACTACTTAGTAAATAAATAAAGAGAACATATCACATGCATATCACTTTCCTTCTCTTCTAATCTTAAAAAAAATGACACACAACCTATTTGTTGATTGAATTGCTGCCTTGGAATGTTCATATACCTTCTATGTCTTCAGAAACGCTTGAAACCCCTGCTCTGATACCAAACTGTGGCACCCACGTACTTAACAACGTATTTAACGTTATAATCTACCTAGTTAAGCAAATGAGTGCTAATCTCATTCATATCATTCTTATAAACATAATATGAAATGCGGAAGCAAACCTATTTTTTTTTATAAGCTGTGTAAAAAGTACCAAAAATATAAAGCTGCATATTTTACAAAACAAAAGTAAGCAAATCTCAAACCATATTCTACTTAAAACAGCATACACACAGCATAATATAACTAGATTCTCAAAAATTATACTACACGATCTTCCTTTCTTGGCATATGAACATTTTGAAGGCAAACGGGCGGCAAATTCAACCAACTCTTACTGCTTATGAGATTCGTTATCTGCAGCACAAGAAACTATATGAGCTAACGCTCAGTAAGTAGAAACTTTCATTTTACAAAAAAATAAAAACACATAAAAGATTCATTATTGTTATTGTACTCATTTTCTTAGCATAAAACATTAATCTTAATTTCAATTATTTGGGCCCCATTTAAGTATAAATCTCAGCTTAACATCCGATAGGCCGTGAGTTTTCGGAACCTGTTCTGTACTGGCCAGAATTTATGAAAGTTCATCCCTCTTAGAAACCTCATGCCAAGAGGAATTCACCTTCCCTTTACAAGAGTTGTGGCTACCCTGTCTTAGCTTTTACACCTCAAGGAATTTGACCACCATGATTGGGTCCGCCGGTCCCCCGCGTCCCTTGCCTACCCAGATATCAAACCAAAACTGATACTTATATCGTAAGTGTCAAAACAAGAGTACAATAACCTTTCTTTTTCCATTTTGAAACCATATTCATGAACCACATAATATAATAAGATTCACACAATCTATCACGTAGTTCATTCAAGCACATAGAGCACATAACAAGTATTATTGCTTCCTGTGATGGTTTTGAAAAAGTAAAATTTCTACTTACCTCTTTGAGATCAACAAGCTAGTGTAGATGATCGATATCCTTGCCCAAGCAATTGAAGTGTTTGTCAACTTCACAATGTCAGACAATTTACTTTTATAACGTTAGAATTTAATTATAACACTAGTATTGGAAAATAATCTTACTTGAAATTTTTACGACACTATTATTGTATTTTATTTTTATTTTATTTTTACCTAGCAATCTCAACTTTTCATAACACATGGCAAGTAATAATCCATTCTACAAGTCTAAATATATAAAACAATGACTATTTTTATAAAGTTCTAATCATAGACAAATATTAGGACAAAACCCTAATCACTTAATTTCAGGCTTAGTATATAGTAAACTAAATATAAAACATGATTAAAACATGATTTTTACTCCAAAAGCTAAAAGAAAATTCAACTAGGCCAATTTAGGGTTTTATATCGAAACCTAATTTTTCCCGCACAAAGTAATTTAAAGAGGGTTTGAACTTACTTAAACTGAATTCACTGATCGAAGGCTTCTAACTGAAGAAAAAAAGATGAAAGGGTGATTAAATGGACGAAAATGGGAAGAAATAACTTTTTCCTCTTTCTGCCATATTTTCGTCCTCTTCTCTGTTTGTTTGTTTGTTTTTTTTTTCTTTTTCTAATCGTTTATGTGCATCACGAAGGAAGGAAGTGAATATATAGGCATTTGAATGGGCTTGACTCTTGGGCTGGGCTTAGGCTTTAATAATGGGTTTGGGCTTTGGGTTTTTGAGATTGGGCTTTTGGGTTAATGTACGTGAGTTGTTCTTTTTTTTTTTTTTTTTTTTGTTCGCTGCTTTTTTTTTTTTAATAAAAACTTATAAACGAGATATGACTATAATTATACAAATAATATAATGATATGCACAAATAAAGACATGAGATATACTAATTATAACTATCACATAGTCAAATTTACCTATATTTAGACAAATAACATGCTTTATTATTTTTATTGCTATTACTAATTACTAATTCTTCTTCTTTTTTTTTATAATCTTATAAATGATCCTTACACATCAATTTTTCAGCATTGGATATCGCGCCCTACACTGCAAAAACACTTGAATGAATTTCGTTAGCTTGTAATTAAATTTACTAATTTAAGCAAATATCTTATATAACCAACTAAGCATCCTAATTAGTCTTATTTATTTATTATTATTATTTTTTTTAAGGGCATTACATAAGGTATCTTCTAGTTCACGAAAATTTTGGTTTTATAATTTGATGTTCTACTACGGTTTTTGTCTGTGCTTCTTCACTTTTGAAGTGGTGGTTTTGGTTTAACATGCTTTTATTAGTGGTTTTCATGTTTGTTGATGGTTTAGAGTTTTCTAATAATCCTCTTCTTGCTAGTTTTAGACTTTTATGGGAGCTAGTGTTTTGCTTTCACCTATTAGCCCATTATGTTCAATAGTCTTTATATTTTTTTACATGGGTGATTTGTTTACTATTTTTTATTTATAGAGTTGTTGGGCTCCCTATTCATTGGTTTTGTTAGATTTAGATCTGAGAATTATTCAAATTTATATTCTTGTTTTAAATCATCATTTCCAGTAACTTTGGATTTTGTTTACTTTACTGTTGATATGTTTTATTGGATTACTGAAGGATGTTGGTTTTAGATTTTGTATGCTCGAAAACACACGCGAATTTAATTGCAAGCGCACGGATCGTTCAAGTAATAAAGTGGACAGAAGAGTCCGGATATTGTTCCCACAGATAACTAACTTACCTAATTAACTAAGCACCACAAATACTAAATGTCTACTTTATCTAGGCTCGGAACTAAGTTGAAGAATGATAAAAAAACAAAATAAATGTAAACAAAAATACTATAAATAAAATATATAATCGATTAGCTTCCCTCAACGTGTCCTATATTCAATTACCCCTTAATATCTCACCACAATTCTTAATTCTATTCTAGTCTAGGAATTTAAGAACTAAGTCGCAGCTCTCGCTTATTGACCTAATTATGTACTCAATTCTAACTCACGCATCCGCTCGTTGAAATTAAATACATTCATAGATGATTCCTAGAATCATTAATCCATCTCCTCTCGGTACTTACGATTCAGAATTCGACAATCTAGACTACCAATTGTCACGATCCAACTCTCTCGGCCAGAGGCCGCGATAGGGGTTCCATTCTCTTTACCACTATTAATCTTACTGAAAACGTAAAACACAAATTACTTTATAATATAATGAGCTTGTAATTTTATTATTATTTTTTTATACTGCGGAAGTTAAAGTACTTTTCTAAATCAAAATACTATCTCCTGACTTCTCTTGAGTTCAGGGAAAGAGCCACTACTTTATCTCAAGTTCGGGGCCTCGGGATCTATTCCCGGTCACAATATCACATCTTTGTTGTCAAAATACAGAATGCAGGATTTAAAACATATATGCCACGGGTTCTTTCTCTTCTTTGGGTTGCCACACACATCGCCCACCGCCAGCAGCTCTACTTCTACAGATCTTCTGATTTAGCTTTTCCCTTACCTATAACACTAAGGAAAAACTAATGAGTTGATAAACTCAGTAAGGGAAAAACTACTCTATCTTAACGGTGCAATGCAATGCAACAAGAATTCATATACGCAACAATAATTCACAATGCAAGAGATAGAGAGTTTGATAGTCTTCGGACGGTCAAACCCTAACAAACCGTTCTTTCTGTGAGTCACCACCTCTAGAGTTAACTCTTCTTTCTCTCTTTCTATTGTCTGGGATCCACTGATGGAAGCCGCTTATGTCTCAATATTGAGGCGCGCCACGGGAGATGGCCAAATCTCCCGATAATCAATAATATAGCTCTCTCTTGGAGCCGGCGGTTCCATCGACTTACATTATTCTATATTTGTATATTATGACCCGTCGTCCACTCTCTCGGAGGATTGGGGTCTAAGAAGAAGTGTTAGTTTCTCTAACGAAGAAAGGTCACATGAAAATGGGCTCTTCTAGAGTCCCGGTATTTTAACCTCTTGTATCGGGGTACTAGGACCTACGACAATAAAATTCATCGGGCTTTCTAGGATCAACAAACAACAAGGCTTGGTTGTCATTCTAGCCCTAAACTTGCTCGGGTCGAAACCTAGCTCCAATTCTTTTGCGGACCGTAGTCCGACTTTCTTAACGTTTTAGTCACGTTTTATTCTAGAGACAAAGCTCTACTTAATTTCTTTTATTTACTTTCTTTCTAAGGCTTGGTACGGCTTTTTACTTCTCTTAGTTTCACAATACACATGTATATTCGCACGATACAGTTATCAGGAATAGCAAGTAAAAGCCTAACAAACAAGCACACATAAGCACAAATACACAACTTGGTGTCATAGGTAGATTGCCACTTACCTTGCGTAAGCGATAGAGTTTCTCCGAGCCTTTCTTGAGCAACGCTCCGAGCTCTGACCACTTCTTCGTCCTTTAGTCCTTTCAATACAAAGGAATCGAGTCTCGTTAGTTCGCTTGTCTCGTTAACCGAGAGTGAAACTAATTCTTAACTTAAATGTTCTAATGCTCGAGACTTTCTATACTATCTTATTACCATGGTGGGGCTGCCTAGGATACTTTACCAAGGTTTATTAAACCTTACTTAGTTTCGGGACTATTTCGAACCCTAATTGGTACTCCTGACGCGCCTCGGGAGCTTACCGAGCAATCCCGAGGGTCAATTTGTACTACTCACTATTTACGATACAGGAATTTATCTAAATTTCTTAATTGGTCATTCTTAGGTCTAACATATGATTTTTAAGACCATTTGATTTATCCAAGACCTTGAAAATCCTTTTAGGGCTTTAAGAAGTTTACTCTTTAAAAATCATGGTCAACTTGGCTCAGGTTTGACTTTTAAGATTTTAAATGTCCAAACTCGAGTCTTGGCCAAAACAAATTAAATGTCAATAATATTTAATTTCTAAAATTATTTTCTAAAGGTATAAAGACTGCAAAGTCCATGTTCGTTCAATTAAAACTCTAATTACCGCTCTTGTGGTTTTACCGAGCTCTCGGTTATGGTTTCGTTAGAAAACGTCATTTTAACGTAATTCCTTATCTTTTCTTAAATGATATTTTTCTATACAGACAGTAGTTTCTATGTATATAAGGAAATATATCATCCTTATTTCAAACCGTCATCGAAGCGCTAAAGGTCCGTTCGAAATCCAAACTTTGAAACGACGAGTTTTTCTAGCTCAGTCACGGTTTTATTCAAACTGATCATGTAGCGTCTTTTCTTTTTTAAACCTCTTTCTTTTGTTTACAAAAACACATTAAGAACAGTAGACTAAAGTATTAAAAGTGATCTTAATGATCTACATAAATTTGCTTAAAAGCATTAAAGCTCAAGTTCCAAGTTTACCAAAGTCCAAAAACCTACTTATCGTAAGCTTAATATTTTGATTGGACATTTACCGTACGAAATTCTTTTTGACATTTCTCTTTTCTAATCTCTAAAACACTTTGAGGGCAGAGGCAATTAGAGCCTAAAATCATTTTATACTTTCATTTCAAAGTGTTCAATTAGTTTAAGAACTCATTTTGGTTGGATTTTAAATTTAGCTCCCTTTTAAAATACTGCTTACCACGAAATAGAGCTAAGAATCCACTACATTCGCTATATCCAGGATCCACAAGATAAGACTTACCAAAATGGAATTTAAAAAAAAACTTTAAACCTTCTAGTACTAAATAAATTATGTAACTTCTAGAATATACTATCAACATATACAAAAAACATATCACGGAGAACATGCAAACCATTTCTCCTACGTAAAGCATCATGCAGCACTCTACCATCAGTTGTGGAGCCTTCCCAACCAGGTGATTTATAAATGAATTCCATATTTGGGGACCACACTTCTAAAATATTTTTTGCTATGTCACCATGCCAGTTATGATATTTTGCTTGTTCTGTTACAGGAACTCTTACTCTAATAATTAATTGTAGTATTAGTGAAGAATTATGAGTCAAAGAAAATAGAGGTTCCTGGCCACTCACATTGCCTTAGTAGATGTACTCCAGACGTTATTACGAATATCTGGAATGAAGTAGGAAAAATAAAATAAAAAATAGAAATGTTGCAGGGTGATTTAAAAGACCATATCAACTTTCAGGTCGATAGAGTTGGTGGAGAAGTAATGGAAAACGGTTAGATCTGTATTTTCAGCAGAATGTAATGTCAAGCAGAAGGAAGATGGAGTGCAGCCTTGTAATACAAGATACACAGATGATAATTATGATTGTAGCAAAGGATGTTCACAGGAGACAACATATTTTGACATAGAATCTGAATCTACAAATGACAATGAAGACAAATTGATGATCGATGGTACTGATGATACTAAAGGATCAAGTAGCGTCGTAAACATTTATGAAGAGTATATAGCCAGTGGCAGCAAAGTAGTTGGACCATTCCAGCTGAGTTCATCCATAGATTTTTTTTTTGTTTTACCTTAGCAGTTCATGTTTTGAATACAAATTCATCAATGACGTAATTTAGTAGAATAGTCACTGGCATTTTATTTAATTCAAGGGTAGAAGTTGTACAATTAATAATTTGATTTAATCTCAGAGAAGTTTTGTTTCGGTACAACAATTATGCCGTAGCATGGTTGTATTTCTGTGGGTTGTTGCCACATGGTAAAGTTGACATCTAGGTTACTTTTTCAATTTTCATGGCTAGTTTGTTGATTATTTCATTTTTGTTACATTTTAAACTTTGTTCAATTGTTTTCTTATAGTTGCTCTCTGCATATTTGAATTTGATTAGAGCCGAAGAGTTTCTCAAATATCGGTTACGTCATGCATGTTGCATTGTTACTATGCTAATTAAAAAGGTATTCATTATCGGCATTTGTTTGATTTATCAGTTTATGAGTTAAGAATGCTTAGTACTCTACTTCACGTTAATCAATATACTATAGGATGGTGGCGTCTTTGTAAATATCCAAGTTTTAGAACATCAACCGGATGATATTCTCTTAACTGCAAGTTCCAAGGTTATCTTCTTCGTTTACTTCTGTTTTCTAAGTTTAATTTGTCAATTAATGTATTCATATAGTTGTTGTTTCCTATGCAATAATTTCAATATTAGATCTTGACAAGGGTTATTGGTTTATGGTTGAGTTCAACCAAAGATATCTAGTGTGCTCTACGTGGGACTCACTAGGAGGTGGCTGTCATAAAATGGCACATTCAAAGCTACTAAAATATTTGGTCAGTTTTCCATATAAATCTTTGACATGTCGTAATTCTTTATTGTGAAATTAAGTTGTTTCTAGGACAAATGCGTTTGAGATTATGAAATATAGGGCCGATTTCTAGATGAACAGATTTCACACGACTTGCCGAGTGATTCTAAGGAGACAAGCTTGTTATCAGAATTCACAATTGAAGATACAAATACTATGGCCCCAACTCAAAACAATGGATATGATTGTGGCATCTATGTTATGAAGTACGCAAAGGCACTTGTTTGTGGACAACACACTCATGAACAGGTGTGATACATAAACCATCTAATCAATTTATATACTATGTCACTTGTTTTACTTGATTTCATTCCTTTTTTCAAGTTGACATTGTTACAATTTAACCCTATGGAGGAGAGATTGTTTATTGGTGTGGAACTTGTCAGAAGTGTCTTCAATGAGGCAAGTGTTGATGTAATTTGCAAGGCGAATATATCATTGAATTTTCTTGTGAGGACAAGAAAATTAGGTAACAACGAGGGGTCGACAAATTGTCAGATTCGAAATCCGACTGCACTTTCACCTCATCCATTATTAGCCACAAAGAAACAACGAACTTCATATTGGACAAGACTTAAACAAAGAAGAATGGACCGAATCAACTACATGTAGTACAAGAATTTTTGGTGAACTGACATTTTTTTGGAATGGTTACATTAATTATGTTTTGTCGTTGAATATGATATAATCAAATTATGAGTCGTCAACGTATTACAATGGTTATTGTGATATTTCGTTGAACGTGATATAATTAAATTACGAGTCGTCAACGTACTATCACTGCTTATTGTAATGTTTCGTAACTACAGTGTTATTGATTTTTTTTTAAACAATGATATTTTTTAATGGGCTTGGCTACGGTGCATTGTCTTTATATTTATGATATTATGTTAGATCGGTACTCCTCATTTCGCCCTATTTAATAATAATATTATGGGTTAGATTTGTACTCCTTGATATACTATACGTTGGGCCGATTTCTACAATAATCAGTGGTCATGCTCATGCATACTTCTTTTTTAGAAGAAATGCACAACTACTTACAGTAAACAATGGGAGACCATATGGCCATCGTTTGTTGGAACCTAAGATAAATGACATTAAATTTACATTACAATAGGTATTGCAAAGTAGCGATGACATAATTAATTTGGTGGCTACCTATCTTTGTAACAAGAGTTCACTACCATGAACAACAAAGATAAAAAAAACAGAAGCAGTGAATGCATATTTCTCAGTATATGCATTTCATAGCCACATTCATAAACCATAAAGTAGAACATATGAGTAGCACATGTTTAAGACAATTAACATTGTTTTCTAAGGCGCGTACGCCCATCATTAGCTCAAACATGGACTCTCGTGTTACTCACTAGCCACGTCCAGAAATGACATCCGTTTGGATAGGAAGCACACTTATAAAATATCCTTCCCGGATTTGTAGGAGATCGACTTATGTTAGCTCTGGCCAGTCGCCCACATTCACACATTCTTGCCTCAACGAGCATTGTTACCGTCTCTATTACAGTTTATGATGACAGAACTCGATTTACTCTTTCCAATTCTAACTTTGACTACCATCCCCTATATATACAGAAGAGAAAGTTATTCATTTAAATTCCAAGGTGCATTTATAGATGGTGTCATCACTTTGTCTGCAGTAGATGGAGTTAATAACTGGTGTCGTAAATTAATCGAGTAGTTGTACTCAATAGGTTTGTGCCAACTTCATTGTTGTAACGTCATTTACATATGGTAATAGAAGTGACAAAATATTAAATACGACAATAGTAAATTTTTACAAATGATGACTTTGTAATCCCAGCAAACCAAAGTCCATTAATATTAACCGTGACAAATCATGAGTACATAATTTTCATTCATATCACTAAATAAACAACTAAAGACCCCATCCTATGGCAATCCAATACCTAGCTCCATAGATAGCCATTGCAAATCTTGTTCTAGCCCGTTACACTCCACCAAGATTTTCTGTGCACGGTGAATTATCTCCTTCATGCAGAGTTTCATGGCGCCAACGATTATATAGTTATTGTTGTCGACTTCACAGCCTTCACCAATAGATTTCGCAATTGAGTCAACTCTACTTCAAGTCTTTGGCAGTTGAGGCAACTTGTAGCTTCTGTTCAGGTAGTGGAACAAGAGCCAGAGAAGATGAAGACCTCATCCACATAGTAGGCGACGTTGAGCCTTCCATTGTTATTTTGCTATACCCCATGTTTTCCCTTTTTAAACCTCGCATTAAATAAAGTTGACAAAGTGCAGACTGTATGGCTATTTGGCAGAATGGTCAATGCTTGTCTAGGCACAATCTGTAGGTGGCCATAGGGGAAATCATATTTTATATACTAAATTTCAAGTTTCTGCCATATACAGTACAAAGCTTCATTGCGCTCATTCCCAATGAGATGAAAGTTGTTGAATATTTATCTGGTACTTTCGATCTAGTTTATTATGCCATATCCTTTTACTTGAGAACAATATTACACTTATTGTACATGCCAGAGAGAGCAATCGATCATTTAGTACATGCATTAGGCTATTAAATTTGCAAATACAATGAGATATCCATATCTATATTTGGATTTCATGTGAAAATATATCTCGATAAGTACTTAAACATCACTAAATCATCTTAACACTAATCATACTTGCAACATGAGGAGGATGAAGAGCTGTAACATGATGTTTATGTTATCTGATTACTTTCTATTTCTCACATTTGACTTAAGAGTTTTTTGGCCAAAATCAGTAAAAATTTGTTTGCCTTACTGAATTCAAACACGTGAGAAGGTATATTTTGGGTACATATTTTACGATTTACGAATCCTTTAAGAATTAAAAACGTTTGTTCTTTATATTTAAAAATGTGTCATTCATGGTCTTTACCAAAGAACCATACTTTTTCTCTTTGTTTATAAATGCATAGAAATTATTTGTTAAAAAAAACCCTCCTAAATTTTTAAAAAAAAAGCAAAAAAAACAAAAAAAACAAAAACAAAAACCCAAGAAAAAAAGTCAATAATAAGAGCCAATGGAAAACCCCAAAAAAAGTGCAATGGCAAATATTTATTTGATTTCCATTATCCACAACAAAGCAATACTTGAAATTGCTTCAAAACAAATCAAATGTCAGGCATTCTTAGTGTCGTCTCATATGGTTATTCTCTTTAATTAAAAACGTCTTATTCATGGTGTCTACGAATCGACTAACTAAAATAATTAATTGCAGAAAATAAATACGAGAGCGAATATGTAATTGAATTTCAATATGTTGAAACCTAGAGCATACGATCTCATCGAACCTTATAACGAGTACCACCAACCTCAATTCATACTAACATTCACTTCATACGATAATGAAAAACTCACTCAATTAACCGTTAATCTTTCTCAAGTAATAATGATCCACAATATAGTAATCTATTCTCGTCTCTCGAATTTTGAATGAAATTACTAAATCCGCATTGCATACAAGAATTTAAACACCACATAAGTGCATTGGCTATCTCTAGTCATTAACGTCAATTCATGTTGTTCTTATATTTTGTGCGTCGTAATTATTGTCTCTTGATTTTTTAATTAAGACCTAAGTTCATTCATGAATTTGGCAAATACATAAAAGCAATAAACTCATATAAGAACAATCATCGCAATTGAAATAAACATCGAATATGAATTGAAAGCGAAAAACTACATCATTCGTCGGTTCGGCTATGGCTATGGCTCTGGCTATTCATTTCTTACAAAGGTAATGAATTACAACCATGGCCATTTTATAAAATTTTTAAAACATTGGTTATTAACACAACAAATGGAACAATAGTTAAAATATTAGTTATTAACATTAAAATTATGCAATTAGTGAATGCTTTTTAAACAAATAAACATCATTTGAAATACTTACAAAAAAGCCTTTTACGGAACTTTTTCTTTTTGCAATGTAAGAAGTTTATTAACACAATAAAATCACACATAAAACTGACTATAAGAAATTTCTTACCATTGCATTAAATTTATGAAATGCCTATTTTGTTAAAATATTGAAATATCCCTTAATTTTAAAAAATATTTCTCGAAAAAAATGACTATTTTCTTACAATTCTCATGTATTTTTGTAATACATATTGAAACTCTTTGTTTTTCAAAATCGTTCGATAATGTTACATCATTGTGCATTCTTATTTACGAATATTTAACCGTAACTATAAGTTAAACGTCCCTTACTTAGGATTTATATTCAACCATTTAATACTCATTATTGATCAGCTTATTTGCTAACTTTAAAATTCATATGTACTAGGATTTTTTTATTACATTTACAAAATAATCTTGCTCCTCTAATTATATTTATGCTAGGTCACTCCATTGAGATGTTGGTGGGACCCATATTTTGTCTATAATAACCAAACGTCCCAATTACAACCATACCCAACTTTGGGTCCCCAATCATTAGTTGGTTCGACAACCTTAACCTCCCATAAACTGTTAATACCGATCAACACCATGTCTACGTCGTTAACTCCTTCTGGTAGCCCAAACAACTAAGAGTCTTTTGCTATGGCAGAAACATCTCCGGCCATACCCCATGAGTACTATGGATACAGTAGGAGGCCACTAAATAAATTACCTGAAAACGCCCTTGAAAAATACAATGATTTGTAGAAACAGTTGGTTGACGTAGAGTACGAGGCATTCTGCCTTAGAAACGAGGAGAAGAAGAAGATGGAAGACGAGGCCCACCAACAAGAAACTTATGTAATGGAATTAGAGGGGCAAATTATACTTCTGAAGGACAAAGTTCCCGATGCAGAGCGAGTTTACAACATGAAAGAGATGGCGTGGAATTCTTAGTACCAAGCTATGCTTGTAGTGATAGATGACTTGAAAGCTGAAGGAGTTCGTCGGTACATGGAATATTTTGAATATCGTTGTTCATTAGTTCTCCCCGCAAACCAGAACTGGCAACAATTGATGGATGACCAAGTTGTAGCCCAAAGTAGGAGGGATTAGTTAGTGTACTTGATATGGAATCTACGTTTTGAGCCTTCCCGCTGGTAATCTCTTATAATCCATGTATATTGTCGTTTTGAGTAGTTAGTTGCTATTTAATGTCCTCACTATCCATGTGTTGTGTACCCTACATGAAATTAATTAACTAAATATTTTCAATTTCAACTGTGTCAATGATTACATCAAAGTGTCACTTGATATATCATTTTAGTTTCACATGGGCAATAATCAAACATTAACTTTGGCTCCTCCACTTACAAATGGCTAAGATTGAAAGTCATGGTATTTTGATCAAACATATAGAAACAATGTAGAGCCGTGCTCTAGTTTTTTATTTTTCCAACTAATAAATTCGAGTGTGATCACCACCTAAAATAACATGGAATGTCACTTTAATAAGGATCATAGTAACGTAAAGTTGGTTGTATTCTTTCGAACAATAATATTCCTTGAAATACATTAGAGCCATGCCATTCGTATATTAACAAAATGACACCTAAAGATATGAGCCGCTAAACTTCTGTTTTTTATTTTTTTATTTCCCGCTATAAGCCCGAGGTTCAAACCACAATGAATTATGTTAGCTTCATTAAGCATACCAACACGTGGAGAAATATTCTGATTTAACTGATAGTTAAATAATTTATATGGAAGCCTAACTACGTGTTCCAAGGACTCATACTGTATCTCAGCTCAGACTACTTTGAAATATCAAGTCGACAAACTCTATAAGGAGTTCAATCCTAAAAATTTGGCTACGATGTGTTCAGTTTGTAGACATGATTGTACTAGGTGGCCTATAAAGATTGGAAAAGTAATGCAATACGGCCTCAACATCCTACAAGAAAAACTCATATTTTTTCTTGGGCTATGGCCCAAATCCATTAATCAAGGGAATAGGCAAAGTGTATAGTACATATATTAATGGTGTAATCATATCGCATTAAATGGATAAGTTGTCAAAGCTGGCATTGAGAGTGGAAGGATTGTGTATGATATTCATAAATCAGTGATGGCAAGTGTTATAATAAATGTTGTAAGAAAAGGTAGTTTAAATCAAGGACTCATTATTCCTAAGCATAATAGAGAAATAATATTATAAACCAAATACTTGTTGTATCACATAGTAAAGACGACATTATTTAATATGCAGCAGTGTTATAATAGCAAAGTGAGTTGATGTACATATGAGAATGTCCAACTACCAATATTTATTGAATTAATTAATACTATTTTGTAGTATAAATAAGAACAACTGAAAAACATTTTTTCTCAATTACTAAGGAACTTCCCTTTCCATCGAACGACTATGTTACCTTCCGGGTGGATCTTCTTCGTATAGGAATCACAATCATCTATCACTGGCTTACATTTTCCCAGATTGAGGTCTGCATCAACCATTGCATATGATCAAATACCTGTTACTAAAAAATATCGACTGCTAAAATTTTCTTTTATAATAATGTTGTTCGTGTTATTTTGTTACTAAGGTAGGTGTTCATATTACATCTGGATTGAATTAAACACATCACAAATTTTACATCACATTACTTTAATAGTTTCAACTATTAATTTTAAATTGTATCACTTCTAATATAATATTTTCCATTTTCATGAGTTGTATAAGTGTCGAATTCGTGTCTTTAAAATATTCAATCTCGCGTAGTGGGAATGGATAAATATTGTCATTTCTACACTAATATTGTAAATAGGAAGGAAGACATAGAAGACTTAATCAAATACTAGATATACAAGAGTGGCAAAAAAATAAAAACGAAAATACTAAATATACATGAACGATTTCCGCCAAATTTTTTTATCCAAATAATAAATGCAACAAGTAAATTTGATTAAAATAATGGTGAGTAAGTACTGCTTATTGTACAATCCCGCCAACTATGAACTATATAATCTTGAGAGTCCCTGTATACCTCTTGTTGTAAGAACTGTAGTTTCTGATCAGGCTATTGCATATAGGCCATAAGTAGAAGTAAAGTAGGAAACTACCTTAGGAAAACAGTACATATATTGTTCTATAACAATATTATTATATTGAAGCTGGTTGAAAGCATTAAAAACGACGACATTTTTTATTATTGAATTGAAGCAAACTAACAAAATATTCCCGATGTGAAAATACAATAATTCTCATCCATTCACACACAAAAAATGAACTATATAACAGACGTTTACGTATATGTAATGCAACTGGTGCGGTAGTCTATATTGAAATATAAGGACTCATACCTTAAATCGATATGAACAATAATATAACGTAAAGGAATAATTAGTTAGAGGAGATGAAAATGTCCTTGCCACCGTTTATAAATAGATAAGTGGGCAATGTTCATCCTCTACATATGCACCTCAAGTTTCCATATTCTCGTAAGCCCTAGTTTATATGCCCCACACAAGAAAGCTTTTCTCTTCGAAACTTATCATGGCCCTTATTACTACTTCACCTAAGTTCAAACATTTTTCCTGTCTCACCCACAACTTCCTCTGACCACGGTTCTCCATGCATCACGACTAGACGTAGAGGGAAGAGTCCTAAGAGCCCTTTCTCCACTCCGCAGTCTACGTATAGGAAGAAAAAAGCAGGCACTCACGGAAAGTATCGTGGGTGCCTGAAGATGGATGAAATCATTGAAGCTCACCAGCTTTTTCGTCGAACTGTGCAATGTGTTGAGGAGATCTCTATGCAATTTGTTGGATGCTTTTACCAGGTTTAAGGAGTACCTTGACATGGTGGCCCCGATGGTCAATAATGCAAAGAAAATAGCACAACAATTGGCCAATGATGCTACCAAGACCATGACCCGGAGCAACATCATCGACCCAACAGGTCTCCCTAACATGTCATTGACATGCATTCGGCTTGGCATATTCCTTGTTATATTTTGTGGCTAAAATTATGTCTTTGTAAATTTCTGCAGTTATATTTACTTCTTTGTCACGTCTAATATGTATCAGAAGTTAATATTTTGAGGGCTTATGATAGTGGCCTACTTTTTGGCGGTGTTACGTTGATGAATGTTGACATGAGACCCTTTTGAAATATTGTAGTAGAATGGAGTCGTGGTAGCTATGCTACTATGTAATGCTGATCTTGCTTTTGTATCAGACGGATGTTATAAATATTAATGAAAACCCGCCCAGTTATCTACTTATGTGTTCTAAATATTGTGTGCCCATACCGACCATCATGCATTTATTTTATACAATAAGTTTTGATTTTTTAAGGTTTTCAATGAAAAAAAAAACCTAACGTTACAAATAACTAACCTTTTGTTTGGGATGCCCACTTAAACCATTTCATCCCATTTTTTGGGATGAAAAAAATGGTTTGAAAATGGTTTTGAATGGTTTGAAAATGGTTTGTAAAAATGATGTAAGAATAGTTTGACTTTGCTGATTTTGAGGTAGTATGAATGGTTGAGATTTAAAGATATTGTATAGGGATTTGGAAAGTTGAAAAAAATGGTTGAAAAAAAATAAAATGGAATGGAATAGTTTGAAGGATTTGAAAAGTTGAAAAAAGTGAAAAATAGGAATGGAATGGAATGGGAGAAATGCATAAACCAAACAAAAGGTAAACTTTCTCATCAAACCTTCATGCACCACATGCTGATGGAACATAAACTTTATTTTTACTTACTAAAACAAAGATAAAAATTTAGAAGAGCAAAATGGTATTTTTATTTTATATTAATTTTTTTTAATGATTCTTGCTTATAATAACTAATGGATTTAGATACTCATTCATCATTGTTTATAATTTTCTATCTCGATATATGATTAACGGTGACTTAATATAAATTATCGAACCTATAGTTATTTAGTTAGACGTCAATTGGTTATGAATAGATAATAAAAATATATGTCTTTTATGGAATATAACCTATCAATATGAATTTCAATTAATTAGTACACGTATATTAAGTTGCTTTTTTTTTTCTTTTCGTTGAAGTAAATGATGAGGAAGAGAAAGTGAGAAGTAAGACTTTAGCTATAAACTATTTTCATATATCCATTGTCCAACGCTAGTGGTATTAGGAATTTGGGGCCTTCTTATGTGGACACTGCTTTGATTTATGCTGTATTAAAAATTCTATGTTTAAATCATATTATGTTGACGCTAATTTTTATTTCTCATATTTGAGTTAAGACTTTATGTTTCTAATGAATATGTAGATTGAATACTTACCCAACACATGTATATATATCAATACAAAGTTAGGCTTAATTTGTAATAGATAATAATCTTTATGGACAAATGTATGCATTTATTAATATATTATACTCTTATCATTGTTCACTATAATATATAATATGTGTGACTAATATGTTAGAGTCAATTATTGTTTTAGAGAACTACACAAAGTTGTGAATCTATGAATGGCTATAAGCGGCGTTTCTTAAAAGGTAAACATCTCATACGAGAAGTCAAATTGATCAAGGACTCCAAAGTATAAGCTATACAGAGATGCAAGATGACTTCATTAGTAAGTATACAGAACCTGTGATTCCAGCAACGGATGCACTTACAGTTTACTATGAACAATTTGCCGCTGCATTCACAAGGAACGTCTACAAGGTGGTTGGTGGTTACAAAAGAAATCGCAGACCAAAACTCCTACTCAATATCATCATGTGGATACATAAATGAGTTTAGCATTTACAAATTATGTCGATTTAGATTCGGTCAGATACAACACCAGGTGCAATTCTTCCCCGTTGACACTAGATTGCTTTGCAGTTGCCTTTTACTAGAAACGGATGAAATATCGTGCCGCCACATTTTTATGGTGATGAAACACTTGAGCATTGATCGCGTTGCTCAGTCACTAATGAGAAATTGTTGGCGCAAGGATGCAGAGACAAGTTTTTGCATTTCAAGTAATTCATTCAGCCTCTCTCAACAAGGATTGGAGATTTCCTGGTTAGGCACTTTGGCGTACGATTTTAATACATTGGGAGTTTACACTTCTAAATTTGATGATACATATCTTGAGAACAATTTAGAAATATGATAGAAAAATTTTAAGGGTGTGCTACATGTGCGCAACAGTGACACAGTGCCTTCCACCACAGAGTTCAATGAAGGCATAGCAAATGTCAACAATATTATTGTTGTAAGCTAGTTTTCGTCCGAGGATCTATCATCGAGGATGTCGTCCCCGAAGACGAGCAGCCTCCGGAGAGAGTGTCTAAGTGACGACGTAGCTTCGCCACGTCAGCAAGAGTGTTAACGTCAACGGCACCAAAAAGCGCGGGTCGACCTCGCGCTTATTTCTGCGAGGGTTGTTAGAAGAGACAACCCCGAAGGTATACCCCGGCATGAAGCAAGGTCCTCGGGGGGAGACCGATGAGCTGAGGATCCCCTAAGCCCTGGGGCAAGTGGAACTCGCAATCAACCTCACGTTCGCGGAAGATCAGGCGAGTCAGGGGACTTCTCGCAGAGCGGACGATCCCTGGTCGAGGGATGAAGCGCAGGTAGTTGTGGTAAGACCACTCCCCAGTGATATTCACCTCTGACCAATACTGTAGATGCCTCACTTGTGATAGACGTGAGTTGATTAGTTAGTAACCTACCCCCTATTTTTGGGGCAGGGTATGGTTGATGGAGATAAGGCCACCTAATCCCCTGATTTAAGGGAGATTTGGTAGGGCGCATTTAATGCACTTTCCTCTCTCTCCTTCTGAACCTCTATAAAAGGAAGAGAAGGAGAAGAGAAAAGGGGTTGGAAGAAATTACTCTGTAAAATTCCTCATTTGAGAATTTCATAAACGCATTGGACGTAGACTATTACTCCGGCGGAGGGTCGAACCACTTAAAAAATCCCGGAGTGTTTATTTTCCGTCCAAATTATTCCTGTTCATTGCCGTATCTCATACTAGAGATACGGATCACGGCGTTTGTTTAAATCCTACACCAACAGCTTGGCGCTAGAAGGAGGGCCCGGCTCGAACCTCCGTCACTATTGTAGGATTATTCCCGCTTTCTCTGTCACTCATTGCGCTGCTTGATCGAAGATCATATGGCGCCCAACTTGAGAAGCAGCTGCAAAAATCCTTTAACCTCCGAGCAGGAGATGCTCGAAGATCGAATCCGGCGCATGGAGGAATCCATGGCAAGAATGACCGGATTAGTGGAGACGTTGGATCACAACCAAAGTCCGCCTCTACTTCTGACTGACGCAGAGCACGCGAATGTGCTCCGAGCGCGGCAGAGGGCTGACGACGCAGCTGCCGACCTCCGGGCCGTAGGCGACGTCAACGCGACTCCTGATGAGGGTTCATCGGGTGGTGAACGCGCACACGAGACTCACCCTTCCCGCCGACGTAGGAATGCGCCAGCCCAAAAGTCCACCACCCGATCGAGAGGGCCGCAGTTGCCGGCTGACCCGGCGGGACCGTCAAGCCCCACGGTCGAAGACGGGACGCCAGCTCAGCCTGGCTCGGTGTTTACCAGGCTAGGCCCTTTGCAGCGGGACACCGCCAGGAGATGTCCTGCGCGGGTTGGGGCCAACCCCGGAGATGCGCGACTCCCAGTACGGGAACGCCTCCGCGAGGAGTCGGCTACCACTACAACTAGCCAGCAGACCGAAGCATCCCAGGAATTCTCACCCGCGGAGATAGAGCGCATTTGCGGGATTCTTGGCGAACCATCCCGCGATGGGATCCAAGATGGGGATTTCACCCCCCTCACGGAAACTCTCTTGGCAACCCCCGTTCCCGATCGTCTCAGGCTACCGAAGGTAAGCCTGTTTGATGGGAGTGGAGACCCCTCCGATCATTTGGGGTTTTATTCCTCGTGGGCGCGCGCCTACGGCTATCCGAAATCCATTTAGTGTAAGCTCTTCGACACCACCCTAGCGGGGGAAGCCCGCCGATGGTGATATCGACTCCCAGCCAACATAATCGAGAGTTGGCAAGATTTGAGAACGAGGTTTGCAGCCCAGTTCTTGGGTGGTCGTAGACACCTCAAGAACCCGGCGTACCTCTCCCGAGTCAAGCAAGGAGAGAGCGAAAGTCTCCAAGCTTGGCTCCAACGTTTTACCAAAGCCATGGTAGAAGTGGGGCATTTGTCTGACGATGCCCTACTTCTGGCCGCAAGTTCCGCAGTACGTGAAGACACTCCCTTCGCTTTCTCTATCAGTTAAAAACCCCCGAGAGTGTACGCTGATTTCTTGGGGCGTGCTCGGAACTACATCAACGCGGAAGCGGCGACTTCGAAGAAGTCCGGCTCTGCGAAAACTCTCCGCGGCAACCCTAAAGGGGACCGCCGAAAAGAGAAGAGGCCTGTCGAGGCCCCAACGGGCCACAATCGACAGCCTCGCGATGAGAAAAGACCTCGTGATTTCGGTCCGTCTTCGGGACCCGGTGTAGTTCGCTCTCGCAGACCTCGGTATGATAAATACCAGGAGCTTACTGCCACCATCGATGAGATTTTTGTCAACTCGCGGAGCGAAGTTGACTTTCGACCCCCTGCACCTTTGAAAGGGAAGGTGCCAGAGAAGCACAAGGACAAGTTATGCTTGTTCCATAATGCGGCCGAGCATACGACCGCGACTTGCTTTGACTTGAAGGATGAGATAGAATATCTCATCCGCCGAGGGAAACTCGAAGGGTACCGCAAGGAGGCGAATTCTAGGAACCGGGATTCGCAGAACCGGGAGATTGAGGGTGAAATCCGAACGATCGCGAGAGGCCCTTATCCTGGGGGGCACTCCCAACTATCTATGAAGTGTTATACCCGAGAAGCACGACAGGAGCTCTCCGGAGGAGTGTTCCATGTGTCGCGAAGCTCTCCACAGCCCCCTCGGAAGGTCGCGAGCCCGCTCACCTTCTCGGATGCGGATGCCGAAGGCGTCCGTTTCCCACATCACGATCCTCTAGTCATCTTCGGGATGATTGGGAACCATTGCGTCCACCGGTGTCTGATTGACGACGGCAGCTCAGTGGACATCCTATATTTGGATGTCCTCAAAAAAATGAGAATCAGTCCACGGAGCTTGCGAGCTGCCGCAAGCCCGCTGCACGGCTTCACAGGAGACTCTATCTTCCCGGAGGGAAGCATAGAGTTAGCCGTCTCGTTCGGTGAAGAGCCAACAAGATCAACCGCCGTTTCAAGCTTTATGGTGGTTAAAGGTAGGTCTTCTTATAACGCCATCCTAGGGCGTCCTACCTTGGTGGCAATGAGAGCGATCACTTCCATCTACCATCTCTGCCTCAAGTTCCCCTCTCCCGGTGGCGTCGGAGTAATCCGGGGGAACCAGTACGAGGCTCGGATGTGTTATACAACAAGCGTCAAATCGGCCCCCGCCGAACCGAATGGGAAGCGCACGGCCGAAGAGGCCGCTTTGGGTGAAGCGACTCTCACCATCGACATGTCCGAGGGTCGAAGCGAGCTAGACCCTCGACTCCCGGCCTCATAGCAACTAGCGGGCCCGGCCGAAGACACCGAAGAGGTAGACGTGAACGACCTTGGCGCTGCTTGGAAAGTTAAAACTGGGACTTCATTAAGTCCTGAAGTGCGCAAGGCCATCATCGCCTGTCTACGAAGGAACCAGGACGTGTTTGCATAGAGTCACAGCAACATGAAGGGCGTAGACCCAGACGTGATGTGCCACCGTCTAAATATTGACCCTCGGATCCCGGCCCGCCCGCATAAGAGAAGGCCCCTCAACCCCGAGAGAGCCCAGGCTCTTAAGGAAGAAGTTGGCAGGCTCATCCGGGCCGGGTTCATTCGCGAAGCGAAATACCCGGCCTGGGTCTCCAATCCAATTCTGGTTCCAAAGCCAGATGGTAGGTGGAGATGCTGCGTGGACTTCACCAATCTCAACGAAGCCTTTTCGAAGGACAGTTTCTCTGTGCTCCGAATTGATCAGATGGTTGACGCTACTGCAGGCCACGAACTCCTCAGCTTCATGGATGCGTATTCAGGCTACAACCAAATCCCTATGTATCATCGGGACGAGGAGCACACTGCGTTCATTACCGATCGAGGGTTGTATTGCTACAAGGTCATGCCTTTCGGTCTTAAGAACGCGGGTGCAACTTATCAGAGGCTGGTGAACAAGATCTTTGCGGACTTACTTGGGGTCTCGATGGAGGTCTACATTGATGACATGTTGGTCAAAAGCGCGAAAACACAAGACCACGTGGAGCACCTGGATCAGACCTTCTCCATCCTCAAGAAGACCAACATGATACTCAACCCAAATAAGTGCACTTTTGCGGTTAGGGCGGGCAAGTTTTTGGGCTTCATGGTGAGCCAACGAGGAATAAAGCTAACCCTGAGAAGATCCAGGCCATCCTCGACATGAGGCCTCCTCGGAGGGGAAAAAGAAGTCCACAAGTTTACCGGATGCATTGCAGCACTCAACAAGTTTGTATCTCGGTCAACTGAAAAGTGCCTCCCTTTCTTTAACGCTCTCTGCGGCAGTAAAGAATTTGCGTGGACCGACGAATGCGAACGAGCCTTCGAGGAGCTTAAGGCTTACCTCGGTCATACCCCAATTCTGGCTAAGCCATTGTCGGGGGAAAAGCTCTTCACTTACCTCGCCGTATCCAAGCACGCAGTTAGCTCGGTGCTAGTCAAAGAAGCCGCTGGAGTACAGGTACCCGTTTACTACGTCAGCAAACGCCTTCTCGACGCCGAACTAAGGTATCCTGAGCTGGAATGGCTAGCTCTTGCCCTCGTTGTCTCTACCAGGAAACTTCGCCACTACTTTCTGGCCCACCCGGTGGTAGTCTTCACCAATCATCCGATGAAACAAGTTCTGTGCAGGCCGGAGGCCTCAGGCCGACTTGTCAAGTGGGCCGTCGAGTTGACTCAGTTCGACATCCTTTACCAGCCTCGAACGGCGATCAAAGGGCAAGCACTAGCAGACTCCATCGCCGAATTCACCTTTCCTTCGAAAGAGGATCGGGATGGACTGAACGAACTCCCGAAGTGGAAACTCTACGTCGATGGGTTCTCGAACGAGAATGGTTCGGGGGCAGGGCTCATGCTGGTCAGCCCCGAAGATCATCGGATCAGCAGCGCGTTGCGATTTACCTTCAAGGCCTCAAACAACGAAGCGGAGTACGAAGCCCTGCTTGCCGGCCTTAGACTCGGCAAAGAGCTTCAAGTAGATTCGCTTATAATCTACAGCGACTCGAAGCTGGTTGTCTCTCAAGTTTCAGGCGAGTTTCAAACCCGTGATGATAGAATGGCCGCTTATCTAGAGAAGGTTAAAGCTGAACTTCGGAACTTCCCAAGGCACCAAGTGAAGCACATTGACCGAGAAGATAATGCGAATGTTAATGCCCTGGCGAAATTGGCTACCAGCCGAGATGCGGAGCTCCTTCGCCTGGTCCCGGTCGAAATCGTGGCAGAGCCCAGTATCACAAAGCAGAATTCGATAAAGGCGATCGGCGATCGACCGTCGTGGATGGACGACATTGTCGTCTACTTGAAGGACGACAGGCTACCTGAAGATCGAGACCTGGCGCGAAAAGTCAGGTATCATGCGGAGCATTACTTGTTGCTCAACAACAAGCTTTACAAGAGAGGGGTCTCTACCCCGCTGCTACACTGCCTCAACGACGAGGAAGCCAGGCGGGTCCTCAGTGAAATCCACGACGGAGTCTGTGGAAACCACTCCGGTGGACAGTCGCTCGCGCATAAGGCGTTGTTACGAGGGTTCTTCTGGCCCACGATGAAGCAAGATGCCGCAGAGTACGCACGGAAATGTGATAAGTACCAGAGATACTCTGCACTCATTCGAGCTCATCCGGAGCAACTCACGGTCATCTTTTGTCCCTGGCCCTTTGCGAAGTGGGGAATCGACATCATCGGCCCAATGCCAACAGTACCCAAAGGGCTCAAGTTCGCTGTGGTGGCCGTCGACTATATTTACCAAGTGGGCCGAAGCGATTCCCTTGGCCACAATCACCGAGAAAAACCCGACGAAGTTTATCCGCGAGTATCTCATATACAGGTTCGGGATACCTCATTCCTTGGTTTCGGATAACGCCCTTCAGTTCGATAACCAGGCTGTAAGAGACCTCTGCGACCAATTCGGCATCAAAAAAGACTTCTCCGCGCCGTACCACCCGCAAAGCAATGGCCAAGTCGAAGCCGTCAACAAAATCATCAAGACCACTCTGAAAAGGCGGCTTGACGTACTCAAAGGTCGGTGGACCGCGGAGCTGTCTTTAGTCCTCTGGAGTTACTGCACCACCGCCTGCACGGCCACCGGAGAAACCCCATTTTCCATGGCATATGGCACAAAGGCGATGATCCCAGCGGAGGTAAAAATCCCCTCGTTTCGGTACGATAACTTCGATGAAACGGTCAACGATTCACTCCTTACCGTGGAGCGGGATATGATCGAAGAATGGCGAGAAGTCGCTAGGATCCGAATGGAGGCCTAGAAGCGACGTATGGCGAGGTACTACGACTCCAAGATGAAGGAAAGAAAGTTCAAGGTCGGGGACACCGTCCTCAGACAAGTATTCCAGAATACCAAGGAGCCTGGAGCGGGGGCACTGGGGTACTCATGGGAAGGACCTTATCAAATTGCCGAGGTCTGGCGATCGCGAGCTTACCGGCTTGCGGATCTCGCCGGGATCCCGATGAGACTCCCCTGGAATGCGGAACATCTCAAGAAGTATTACCAGTAGGCTCCCCTAACTTGTAATATTTTCTTTGTAATTCTAATGTTTGTAAAACAATATTTATGAATGAAAAAATATTTTTGCATATTTCCAAATACGTTCAATTGAAAGTCTGTGGAGTAGACTATAAACTCGGTGTATAGAGGATATAACCACAGAGCGGATAAATCCTAAAAACACTACCCTGTCTTCTCGACCGCAAAGTGCCCAAGAAGACGGGGGGCATCCGGGGTACCAGAAAGAAAATAGATGCGTCTATAGGTACCTCGAAGGCGAGCGAGGCTAGAACATGTGAGTTCCGAAGGGCTTACACAGGCCTTACTCGTTGAGACTCCTACCACAAAGGTTTGTCTTGTCAGGGTTATTCCTTCGTAGAAGGGAACCTGTTCAGAGACTAACTTGGGAAGTTAGACCAACTTGTTCCTAGAACCATTCTATTCTTCTAAGAAGATAGAACTAGGCACGCTCAGAGGAAGAATTCCGAGGCAGACTAGTTTCTAAAAAACTAGGCCAAAGCGTGGAAAATAAGAGGTCACTCAGTATACATACCCTCGGAGAGAGTATGTAGTCCCGAAGGGACTGTCATTTAACGAATTAGTTATTAGATCCCGGAGAGATTTTGTTAATTGATCGGATCCCGAAGGGACTGTCATTTAACGAATTAGTTATTAGATCCCGGAGGAATTTATTCAGTTGACAAACAATGAAGATGGGGAAATTAAATCCTTATTAATTGTGGAAAAATATACAAAAGGTGGGCGTCCAAGATGAGGACCCCTAACAAAAAAAAAAAAATACAAGGGACCCTATTCTAAGGCGGTGGCTACGCGGGAGGCTGCTGCTGGGAGCGCGGCATCTCGCGACGAATCTCCTCAACAAAATCCCACTCGGGGTGGTGGGCCTTGAGCCTATCCAACGCTCGATTGGCTCCATCGAACATGGCAAGCGTGATCTCGTTCCGATACCCCACGCTTTGATGGAAATCGGCGAGCCACTGTTGTCTCCTCAGCTCTATAAGATTATCAAACGCGGGGCTGTTTTTGAAATCTGCCACCGCAGAGCGGATTCGCGCTCTGGCCCCGTTGAGATCGTCTTCAATCCGTCTTTTGTCCCTTCGCTCTTCTTTGAGCTCTCCCTCGAGGACTTGAATCCTCGACTCAGCAGCGCCTCTCAAGCCTCTCTCCTCCTCAAGAGCAGCCTCGAAGGCAGCCTTCTCTGAGAGAGTACTCTCTTCACGAGCGGCGCTCCTCTGTCAGGGCCTCCCACGCCTCTGACTGCTGAGCCTTCGCTTGAGCTAGCTCTAGCTCGAGCCGGACCTTGGTCTCCGCAAAGGCCTCTCTCTCCTTCACCAGCTCCTCCCGGAGCTTGGAAGTCTCCTCCGCGAAGGCTCTCCGCTGCTCTCTTGACTTCCTCATACTCTCGTTGGCCATATCCATCATCTTGACAGAGAGATCAGCCTGAGTAGAAACTTCTTGAAGCCTGGCGGCGAGCTTTTCCTTCTCTCCTCGAAGATGGAGTAAAGCTTCCCTGCCTTGTGCGAAGAGGGCTTCTGACCTCCGAGAGTAGGTAAAGTTGGCTAGAAATGCCTGCAACAATCATGAGTTAGTAACGAACCAATCGAGAATGGGTGTGGAAGTTGAAAGGATTTACCTTCGCGAGAAGTCGCATGCCTTCTCGATTGCCAGCCTGAAGCGGCCCCTCAGAGAGCTGCCTGAAGTTCTCCTCCGACAAGATCTCGTCCAGCATGGGCCCGATCTCTGGCATCCATGGGAAGCCCCCCGAGACATATGAACCTGCCCCGAACGGAGTCCCCACTGGGGGGACTTCGAAGTCCTCCAGTGGGTCTCTGGCGGGGCCAGTCCCTGCGGGAGAGCCCCGAGGAGCCTCGGCAGGTTCTACCCCCAAGGTAATCAAGGCTGGAGCTCTGGAAGAGGCGCCTGCCGCGGTTGCTCAAGAAGAGGGGCCTGTCGCGGTTGCTGCAGCATTCTGCTCCTCCGGTGGCGGTATCCCTGAAGAAATGTCGTCCACCATCGGCTGCTTGTCTTTGTCTACGACAGGAGACTCGTGGGTAGGGTCTGAGCGACCGGGCGCGCCTCCCGAAAGCGAGGACCGCAGAAGCCCAAAAAGTTCATCTGCAAGCAACATTAGTTAGCCCCGATTTAGCATTGAAATAAAAACTTGTTTTCGCATAGTTTCTTACCATCATCGATGACGATGGGGGCTGCGCGCCTCGACTCCGAGGAGAACTGGGTCGAAGGCCCAGCCGCCGTCGCCTGATCTGGACAGGGAGCCGTCCCCGAAGGAGATGGATCGGCCTGCTCCACCAAGAAATCCTCTACGCTTAGTAGAGGATCCCGTGCCATGTTGGTTGGCGGGCTGGGAGTTGACGGCTGCTCGCCAAAGATGTCCGCCGCGTCCGAGAGCACCTGGCGAGTCGCCTCGCCAAAAGGGACACCCCCGAGTGTTGTCCCAGTGGTGCCCGGGTCCTGAGGAGTGACGGAAGGTATGACCTCTAGAGCCACTGCTGGCTCCTTCCGCGATCGTTTCTTCCTCGTCAAGGGCTCTTTTGGGGTCTCCGCGCCCTCCTCTTCGTCCTCGACCTTCTCGGACGGGGGAAGGGATGGAGCAACCACGGCCTTAGGGGCGGTAGATTTTCTTAAGAAAGTGGCCCCCCTTTTCCTCGTCGACGGAGCGGAAGTGGTCGCACCCTCAGGGGCCCCCGAGGGATTTTGGGCTGCTTCGGGCCCGACTTCTATCCGCGGAGCTAGTCCGGGTCCAGCTCCATGCGAGTCCCGATCCACCTATGGGCGATCAGGTTGTCCTCGTTCACGAGGGCCCGAACGTCCCTGGCCTCATCGGGGTAGGCTAGAGCGATATTAATCCGCTCTTCTTGCTCCGCGGTCACGGAGGTGCGAATGAAGGAGTCTGCACACGACCATGGACGTCAGCATTGCGACATGCAAAAAGAGAAGGGGAAAAATGAGAATTCTGGAGACTTACCAGGAACTTGGTAGACCCGCGGAACGGGCAGAGTTCCCTGGATGGAGCCGCATGGGTCAAAGTTCCCCCCGACCCAGAAGTTCTTGTCCTTCCATCCTTCGCAGGAAGAGGACAAGTTCGTCATCAGAATTTTCTTCTTCTCCCACGGCGCTAGGAAGAAGTTGCGAGCCTCGGATTTCTTGGAGAAAGGCTTGTACAGGTGGCATACCTCCTCTACCGATATGTCCGCCTCGAACCACAACCTCCACAGGATGTGCAGCCCTGCCATTATCTTGTAGGCATTGGGGTTGATTTGGCTCGGCGCGAGTCCCCAGTGGACTAGAACCCCCCGGACCAGGGGGTGCAGCAGAAGCCGTGCCCCGTGCTTCATGATAGCTTTGTTGAAAGCTACCCTGGAGCTGGGCGGACGGTTTGATCGCTCTCTCTTGGACATCGCCCCGGTGGAAATGTCCTCCGGCAGGTGAAACTGTTCCCAGATGTGTTCCGCGTCCTTCCAGGAGCAGCTGGACACTCAAGTCTCCGCGGCGACAGTGGGGCGCAAAGATTCTGTCGTCGTCTCGACCACTCGAGAGCCCGAGGGACTTGCCGTCGCCGCCGCAGAAGAAATGGAAGCGGCCGGATTCTTCGTCGACTTCCCTCCCTTCTTCTTCTTCACCAAGCTGATGGGGCCGAGGGTGGCGAAGCCACCGCGATTGAAGCCCGAAGCGAAGGGTCAGAGCGCGTCGGCGACGGCGCAGACTCAAGTCCGGTGCCGGGAGAAGACGGTGTCGCGTGAGACATTGTTTCTAAGGGCAACGAAAACTCCGGTAAGTCGCCCCAAAGAGAAGAAAGAAACCCTCACGCGAGAAAGAAAAGAAGAAAAAGTTCTGCGAAGACGGAGGACTTACCGGTAATGGTCGGAAGACGTCGGAAAAGCTTTCAAATTCCGGAGGGTTCGCAGAGTTGCAGAACGACGGAGAACGTCGAAGTTTTCGTGAAAGGCTTTAGGCTCGTAAGTTTCTGAGAGAAATGGCGAAGAGAGCAAAAGTTCGGAAAATGGGAATTGAGAAAGGATTTATAGGCAGAGAGGGCGAAAAGGGCGAAGTCCTTTCGCGTCGTTTCATCTCGCGTCCTTTCATCTCGCGTCCTTTCGTCTCGCGCCGATTCATCTCCGAACCTCGAGCTCGCTCCCGGACCGTCGGATGGGAATCTTCCCATCGCCATCTAACGGTCAGAAAGTTTCGATAAGAGGTAATTATTGCCTGACGTCAGCCAATGTTACCGAAAAAGGTAAAATCCCCGAAAAGTGTGTCAGAACATTAACTGCCCGTCACTCAAACGGCACGGCTTTTCAGTAGAGAAGCGTACCCAGGAAGAAATCCCAGATGGCACGACACGTGTCCTCGGGGATTGGGGGGCAGATATTGTAAGCTAGTTTTCATCCAAGGATCTATCATCGAGGATGTCGTCCTCGAAGACGAGCAGCCTCCGAAGAGAGTGTCCAAGTAACGACGTAGCTTCGCCACGTCAGCAAGAGTGTTAACGTCAACGGCACCAAAAAGCGCGGGTCGACCTCGCGCTTATTTTTGCGAGGGTTGTTAGAAGAGACAACCCCGAAGGTATACCCCGGCATGAAGCAAGGTCCTCAGGGGGAGACCGATGAGCTGAGGATCCCTAAGCCCTGGGGCAAGTGGAACTCGCAATCAACCTCACGTTTGCAGAAGATCAGGCGAGTCAGGGGACTTCTCACGGAGCGGACGATCCCCGGTCGAGGGATGAAGCGCAGGTAGTTGTGGTAAGACCACTCCCCGGTGATATTCACCTCTGACCAATACTGTAGATGCCTCACTTGTGATAGACGTGAGTTGATTAGTTAGTAACCTACCCCCTGTTTTTGGGGCAGGGTATGGTTGATGGAGATAAGGCCACCTAATTCCCTGATTTAAGGGAGATTTGGTGGGGCGCATTTAATGCACTTTCCTCTCTCTCCTTCCGAACCTCTATAAAAGGAAGAGAAGGAGAAGGGGAAAGGGGTTGGAAGAAATTACTCTGTAAAATTCCTCATTTGAGAATTTCATAAACGCAGTGGACGTAGACTATTACTCCGGCGAAGGGTCGAACCACTTAAAAAATCTCGGAGTATTTATTTTCCGTCCAAATTATTCTTGTTCATTGCCGTATCTCATACTAGAGATACGGATCACGGCGTTGGTTTAAATCCTACACCAACAATTATCACGGACCCCATCCGAGTGAAGACAAAAGGTCGCGAGAAAGAAGGAAATAAAGCCAAACAACACACTTCATCAATCCCTAATGAGTCACATCGCAAGAGATGCCGTTTATGTAACGAGTTAGGACACAACAGGACTTGCAAAAAGAGGAACGACTCAACATCACAACCATCTTCTAATTTTCCACAACAAAATTCTGATTCACCCAATGCAGGTGTATCTCCAAATTCCGATTCCTCATTTACCCTCTCAAAAAAAATTATGCTTTGGATATGATATTCAAACTATGCTACATTTTTAACCCAACAAGATCTCGGTGCACCATCATTTACTATTGGCGAATCTTCACATGATCATCATTCCTATTTTCCTGGTTAAGGATATGAATCCAAACAACATTGCATCTAAAAAATTTGCTAATGCTTTCGTAAGTATTGTTTCTAACTTACGTTTCATTTGCTAACACAATTTTGACAAAATTATACAACTAAATATTTTCTCTTTTTAGTGCACAATAGCCACATTTTTTACTAATTTCGTCAAACGAGTAGGAAGCACCTCAAACCATCAACAACTTTACCTAAACTTCATTGCATGTTTGAATTTCGTTATATTTGTAATTGTTTCTGTATCTGAATTATGCTTCTAATGACATTACAAAGTTTCCTGATCCATAATTGCTTTGTTTTACAATTTCCTCATCATTGGACAGTCTAATTACAAACTTTTCATGGTTCACGTGATTTAACAAATTAATTGGTTTTTCATCATTCAGGAATATTGCCTTATGAATACTCCTAATTATTTTTTTTTCTTCAAATATTTTATACAATTATACATTATGCTTCTAAACAAAATAACATTTTTCTCCCATATCAACCAAATAATAATAAACAGTCTTCGGTATATTATAATTTTAGACTTGGTAAATTACTTTTAGTAATACAGATTATAGGGTCGTTTCTTTTTTCTAATGACACAAACCATGTATTTCATATTTCCATCGTCCAACCAAGTCGTTTAAAACTTAAATTAGTATTTACAGTCAATGTAATGGTATAGCGATCTCAACTTCTATTACTTCAAAAGAGTATAACATTACACTTGACTAACAAATTTTATTTTCAATCTCACTTCATTTACTATTATATCCATTCCACGTCAATACAATATATTATCTTATTGTTTAATACAAGACTTTCACTTTATTTTTTGTGCCATTTTTTCCCCTCTCTCTCCATTTATTGACAAAAAAAAAAAGATCTAGTTTTTTCTTTCAATGGTCAAGCACAGCATTTGTAGATTTGAATTTTTGTGTTCTTAGACCATCTCCAATACAAATGCCAATGTCAATGCTAAATTTGTTTTAAAAAATGACAAAAATGCTATATTTGACTTTAAGTGCCAATGTATTTTTGCTATTCGAAATGCTATTTATTATTTTATTAATTATTAGTAGCAAAATTCATAAAAGATAAATATTATGGCCAACAGTAAAGAAGACTACATGTAACAATAATTACATTTTGATAGAAGAGAACTATTTTAATATAATGTTACTATAAGGGTGGTTCTATTCACACGCTACTCTTTTCTAAATACACACATTTTTAAATTAAAATTTTTTAGGATTTTCACACTCCTACAAATTCTAAAATTACACAAAATTCTACAACTTATTAGAATATGTTATTTTATTCTTGAAATATCTTTCTCCACCTACCTACTAGATTTTTCTATTATTTATTTATTTTTTCAAACTCCCTCAGTAGCTTTTTACAAGCTTTATATATGTATTTTTTCCAAACTCATTCATTAATTTATTTTTGAAAGTTTTATTTTTTTCTCCCTTTTTCAAACCCAGCCACTAAGTTATACAAGCGTTATTTTTTTCTTTGTAAAACTTATGACTCAACTATAAAAAAATTATATATGCAAAATAAAATCTACATAGTAAAAACAAAAAGAAAGTGAGTGGTGTGTGGTGTAGAAAAAAAATGAGTTTCTTTTTCTTTTTTAATTGAATGTATATTAAATTTTATAATGTCTATTTTTGTCATTATATATAAGGATATTATAGTAATATTAAATTGTAAGTCAAATAGATGTTTCAAGAGAAAAAAAATATGTGTAAATAGAACCACCCCTTACATAAAAAATTGAAAAGCCAACTTTTTAGCATAAAGCTATCTTGGTGTCAATTGAATTTTGGTACCGTTAAAATATATTTGTGCCCGAGAATTTGAAGCTTCTTGAGGCCAATTTTTTATTTCTTTTTTTAATTCCTGAGTATGTTAAAAATAAAAAAGAAAAAAAATCATTTGGTAGAGATTTATTAAAATGGAAGTGGTTATAATAGATGATGATTTTGTATATTATCGATAGTTCATGACTTATAGCCGTTTAAAAAATACATAAAATAGAAAAAAACCAAACAAATAAGACAAACTTTTATTTTCATATTTTATTATTATTTTTTATCTCTAATTGATTATAATTTTAACTTTAGTTTTGACAAATGGATCGATAATATGAAAATAAAAAATGTAATGTCCTAATGTGTATGAATTATATATATATATATATATATATATATTTTTTTTTTTAAAGCTATTATAGGTGGTATACTATTGATGATGCACAAAATCGTCATTTATTGTAGAACTTTTCTATTAAAATTCGAGTATTAGATAATTTTTTTCAGATTTTCATTGGTTAAATTTTAATTTTGATAATTTGACAGATTTACCTTTATATTTGTTGTCATGGGTTTCCAATTACAAATTTACCCTTATATTTGGAGAGAGGAGACAAAATGATACAATTTTAAAATTTAAAGATTATGAATGAGACATTTTTAAGATATGGGACCAATGTGCAACAACTCCCATTTATAAGGGGGTACCTATAAAATTTAACCTAGTAATTAATATTACTCGTTCCATTCCATTGTTCTAGTACGTTCTATTCTATGATCTTATGACCATTCGAACTGTGTACTAACGGAAATATGCAATTGCAAACCCACGCGACACCCATTTTGTAATTTCGACATTCGACACAAAGCTCGCGAGTCAGTGAGTCAGTGAGCGAGTGAATCGGTTTCTGACTCAGTGTGTTGGAGAAGCAATACGAGAGCCAAAAAAACTGCGAAATCTTCTTTCTCATGGATCTCTCAATGGTCATACCAAAATAAGAACTATTTCTTAAACTACTCAAAACTCACAAGGTTTAGAGATATACCTAAAGTTCAAGGTTGAACTTTTTCGTGGTGTTCTTTCTTGTCCTAGGCCGGCTTTCTCTAGGATTTTTCTTCCAAAAATCTTTCTTGGTGGCCTCTGACACCTTAGGGTAGAGGTGAAAGGAAAGGTTTAGAGGTGTTTTTAAGAACTAAAACCATAGGAAAAGCTAGCTAAGTTACCTTAGGTTTTGGCTCTGAAAAATAGCTTGAACTTGTAGACTTTTTATTCTTTCTTTCCTTGAGCAAATCCACCCCTCTCTCTCTATTTATCTTGAACTCTTTCTTTCCTCTTCTCTCTAACCCTAAGCACGGTTTTGCTCTCTATTTGGCTGAGCAAAATGAAAAAAATGAGACCTTGTGGTCTTAGTATCCCTTTTATAGGCAAATTGGGTAGCTTGTTGAGTAAGATTACTTAACCAAGCTAGTCTCTCTCTCTCCCCTCTAAAAATCCAACCATGTTTAGCTAATTTTCCTCTATCCTTATCCAAGAATATAAATTCTTATTTGATCTAGTATGGACTGCATAATTTTTTGCCATTGATTTCACTTGGTATCTCATCTAAGGGCTAGGATGGAGCAAGAGTAACTTTTTTATGCTTTAACTTTTGTGACACTTATCAAAAGCTCCTCAAACTTAACCAACACCTTACCACAATCCCTTTCCCATCAAATAATGACTTAAAGATGACTAAGGGCTGGTGAAATTCGGATTTACTCTCAATTATTACACTATTTTACGTAATTTATGCTATTAGTGCTTGGAATATAAAATATTAGAGAAACTCTATTTCTCACTTAGTGTGGCCAACGGTTTTGCACTAATAAATTAGGAAAATTATTTTTCCTCATCAATTAATAGTAGAATAATATTTATCTACTGTTATGGGGTTGATTGCTATCTGAAAAAATCCCGGGGAACCTGTTTTCACGGTAATGGTGACTAAACCGTCATTTTCCTAACTTACCGTAATCGATATTTCTTATTCTTGAATTCTATTATCCCGAGACTTTAAGAGACTCTTATTTGTTTCTAATAACCTCTAAAAATATAATTAGAAGTTAGGTTTAACTCTTTGTGGTCGTTTTTGAGCTCCATCACGATTTTTCTGTTCTTTACGGTAAAATCTTGATTTTTACAGGAATATTCTCGTTTTGGCTTCGTTTTAGCTCGGAATGATTCCATACTTTAAACTAAGGCCTATCATGTGACTTTAAGTTATTTTATAGCCTAAAAAATTGTTACGACTGTCGAGGGTCGTTTTTTTAATTTGGGCCAAAATGTAATTTTCTAAAAGTTCATGGGCTATTGTGCAATTTAAATAAAATTAAGTCGAACTTTGCTTTATAACCACTATTATAATAAACTTATTTCTTAATAGATGAAATAAGTAATGAAAGTGAAATTTCATACTTTATTCTATGATTCGACGACATTCACAAAAATGTCGGAGTTCAAAAAATTACAATTCATTCTTTGAGAATTTTATCCCGGCATGGAGTCAGTAAGGTAACCCCAGGGTCGAGGGTTACAAATCCCTAACTAATATAAAAAGTTTTGTCCCCGAAACTCAGAATAGGGCCGGGTATCTATCTCGAATCTCGCTTTCTCTTTTCCATGTCGCTTCATCGACTGTATGTCCCTTTCACTGCATCTTGACCAGTGGTATATTCTTGATTCTCAACTGCTTCTCGCTGTGGTCTAAAATCTTTTTGGGCTGTACTTCGTGGTTGAGATCTTTTGTAATTTCCACCTCTGGGTACTTAAGAATGTGTGCGGGTCGGCTATGTAGTTTCTCAACATTGACACATGAAATACGTCATGTACTGCAGCCATTGCAAGCGGTAATGCCAATCGCTAAGCTAACTTGCCGACTTTCTCGAGAATTTCGAAAGGACCAATGTATCTAGTTCCTAGTTTGCCCTTTTTACGAAATCTCATGATTCCTCTAACTAGAGACGTTTTTCAAGAATACTTTATCCTCCACTTCAAACTCCAACGGGCGTCTCCTCTTGTCGGCATGGCTCTTTTGTCGGCTTTGGGCCATTTTCATTCGTTGTCGGATCTTCTTAATTGCTTCTATGGCTTGCTCTATCAATTCTTGACTCAAGTATCTTCTTTCTACCGCTTCATCCCAATGCACTAGTGAACGACATTTTCTTCCGTATACTACTTCGTATGGTGCCATTTCAATTGCCGCTTGATAACTATTATTATATGCAAACTCGGTCAACGGAAGAAATCTTTCTCATGTTCCATGGAAGTCCAACGCACACGCTCTAAGCATATCTTATAGTATCTGGGTCATTCGCTCCGACTGTCCATCCGATTGTGGGTAGTATGCGGTGCTAAACTTGAGTCTTGTGCCAAGCGCGGTCTGGAGACTTTTCCAAAATTTGGACGTGAAGCGGCTGTCTCTATCAGATACGATTGATCGTGGCACTTCATGGAGTCTTACTATGTTTTGAACGTAGAGCTCTGCTAGCTTATCCCTCGTATAAGTTATGTTGACTGGAATGAAGTGGGCGGCCTTGGTGAGATGATCCATGATGACCCAAACAGAATCATGATTCTGCCAAGTTTTAGGTAGTCCTGGAGACAAAATCCATCTTGACATGGTCTCCTTTCCACTCATGGATCTCTAGTGGTGGTAACATTCCGACAGGTCTTTGGTGTCCGGCCTTGACTTGTTGGCATGTGAGGCATCTTTCCACAAATCTAACCACATCTTTCTTCATGCCAGGCCACCAATATTGCTGTTTGAGGTCTTGATACACCTTTGTGACTCCAGGGTGCACCGAGTAAGGTGTCTGATGTGCCTCTTCGAGTAATTATTCTCTGAAATTAGGGCTATCTGTGACGCAAGTGCGTCTTTTAAACTCTAAGGTTCCCTCCTTATTACTGGCAAACTCCGTCTGGGGCTTGTTCTTTATTCTTTCTCGCATTTCTGTCAAGAATTCGTCATTGGATTGGACCTTCCTATCTCGTCTAGTATTACTGGACACATCTGGAGACTTCTTAACACTCCACACACTATCACTAGTTCAAAACATATGATCTCTTTTAATAATTCCTTTGGAAGTCCTTGCAGCATTGCTATCTGCAACTTTGTTCGTCTTCCTTGATGATAATGGATAGTGAACTCGTAGTCCATGAGGACCTCCAACCATCGTCCTTGACGTACGTTTAGTGTCGCCAAGTCTTGAGGGCGAACACAACTGCTGCTAACTCCATATCATTAGTAGGGCATCGGGTCTCGTATTCCTTCAATTGTCGCGAGGCATAGGCAATTACTTTGCCGTGTTGCATTAGTACGACCCCTAACCCTAACTTTAATGCATCACAGTAGATGGCGAATCCAGCGTTTCCTTATGGAATGGCGAGGATGGGAGCGGTAGTCAAACGTTTCTTCAGCTCTTGAAAGTTTCCTTCGCAAGGTTCCGTACATGCGTACTTATGCTCCTTGCGGGTTAGGGCCGTTACAGGGCTCGCGATCCTGGAAAATCCTTCAACAAATCTACTGTAATACCCTGCCAATCCCATAAAGCTTCTCACCTCGGTCACATTCTTCGGTTGTTGCCAGCTTATGACGGCCTCAATCTTGGCGGGGTCTACTGCAATTCCTTCTTTAGAGACATTGTGTCCTAGGAAGACAACCTTGTCAATCTAAAATTTGCACTTCTAGCTTGAACTTGGCATAAAGCTTTTTCGTCTAAAGTCGTTGCAATACTGACTGTAGGTGTTGGGCATATTCTTCCTTGTTCTTGGAATATACCAAGATGTCGTCAATGAAGACGATGACAAACTTGTCTAGAAAATCCTCAAACACTCGATTCATTAAGTCCATGAAAGCTGCGGGAGCATTGGTGAGGCCAAACGGCATTACTAAGAATTCATAGTGCCCGTACCTAGTACGGAAAGCTGTCTTTCGAACGTCTTCTTCTCTTATTTTCAACTGATTGTAGCCGGATCTTAAATCGATCTATGAAAATATCGCGGATCCGGCTAGTTGATTGAATAAGTCATCGATTCGCTGTAGCGGGTACTTGTTCTTAATGGTTGCCTTGTTGATCTTCTGGTAGTCTATGCAAAGTCTCAGCGAGCCATCTTTCTTCCGAACAAATAGGACCGGCACTCCCACGGGGAATGGCTAGGTCGAATAAGGCCTTTCTCAATCAACTCTTCGAGTTGTGCCTTTAACTCTTTTAGTTTGGCTGGAGCTAAACGATACGGGGCTCAGGAGATAGGTGCGGTTTTAGGAATCAACTCTATGCAAAAATCGATCTCTCGATCGGGTAGTAACCCTGGAAGGTCGTCTGGGAAGATTGACACCTACTCTCGTACTATAGACACGTCTTCCGACACTAACTCTCGCTCTTTTGTCTGATCGACAATGTTGGCCAAGTACCATTGGCATCCGCTATCGAGCAGCTTCCTAGCTTGAAGCGCAGAATTATCGGGGCTAACTACGCGAAGTTCCTTGGAACTCAAATGGCTTCGCGTTTGGTGGACTAAACTACACTCGCTTCCTATGGCAATCTATCATTACATAATGGGCATTAAGCCAATCCATCCCAAGGATTACATCAAAATCACGCATTTTTATTTCCACCAAATTCGCGTAAAGGATGGAATTTCCAACCTTGATTGGCACATCTTTAAACCAAGACATTGATTTGTAGACGTCCCCTGCTGGAGTAACGGTACCAAAGGGACTACTGAGGGTTCTTCTATTACCTTCCAGCTTGTCACCGAGACGCTTTGCGTTATATGAATGTGTCGCTCCAGAGTCGATGAGCAAGAATAGGTTAAGATTGGAGACTACAAGCTGACCTGAGATAAATATAGAGGGCCTACTTCGATGTCTCCTTCATTCAAGCTATACACCGTATTTGGACGACCGTAAGGGGCTGACAATGTGGCCTTGGCAGCGTTGTTCTTGCAGTTGTGGGCTATGTGTCCCTCTTGGCCACAGTTGTAGCGGCCTCGTGTAGTCCCAAATTGGCATTCTCGGGAATGCATTTTCTGGAACTTTGGGCATTGAGGGACTAGTGATGTCCTTTCTCGAGCACTTTCTTCACGGGGCGTCCAACGCCCTCTCACATTTCTTTTCTCTATTCTGTCTTGTCCCCTCTTGGGCTCTCCACTGCTATTTCTATTCTCATTTCTCTGTCCTGGATTATCCTTGCTGAAATCTCGCTTCCTGAAATTGAAGCGATTGTTCTTGCGAAAATATTCGACGCGAGACTGAAACTGTTTCTTCTTCTCGTATTAGGTCTCCTTATTTTGTCCATCACCCGGGAGATCTGTACTTCCTCCACTGGTTCTGTCTTCCTATCTATCCCATTTGTTTTTTCTCAGAGCTCTTTGCACAGCATCGGCATAGGATTCCGGCCCTTCCTTGCCGCTATCCACTTGTTTTACTATCTCGGTCCTCAACCCATGCATATATTTCATCTTTCTGACATCGTCCGTAGGGACTATGGTTGGGGCGAAGCACGCCAACTCGTCAAACTTAGCAGTATACTTTGCCACTGACATTCTTCCTTGGCGGAGACTTAGGAACTCTCGGACCTTTCCAGCCAAATGGGATTCTCCGAGATACTTATAACAGAACAACTTGGCGAAACGTTCCCAAGTCACATTATTAACATCCTCTATCTGTCAAACTACTTCCCACCAGCACATTGCTTCTTTGTTTAACTGATTGATGGCACACTTGACTTTTTAAGCATCGGTAAGGCCCAGGTAACTGAAGATGTGTTGGTGGCGTTTAATATATTCTTCAACAGTGGCAGGATCAGGAGTCCCGTTGAATCTAGGCGGCTTCTAGCGTCTAAATCATTCATAGATCGGCTCCCCAACTTTTTCAACTAATCTGGGTGCCTCTGGTGCAATAGGGTTTGCTGCTCTAGGATTTGGCACTTCCTGTGCAATAGGCACCTGAGGTACGGGTGAATACCTTGCGAAAAGACCTGCATACACAACAGATCTTTAAAGCCGTAAGTAGGGTATGTCTCGACCATCTCGAGGTCAAAGCGGTCGGACTATGAACGGATAGTCTCTCCAGGGCACTGGCGGAACCCCTTGGCTTTGCAAGTCCATGTGGTTATATCGTCGACTATATAAAAAGTGGTCAGCATGTAGGCACTCAAGACGAACCAACTAAGTTCGTGCCCTACTCGGTTCTCTCTCTCTCCTACCAGCGGTAGAAGGCGGGTCCTCGGACTAAGGTCTGAGCCAGGTCGGCCCGATACTCCTCTGGAATCCAAAGAGATCTCATCCATCCTAGATTCAGTGCCTCCCACTCTTGAAAAGGCGTAGTGTCAGCCTCACCCGAGTAAGTAGGTGTGTGCGGCAGAATCAAGCGCATGTAGTCTGCAAAAATGTTAGCAGCAGGGATAGGTCCAGCCGCGCTATGCTGGCTTGAGTCTACTGATGGCTCGCGTGAAGGCTGATTTACCTCAGACATCCTGCGTCGCTACTTTGTCAAATATGCTAATAATATAAACGTTTAGAAGATATAACTACATGCCCTAACCAATATAGAAAAAAACTACTCTTAAAACTTTTCTACTTGCTGGCGAGGAGACCTGTATGGCGAGTCTTCAGAATCGACTAAACCTGGGCTCTGATACCAAAAATTCTATCATGACCAACTCTCTCGGCCAGAGGCCGCGACAGGGGTTCTTTTCTCTTTATTACTATTAATCTTACTTAAAACTTAAAACAAAAATTACTTTATTACATAACGAGCTCATAATTTTTTTTATACTGCTAAAGTTAAAGTACTTTTCTAAATCGAAATACTATCTCCTGACTTCTCTTAAGGTCAGGAAAAGAGCCACTACTTTATCTCAAGTTCGGGGCCTCGGGATCTATTCCCGGTCATAATATCACGTCCTTGTTGTCGTAATACAGAATGCGGAATTTAAAACATATATGCCACGGGTTCTTTCTCTTCTTGGGTTGCCACACACATCACTCATCTCCAGCAGCTCAACTTCTATATATCTTCTGATTTAGCTTTTCCCTTACCTATAACACCATGGAAAAACTAATGAGTTGATAAACTCAGTAAGAGCAAAACTACTCTATCTTAACTATGCAATGCAATGCAACAAGGATTCATATATGCAACAACAATTCACAATGCAAGAGATAGAGAATTTGATCGTCTTCAGACGGTCAAACCCTAACAAACCATTCTTTCAGTGAGTCACTACCTCTGGGGTTAACTCTTCTTTCTTTCTTTCTTTCTATTGTCTGGGATCCACCAATGGAAGCCGTTTATGTCTCAATACTGAGGCACACCACGGGAGATGGCCAAATCTCCCGACAATCAATAATATAGCTCTCTCTTGGAGCCGGCGGTTCCATCGACTTACGTTCTACTATATTTGTACATAATGACCCGTCATCCGCTCTCTCGGAGGATTGGGGTCTAAAAAGTAGTGTTAGTTTCTCTAACGAAGAAAAGTCACATGAAATTGGGCTCTTCTAGAGCCCCGGGGTTTTAACCTCTAGTATCGGGGTACCAAGGACCCATGACAATAAACTCATCGGGCTTTCTAGGATCAACAAATAATAAGGCTTGGTTGTCTTTCTAGGCCTAAACTTGCTCGGGTCGAAACCTGGCTCCAATTTCTTTCGCGGACCGTAGTCCGACTTTCTTAACGTTTTAGTCACGTTTTATTCTAGAGACAAAGCTCTACTTAATTTATTTTATTTACTTTCTTTCTAAGGCTTGGTACGGCTTTTTACTTCTTTTAGTTTCACAATACACAGGTATATTTGAACGATATAGTTATCGGGAATATCGAGTAAAAGCCTAACAAACAAGCACACATAAGCACAAACACACAACTTGGTGTCATAGGTGCATTGCCACTTGCCTTGCGTAAGTGATAGAGTTCTTCCGAGCTTTTCTGGAGCAACGCTCTGAGCTCCGACCACTTCTTAGTCCTTTAGTCCTTTCAATACAAAGGAATTGAGTCTCGTTAGTTCGCTTGTCTCGTTAACCGAGAGCGAAACTAGTTCTTAACCTAAATGTTCTAATGCTCGGGACTTTCTATACTATCTTATTACCAATGCGGGCTGCCTAGGAGACTTTACCAAGGCTTATTAAACCTTACTTAGGTTCGGGACTATTTCGAACCCTAATTAGTACTCCCGACGTGCCTCGGGAGCTTACCGAGCAATCCCGAGGGTCAATTTGTACTATTCACTATTTACGGTTAAGGAATTTATCTAAATTTCTTACTTGGTCATTCTTAGGTCTAACATATGATTTCTAAGACAATTTGATTTATCCAAGACTATGAAAATCCTTTTAGGGCTTTAAGAAGTTTACTCTTTAAAACTCACGGTCAACTTGGCTCGGGTTTGACTTTTCAGATTTTAAAGGTTCAAACCCGAGTCTTGGCCAAAACAAATTAAATGTCAATTACATTTAATTTCTAAAGGTATAAAGACTGAAAAGTCCATGTTCATTCAATTAAAACTCCAATTACCACTCTTGTGGTTTTACGAAGCTCTCAGTTATGGTTTCGTTAGAAAACGTCGTTTTAATGTAATTCCTTATCTTTTCTTAAATGACACTTTTACTATACGAACAGTAGCTTCTAGGTATTTAAGGAAATATTTCATCCTTATTTCAAACCGTCATCGAAGCGCTAAGGGTCCGTTCGAAATCTAAACTTTGAAAGCGACGAGTTTTCCTAGCTCAATCACAATTTTATTCAAACCAATCATGTAGCGTCTTTTCTTTTTTAAACCTATTTCTTTTGTTTACAAATACACATTAAGAACAGTAGACTAAAGTATTAAAAGTTATCTTAATGATCTACATAAATTTTCTTAAGAGCATTAAAGCTCAAGTTCTCAAAGTTTACCAATGTCCAAAAACCTACTTATCGTAAACTTAATATTTTAATCGGACATTTACCGTATGAAATTCTTTTTGACATTTCACTTTTCTAATCTCTAAAACACTTTGAGGGCAGAGGCTATTGGAGCCTAAAATCATTTTATAATTACATTTCAATGTGTTCAATTAATTTAACAACTCATTTTGGTTGGATATTACATTTAGCTCAGTTTTATAAAAAAAATTTCTCTACGGTTGTCACGACGGTTGGTTGGAAACCGTCGTGCTTGTAAAATCTTTTCAAACCATTTTAATCCCTTCATCAAGAACATAAATGGAAAGTGTCTAAGGCATGCAAGAAGTTAAAAGAAATATTCATGGCCAAGACATTAAAGCTAGCTAAAAAAATCAGCACAAACACAGACACACACACACACACAAGCCTCATAAGCTAGGGTTTCTAACCTCCACCTAGGCTTGTGTTCGGATTGTCACCAAGCAAAATACAATGCATGCTACTTATTACAACATATCAACACCAAATACATCCAATAGTCATACCAAAATAATAACTATTTCTTAAACTACTCAAAACCCACAAGGTTTAGAGATATACCTAAAGTTCAAGGTTGAACTTTTTCGTGGTGTTCTTCCTTGTCCTAGGCCAGCTTCCTCTAGGATTTTTCTTCCAAAAATCCTTCTTGGTGGCCTTTGACACCTTAGGGCAGAGGTGAAAGGAAAGCTTTAGAGGTGTTTTTAAGAACTAAAACCATAGGAAAAGCTAGCTAAGTTATCTTTGGTTTTCGCTTGGAAAAATAGCTTGAACTTGTAGGCTTTTTCTTCTTACTTTCCTTGAGCAAATCGACCCCCTCCTCTCTCTCTATTTCTCTTGGATTTTTTCTTTCCCCTTCTCTCTAACCCTAAGCACGGTTTTTCTCTCTATTTGGCTGAGCAAAATGAAAGAAAATGAGACCTTATGGTCTTAGTATCCCTTTTATAGGCAAAGTGGGTAGCTTGTTGAGTAAGCTTACTTAACCAAGCTAGTCTCTCTCTCTCTCCTCTTCAAATCGAACTATGGTTAGTTAATTTTCCTCCGACCTTATCCAAGAACATAAATTCTTATTTGATCTAATATGTGCTGCTTAAGTTTTGGCCATTGATTTCACTTGGTATCTCATCAGAGGGCTAGGCTGGAGCAAAAGTAACTTTTTTATGCTTTAACTTTTGTGACACTTGTCAAAAACTCCTCAAACTTGACCAACAGCTTGCCACAATCCCTTTCCCATCAAATAATGACTCAAAGATGACTAATGGCTGGTGAAATTCAGATTTACTCTCAATTATTACACCATTTTACTTAATTTATGCTATTAGTGCTTGGAATATAAAATAGAGAAATTATAGTGAATACCCAATTTTTAAAACTTAATGTAAGTTATTACCAAATCTTTTGAAAAATATAACTAATTACTCAAAAGATGGAATTACTTACACAGTGGTAAGTGGTGGTAGTTCACTTTGTTACCAAAAGCATGTGCAAGTAATTCACAAATTGACTAGAAACTCAATTACTTCAAAAGTTTGGGTATTTATTTTTATTGTTATATAAATTCTGGGTATTTGCCTACTTCACCCATTAAAATATTAGAGAAAATCTATTTCTCACTTAGTGTGGCCCACGGTTTTGCACTAATAAATTGGGAAAATTATTTCTCCTCATCAATTACTAGTAGAATAATATTTATCTACTGTTTGAGATTGATTGCTATCTGAAAAAATCCCGAGGAACCTATTTTCACGGTAACAGTGACTAAACCGTCATTTTCTTAACTTACTATAATTGATATTTCTTATTCTTGAATTCTATTATCCCGAGATTTTAAGAGACTCTTATTCGTTTCTAATAACCTCTAAAAATATAATTAAAAGTTAGGTTTAACTCTTTGTGGTCATTTTTGAGCTCCATCACGATTTTTCCATTCTTTACGGTAAAATCTTGATTTTTACATAAATATTCTCGTTTCGGCTTCGTTTTAGCTTGGAATGACTCCAAACTTTAAACTAAGGCCTATTATGTAACTTTAAATCATTTTATAGCCTAAAAAAATGTTACGACTGTCGAGGGTCATTTTTTTTTAAATTTGGGCCAAATTGTAATTTCTAAAAAGTTAGGAGCTATTGTGCAATTTTTATAAAATTAAGTCGAACTTTGCTTTATGACCACTATTAAATAAACTTATTTCTTAATGGATGAAATAAGTAATGAAAGTGACATTTCATACTTTATTCGTTGATTCGAGACGACATTCATAAAAATGTCGGAGTTCAAAAAAATACAATTCATTCTTTGATAATTTTATCCCGGCATGGAGTCAGTAGGGTAACCCCGGGGTCGGGAGTTACACCAATCTCCTCTTGATACTTATGACATCTAAGCTGTGATTCTTGTTATACCCAGTTCAATCAAATTGTCTCTCTCAAGTTTAATCAAATTGAATCTAGAGTTTCTATCCAATCTCTCAAATACAAATAGAAATAAATAAACCAACAAGAATATAAATATGAGAATTAAGTAATTACAACAATTTATTAATAAAAATTATAATGGATTCGACATTTAGTTCGGCTAATCTCTCGCAGAGAGAGATTTAGCCTCTTGAAACCAAACAAATAAATATATAAAAGAAACTAGGGTTCAGAATGACGACAAGAAGTACAAGAGAAGAAAATAAAGAGAATAGCGAAAACTTAGGTGAGATTCGCAAGCAAATGTATCTTCATCTACTCTTTGAAGAGCTAATCCTTCTCTTGGTGCTCTTAAGCTTCTTGTGGTGTTTCTCTCTGTGTGAAGCTCCTTTTTCGTCCAAAACATGATATATTTAAAGCCAAAGTGATTTGACCTAATTTCCCATCTTGAAACGATGTTAAAACATTATCATTTCTGCATCAGTGAAGTTTGGTGGTCGTTCGACTGAGTTTGAAGAACGATCGGCTCATAAAAAGTTGATACTGAAAATTGGTCGGGCTACCATTTGCCAAGATTAGGAGAACGACCCAGCTTGGCTATCGATCGCCCCAAGTTGGCAAACGACCGCCCCAAGGAGTTTTTTTTCGCGATTCTTCAGCCAGGCGGTCGTTCGGCTAGATTTTGGCGAACGACCAGCGATGCCTTGGGTTTTTCTTCTTTTTGGTTATTTTTGGCGGTCATTTGGCCCATGATAGGCGAACGACCGGCTCTTGAACTTTCTCCTTGATTTTGCTTACTTCTCCTTCAAGATTTGTCCGTTTTTCGGGTTTCTTCATCTCGATTTTCGTGTTTGTTCTCAAATCACCTATACACTCACAAAACTCATCAAAACACATTAAAACTTGAGGAAATTACAACAATTGAAGATGAAAAATATGATATATGAGTGAGTATATTGCTCACTCATCAGATTTCTATGTGGTTTGTTTCAGTTCTTAATAATGTGGTTTGTCATATATTTTGGTCTTTAGATGATCTCATTCTCTGTTTTAGAATTTAGAGATTTTATTGACGATTTCAGTTTTGATTGATTGATATTATTACTTTGGATTTAACAAGTGCTTAATATCAATTTGAGTTTAGAAATTGCTACCATTTCTTGTTTTGGATTTTGGTTGTCCTTGAACTTGGTTTTAAAATGACAATGTTTGAGGTCTTTGATTTTCTATTTGCCAAACTATTCGATTTCACTTTTTGTTGTAAATTTTAAATTCTGGTTGCGATTAACTCCTAGATTTGCTTTCGACTTCTCTAATTTGTGTCAACTCATCTTGCGACTTTGGGTTTTCGCTATGGATATTGGTTTTCTATTCTATACATGATGACTTTTAATATTTTAAGGACTTAGTTTTATGATTTGTTGATCACTACTTGGTCTTTATCAAATTAATTGAAGTCATGGCATTGTGTTGTAGTTATCAATTTTTGTCATTAAATCGCACACATGGTCTTTGTCTTTACCATTTTGAGTGGCGTAACATTGCTTCTTGGTAATTGGTTTTTGAAGTAACGAAGTAGTGTTTATTGCTCCTTAGAGTTTCATGTTATTTTTTTCCCTTAAATTTCGAGGACGAAATTCTTAATGGAGGAAGGTTGTAACGACCATTTTAATTTCTTAAGGGGGAAAGGTTGTAACGACCAATATTTTTTTTAATTTGTATTATTTAGTTGGGCTTGTTACAAGAATTTTAAGCCCTCAAGCCCATGTCTCTCAATTTGGCCCATAGTATTTCTAATATTGGACTTCTAGTTGGGCAAGTCTATATTTCTATTTTTGGCCCTTAACCTTACGACCACTCTTTCCCCCTCATTCCATCTTTCTTATCTTATGCGTTCTCTCCACACTCAGAAGAAGCTCTCTGTCTCTCTCAAACTCCTCTCTGCTCTTTCTTCCACTCCCTAAGGTCTTCGCATTTATTGAGCAATAGAGTTCATTTTGTGCTCTAATGTCAACTAGTCCAGCCAATGGTTGTCTTGATTTCTTCCATTAATCTTTGAATGGATGATGTTGAGCACGTCATAGTGTAGCTCTGTCATTTTCACGGTAATCCCTTGTGCCTTACTTTATGGTTTTGTTCCATAGAATCTTCATGACAGAATTTTGGTAATATTAACCCAAATCAAATTTAGGTTTCACTTTTAATATCTTACTATGGGTGTGTGCCTTAAAAATTTAGGGCTTTTTAAATATGTTTAATGGCAGTGTGTTTGAGATGAAATATCCCCTTATTTCCACTCTTGTATTTGGTGTTTTGGTTTATTGAAGAATAGCTCGATAGTTTATCGAATTTGATACTGTATCAGAACCTCTTTGTATTATAAACTTAAAATTTAATATTGACAGCCTCTTGTACATTTTATTCCCTGTCCTAACGGTTTAATGGTATATAAATCTATTTTGAGTTTGGGTAGATGTACAAGGTGATTCTTAAAGGTTTTTATTTTATGTATTTGAACAAGTTGAAGGACTATATTAGTTTTAGTGGTTTTTATTTGACCTATTTGTCACGGGCTTAATTCTTTCAAGTAAGCAACCGTGCGGTCTTAACACTATCTCAATCCTAAGTCAGCCTAACTCACACGAACTCTCACAAAGATAGAAGGCAAAGTAAAGTGTCTGTAAACAAGAGAACTTGTATTATGTAAGTATACTTTAGAATCCTTAGTGATTGTAGGTATGTTAATGGATTTGGAGGATCTTGGAGGACTGATGGAAAATGAGGGGCTTACCCTATTTATAGGCCAAAGACTATCCTTTGAATATTCTAGAATAATATGGAAAGATACCTAGTCTAGATATTCTAGTATGCTCCTAGACTATTCTTACTAAGTAAAGAAGGGTCTAGAGAAGTCTACAATGTATTAGTATGTGTAGGTTGTCCCTAATATTCTAGAAAGTTCTAGAGTACTATCAAAGCTTCCAGAGGCTTCTAGAGTCTTCCTGAGACTTCTAGAGTCTTCCAGAGGCTTCTTGAAATTTTTAGTCAATTCTAGATCCTTCTGGATAATTCTAAAATCTTGTAGAAAGTTATAGAACCTTCTGAAACCGTTACATTTCTTCATCACTCTAGGGTCTTCTAGACTATATTCCAATTTGATATCAACACTTCAAGAATAATCTAGAGCACTCTAGACACTTCAACGAATGTATTGCGAGAAATTTAGGAAAAATGTTGCAAGACCTGACTTCCTTTCCCACCTAAGCTCGCAACGCCCTTATCACGCCTTGGTCCCCAAAATGTTGGATACTTGGCACGTTGGTTCAACACCTTATTCGCCTTCGTCTTCATCCTTGAAGCTTTGCATGATTTGTTGTGGTCTTGCTTGAATTGTTTGCTCCGTTCCTTGGCAAACTTATTGCCCAAATAGTGCTCTTGAAGTTGTATTGCCGAAAGCACCTTCATTGTTTGCTTGGTTGCTCGATCCATTGGCATCATGCAAGTCTTGTCTTTATTAATAATGAGCAAAGTATTAGCGAAGGAGATAGGAATCGCATTGACCTTGTCAAGAAACTCAATCCCTGAGATAACCTTATAGTCATCCATTGGTACTACGGAGAAGTCCAAGTGCCCTTGCCACTTCCAAGTGTGGTTTTGACACCTCATGCGACTCCTCGGACGCGTTGTACAGCTGAGTTCACTGCCTTGATGGATCCATCTCCATATACCACCTTTAGGCCTAGTTATTGCGCTTCGTCAACTGAGATAAAGTTATGTGATGCTCCAAAGTTGATCATGGCTTTCATAGATCTCTCATTGACTTTAGCATCCACGTACAACAATCCTTTGGTTCGGGCCTTCGGTGTGGCTTGAATCACATTCAACAGCTACATTGACCCCATTTGTGCCTCCTCTTCACATCTTTTTGTTATACCTTCTATTTCACGACTATCTATCCTTGTAGCTAAGACGTTTATGGCTTACCTTTGCTAATAGTCTCAAGTGAAGTGTGGTCCGTCACAAAAGAAACACTTAATTTTAGAAAATCGACCATCATTGGTCGCGTTTTGCTTGCCTCTGTCATCCCTTGACTTTGGCGAGCTTAGTGTCGCAAAGTGCTCAACTATGTCTTCTTGCTCCTCGACCGTTATTTGAATTCTGATTCTTTTTCTTTGGTTTGATAGGCTCTATTTGATTTGAGTGATCAATAAGACTATTGGCTATGGTGATGGCACTAGCTAAGTCTTATACCCGACGTTTACTTAGCTCCGTTCTTGCCCATCCTTGCAAACCATCCATGAAGTAGAAGAGTGAATCTCTAGCTGACATCTCCAGAATCTCGAGCACTAAGTTGGTGAATTCCTTGACACAGTCTCAAACTGAGCCCTTTTGCTTTAGCCGTCGAAGACGTCCTCGCGCCTTCTCCTCGGCATTCTCCTGGGAAAACTTCCACTTGTGCTCCATTTGAAACTCTTCAAAGGAGTTGATGGTGCACAACCCCTTCTTAATGTTCTCCTGCCTTCTTCGCCACCATAACATGGTGGTGTCTGTGAGATAATGTACGGCGGACTAGACTTTGGCACCATCCTCGATGATGCCCATTACGCCGAAGTATTGTTCCAGCCCTTACAAGAAGTTGTCGACCTCACAAGCAATATGTGTACCCGTAAAGCTTTTTGGTCGTGGCACATCAGCCCGACGTGCTTCAGCAAAGACCGGCGTTATTGGCATAGTGGCATGTGCCCGCTTGTACATGGCAAGATCAGTACGCATCTATTCAAGTTGTAAAAGTACACTATTGAGCTGCCTCTCGTACAGGTCCTGTATACGGCCTACCTCGGCCATGAACTGTCCTCGAATCTCTTCCAATTCTTTATCATGGGATTCTTTCAACTCGTTGAAGACCTTCCTCATGGCGTCATGGATTGCGATATCCTTCGACTTGAGTCCATCCAAGTGGCTATGTACTTCCTCGAGATATGTGTTATAACCACTTAAGCCTTTCTCTAACCGAATAAGGCGCGCCTCCATGCTTGACAGAACATCCCTTGACTTGGCACAAATCGTCATTCCCTCGGCACGCTCTTCATGTCCTCGGCCTTGTTGCGATGTCTCCATCATGGTGACATCCGAACCAAGCAACGCTTCCTTCATGGTCTTCGACATTTTGAAACTGAGGCTCTGATACCAACTATCACGGGCTTAATACTTTCAAGTAATCAACCCTGCGGCCTTAGCACTATCTCAAAGCTAAGTCAGCTTAACTCACAGAATTCTCACAAGACAAAGAAAGAAGGCTAAGTAAAGTGTTTGCAAACAAAAGAACTTGTACTATGTAAGAACACTTTACAACCCTTAGTGACTGTAGGAATGTTAAGGGATTTGGAAGATCTTGGAGGATTGATGAAAAATAAAGGGCATTCCCCTATTTATAGGCCAAAGACCATCTTTTGAATATTTTAGAATACTATAGAAAAAGATATCTAGCATTGAATATTCTAGCATGCTCCTAGACTATTCTTACAAAGTAAAGAAGGTTCTAGAGAAATCTACAATGTACTAGTATGTATAGGTTGTCCCTAATATTCTAGAAAGTTATAGAGTACTATCAAAGCTTCCAGAGGCTTCTAGAGTCTTCCAGAGGCTTCCCGAAAGCTCTAGTCAATTCTAGATCTTTCTGGATAATTCTAAAATCTTGTAGAAAGTTATGGAACCTTCTGGAACCATTACATTTCTTCATCACTCTAGGGTCTTCTAGATTATTCCAATTTGATGTCAATACTTCAAGAATAATCTAGAGCACTCAAGAGGCTTCAACGAATGTATTGCGAGAAATTTAGGAAAGATGTCATGAGACTTGACATATTGCTCTATTTGGGTCTTTCGTTTATGAGTTGAATTTTTGTTTATTATGTGACAACTATATTTTTACACGGTGTTTGTTTTTCCTAAATTTTCATTAACTGTGAATTTGTGCACACCTAGTGCTTGTGTATTAAAAACTTATGGTTTTAGTTTTGTTCTCTTTTTATTATTTTTCATAGATTATGTTTTGAACCTAGCTTGAGTCTATAATCAATTTGTTTTGGTCAATTGTCAATCCACTTTCAAACGAACCGAACTAGTAGGAGGTTTGCAGAGGGTTGAGTTATGTGGGGATATCGAGCTAGAGGGTAAATTATTGCTCAATTTGAGGTAGGAACGCTATTACTTATGTTTATGAGAATTTTGTTTAACAAATGGTAAATGGAAAGAAAAATAAAAGGATGTATATTTTCTATTTTGTTACGTATATATATCACCTACAAAAGAAATTAGAGGCACGTCTTGGTATGGCCTACGGTTTTGGTATGTTTGAGATTTTTCAAAAACGAATGTTATCTAAAAATGAACAATATTATATTCAGTATGCTCACGATTATTGATAAGTGAGCAAAATACTCACTTATATATCGCAAATTCGGGCTTGAATTGTTGTTAAATTCCTCAAGTTTATGTTATTTAATGAGTTTTGTGAGTGTACAGGCGATTTAAGCACAAGTACAGAAACCGAGGTGAAAAAGTACACAAAACGGAACATTTTGGAGCAAAGGAAAACGAGACCACATAGACAGAGCCATCACCGATCGATCGCGGCACATTAGCCGATCGATCGGCAAGAGTTGCATTGACGAGCCAAAAAAGGCAGAGGCATCGCCGATCGATCGCGGCTCATTAGCCGATCGATCGGCTCAAGTTCAAAGAAACGCAACGAAAAAGGCAGAAGGAATGCCGATCGATCGCGGCTCATTGGCCGATCGATCGGCTCAACTACGCGAAGTCAACCAGAAGCGTCGCCGATCGATCGTGGAATTGAAGCCGATCGATCAGGAGCCAGAATTCCTGAGAAACGCGTAGGCGCCGATCGATCGTAAGTTAAGCGCCGATCGATCGGCCAGACCTCCTGAAGCTGAATGACGTCGTTTTCCAAGCGCGAAAGGTTCCGAAATTACTCCAAAATTAGGTCAAACTTCGTGCTCTATAAATAGAACACTATTTGGACGAAGAAAGGGGACTTGGAGGAAAAAGAAAGACTTTCACAAGGAGAAACTCAAGAGAACAAGAAGAAGAAGACTGAGCGTTCATCGGAGCTGAAGAATTCGCGAAGATCATCGATTTTCAGAGTTTTTCTTACTCTTATTCTCTTTGTATCTTCTTCTCATTTAATTCTATGTTATTCATGAACTCTAGAATTTATTCTTTGATGTACATAATTATGAGAGGCTAATCTCTCTGTCTAGGAGAGATTGGCTGAACTCGATGTTGATTCTTTTCAATTTCAATTAATAAATTTCTGCAATATTCAGTTTATATGCTTGTGTTTCTTGCTGGTTTATTTTATTTTCTGTTGCAATTGAAAGATTGAATAGAAGAATTTAGGTTTAATTTAATTAAACTCGAAAGAGGAAATTGAGTTGAATCTGGAATAGTAAGAACACAACGTAGACATCATAGGGACCGAGAGGTGATTGATAGTCTAGCTAGTCTAGGTATAAATCGTAGGGACCGAGAGGTGATCGATTTAGAACTATAAGAGCTGAGCGTAATTTGTAGTTAATTCTAGCAAACGGACGCGTAAGTTAGGATTAAATGCACAATTAGGTCTATATGCGAAAGCTGCGACATAATTAATTATCTCTTAGACTAGTATATAACTGAAAATTGTAGTAAGGAGTTAGTGAATGATTGAATTGAGGAAGCATCGAGGGAAGCCAATCGACCCTAGCTTTAGTTAATTGAGTGAATCCGTGCAATTTAGTTCTTGTCAATTTAATTTAATTGTTTTGTTTATTTTAATTCGCAACATTCATCTAAATTTGATTTCTAGACAAAGTAGTTCTTTATTAATACTAGTACTTAGATATAGGCATTTGTTCTCCGTGGGAACGATATTCGGACTCATTATCCACTTTATTACTTGAATGACCCGTGCACTTGCGGTTACAAATTCGCGTGTGTTTTCGAGCGAACAAGTTTTTGGCGCCGTTGCCGGGGAACAAAGCGTCTAACTTTGTTTAATACTACAATAAACGAGAATTATTTTGATTTAGAGTTTTATTTTTACTTAACTAACGTTGCCGATCTCTTTTGTGCATTTGCTTTATAGGTGTATGCCAAGGTCGGGTGGTCAAGACATATTACCACTCGATCCAGAAATTGAACGCACACTTCGGTCGTTGAGGAAGATCAACAGGAATTTGACATCCGAGTTCACAATGGCCGACGACTTACCGGCTGCACAACAAGCACGGAACGTCAATGTTCTACAGGCTCAACAGGGGCAACCACCTCAGAATGAAGCCCGCACGCTTCGCGACTACTTGAGGCCTGTAGTCAATGAAAACTATTCGGGGATTCGGCGACAGGCCATCAACGCTAACAATTTCGAGTTGAAACCCGGATTGATCGCCATGGTACAACAGCAGCAGTTTGGGGGTTTGCCGTCTGAAGATCCTCACAACCACTTATCATCCTTTCTGGAGCTGTGCGACACTGTGAAGTATAATGGTGTGCCCCATGACACAATCAAGCTACAGTTGTTCCCGTTCTCTCTCCGGGACAAGGCTCGCACATGGTTCCATGCTCTACCAAAGGGGTCCATTGAAACTTGGGATGCCATGGTGCAGATGTTTCTCACAAAGTTCTTCCCGCCACAGATGACTTCGCAGCTGCGGGTTGAGATAAGCCAATTCTGACAAGGGGAGAGCGAATCATTGTACGATGCTTGGGACAGGTTTAAGGACCTATTAAGGCGGTGTCCACAACACGGGTTTGAGTTATGGTTTCAAGCTCAGACATTCTACAATGGTTTGAACTATGCCACTAGAAGTATGGTGGATGCTGCAGCAGGTGGTTCAGTGATGAATAAAACGGCTGAAGAAGCTTGTGATTTGTATGAGGAGATGGCCACGAGTCATTATCAGGCACCTTCAGACAGAAACATGGGTAGACGAGTTGCAGGGGTTTTAGAAGTCGATCAGTTGTCTGCAATTCAAGCACAAATTGCGTCCTTGACCAATCAACTTGCTAATCAGAAAGGGCCAACCATGGGACAAGTAGCGATGATGCAGGGCCATCCAGAGCAGGCACAACATTCAAAGGAACAGTTTGGGGTAGAAGATGCTCAGTTTGTGGGAAACAGGAACTATCAATTTCGGCCAAACAACAATCTGCCTGCACATTATCATCCAGGGTTGAGGAACCATGAAAACTTCTCCTACAGCAATCCAAGAAACGCTCTGAATGCACCACCTCCGGGGTTCCAAGGGCAATCCTCATCGAATTATAACGCGTCTGTGGAAAAGAGGGCGCCGAATCTAGAGGACAACATTAATGCTTTTGTGAGCGAGTCAAGGAAAAGAATGGACGCTTACGACAAGCGCTTCAATAGTTTAGAGACTCATTGTGTGAACATGGGGGCAACAATCAAAACACTAGAGACTCAGATTGGTCAGTTGGCTTTAGCAGTTCAAGAACAATCTGCTAGGACATTTCCTAGTGATACAGAGAAAAACCCACGGGAATGTAAAGCTGTAACTCTACGGAGTGGAAAGGAGTTGGGAGAAAATAAAAAGGAACAGTTGAAAGAAGGTGAAGTGGAGAAGGTAAACGAAGACACTACCCAAGTCACAGAACCTATAGTTGTCACACCTGGTAACATTACCTTTCCTGACAAGCCGCCAAAGATAACCCATCCTCTTCCATACCCTCAGCGGTTCAAAAAGAAGATAATTGATGAACAGTTCTCCAAGTTCCTGAGCATTTCCAAGAAACTACAAGTGAATATCCCGTTTGCCGATGCTTTGGAACAGATGCCCCATTACGCCAAGTTTATGAAGGAGATAATGACCAAGAAAAGGAAGATTGAAGAACAAGGGATGATCAACTTATCAGAGCAGTGTAGTGCCATCATTCAGAGAAAATTACCAGAAAAGCTGAAAGATCCAGGAAGTTTCACTATTCCTTGCTCGATTGGAGGCCACATTATTGAGAAAGCACTGTGCGATCTTGGAGCTAGCATTAACCTCATGCCTTCATCTATCCTTAATAAGCTAGACATCGGAGACCTCACACCAATCTCAATCTCTTTACAGATGGCAGACAGGTCTATTGCCTTCCCTCGAGGGATTCTTGAGGACGTGCTCGTGAAAATAGATAAGTTCATCTTCCCGGTAGACTTTGTGGTTCTCGACATGGAGGAAGACAGGGACGTCCCCATTATCCTTGGTAGGCCGTTTTTAGCAACGGGACAAGCATTAATTGATGTACGAGAAGGCCATCTCACTTTGCGAGTAAACGGTGAAGAGGTGAAGTTTAACATCCCTCAGGCTATGAAATTTCCATCTGAAGAACCCTCGTGCAAGCGAATTGAGGTGTTAAAGCCATGTGCAGAAAAGTATTTTCAAGAGTTGATTCATACGGACCCGTTGGAGAAGTGTTTGAGCGAGTCCTTATCAGAGGTAGATCTTGACAAAGAAACTCCAACTTGTGTCGATGGAGTGATTGAGACTATACTTGCCCTGGAAAACAAAGACGATGAGACAGTGATTGAGGAGGAAGTAAAGACTTCAGACGGCCTAGTGTTGAAACAACTGCCAGAACACCTCCGCTACTCCTTTTTGGGTGAAGATGAGACGAAGCCAGTGATTATCTCATCTGACTTAACTAAAGAAGAAGAGCTAAAGCTTCTTGAGGTCCTTCGCCAACACCAATCTGCCTTTGCATGGTCGATCTCAGACATAAAAGGAATCAGTCCCTCGATCTGTATGCATAAGATTTTAATGGAGGATGACTGCAAACCCACTATTGAGCATCAGCGGCGGTTGAATCCAGCAATTAAAGAAGTAGTAAAGAAAGAGGTTTTGAAGTGGTTAAACGCAGGGTTCATATATGCAATCTCAGACAGTTCTTGGGTCAGTCCAGTTCAAGTTGTTCCGAAAAAGGGTGGCATGACAGTGGTGAAGAATGAGCTAATTCCCACTCGCACCGTGACAGGATGGCGTATCTGCATTGACTACAGAAAGTTGAATAAGGCTACCAGAAAAGACCACTTCCCTCTGCCTTTCATTGACCAGATGCTTGATAGGTTGGCTGGCCACCAGTATTACTGCTTTCTAGATGGATACTCCGGGTATAATCAGATTGCCATAGCTCCTGAGGACCAAGAGAAGACTACATTTACTTGCCCGTATGGTACATTCGCCTTTCGCCGTATGCCATTCGGCCTCTGCAATGCTCCTGCTACATTTCAGCGTTGTATGATGGCTATCTTCGCGGATTTGATTGAAGATGTCATGGAGATCTTCATGGATGACTTCTCTGTTTTTGGCTCTTCTTTCGATCATTGTTTGACCAATCTGGGTATGGTGCTGAAAAGATGTGAAGAGAAGCAACTGGTCTTAAATTGGGAGAAATGTCACTTCATGGTTAAAGAGGGCATTGTTCTGGGCCACAGAGTTTCAAAAGATGGGTTGGAAGTTGATCGAGCCAAAATATCTACGATAGAACATCTACCACCACCAGTGAATGTAAAGGGCATTAGAAGTTTTCTGGGTCATGCTGGCTTCTATCGTAGATTCATCAAGGATTTCTCTAAAATAGCTCGACCATTGTGCAATCTCTTAGAGAAGGATGCGCCGTTTGAGTTTGGCGAGTCATGTCTACAAGCAGTCAACATTCTCAAGGAGAAACTGATTCAGGCACCGATTATGGCCGTACCAGACTGGGGGTTTCCATTCGAAATTATGTGTGACGCCAGTGATTTTGCCGTAGGAGCCGTGTTGGGTCAGAGGAAGGATAAGGTGTTTCGAGCTATTTATTATGCTAGCAGAACGTTGAACGAGGCTCAAGGAAACTACACTACAACTGAGAAAGAAATGTTGGCAGTTGTGTATTCTTGTGACAAGTTTCGAGCTTACATCATTGGATCGAAAGTTGTCGTATTCACTGATCATGCCGCCATCCGTTATTTGCTAGAAAAGAAGGATGCCAAGCCTCGTCTCATTCGGTGGGTACTTCTCTTGCAAGAATTCGATATGGAGATCCGTGATAAGCGTGGGGTAGAAAATGTTGTGGCTGACCATCTGTCGCGTCTCGAGGGCACAAGAGAAAATTCTGAAACCCCTCTTATACATGAGCAATTTCCGGATGAACAGATAATGGCTATTCGTGACTACATCCCATGGTTTGCAGATTTTGTGAATTACCTTTCCTGTCATGTGCTTCCTCCTGATCTGACAACACAACAACGCAAGAAATTCCTCCATGATGTCAACTACTACCTTTGGGACGAGCCTTTCTTGTTTCGGCGGTGTTCTGACCAAGTCATCCGCCGTTGTGTTCCTGAAGAAGAGTTCCTCGACATCCTATATCATTGCCATTCTGCACCATATGGAGGACATTTCGGGGCCATTCGCACAGCTCATAAGGTGTTACAGTCTGGTTTTTATTGGCCATCATTGTTTAAAGACGCCCATGCTTTTATTATGAGTTGTGATAGATGCCAACGGACGGGTAACATATCCCGACGACATGAGATGCCATTAACCTCCATTCTCGAAGTTGAAATATTCGATGTTTGGGGCATTGATTTCATGGGACCATTCCCTCTATCTTTCGGGAATCTATACATTTTGCTCACCGTGGACTACGTCTCCAAGTGGGTGGAAGCGGTGGCAACAACAACGAATGATGCGAAGGTAGTGGTCAAGTTCCTTTCCAAGAACATCTTTACTCGTTTCGGCACCCCCCGAGCTATTATTAGTGACGAAGGCACACACTTCTGTAACAAGGTGTTCGATGCCACAATGGCAAAGTATGGGATCAAGCATAAGAAGACACTAGCCTACCATCCTCAAGCAAATGGCCAAGCGGAAGTGTCTAACAGAGAAGTGAAATCGATTCTGGAGAAGACGGTACAATCCAACAGAAAAGATTGGTCGACAAAGTTGGATGATGCACTATGGGCCTACCGAACCGCTTTCAAGACACCTATAGGAATGTCACCGTATCGGTTGGTGTTTGGAAAGGCCTGCCATCTACCACTGGAGTTGGAACACAAGGCATATTGGGCAATCAAGAAGCTCAATTTCGATTTGAAATCCGCCGGTGAAAAGCGTCTTCTAGACTTGAACGAGCTTGACGAGATGCGTCTTGAGGCTTATGAGAGTGCTCGTCTCTACAAGGAAAAGACAAAGCGATGGCACGATAAGAACTTAGTCCGACGGGAATTCGAAGAAGGTGCGAAGGTCCTTTTGTTCAATTCACGCCTTAAACTCTTTCCAGGTAAGTTGAAGTCCCGATGGTCGGGACCATTCACAGTGGTTAAAGTGTTTCCCCATGGTGCCGTTGAAGTAAAAAGCGACGACGGGGCGACTTTCAAGGTGAACGGTCAACGACTCAAACCGTACATGGGCAATGAAGTTCGCCAAGTGGCTGTCATTACATTCCTCGGATAAAGAGATGCAGCGTCAAGATGGACGTTAAACGGATCGGCTTCTCGGGAGGCAACCCGAGCATTATTTTATATTTTCGTTTTCAAGTTTTGTTTCTTTATATTTTTATTTTTTTATTTTATTTTATTTCCATTCTTATTGTTTTATTTTCAGTTTTTAGTTGAAAGTTAGATATGATTGCTAATAAGTTTGTTTTTGATTTTCAGATGCAAAAAAAAAAAAAAAAAAAAAAAAAATCACTCAGGCCGAGCCATCGCCGATCGATCGGGAGGAATACGCCGATCGATCGCGAGAGAGACACTTTCGAGCGACAAACATCAAGCCGATCGATCGCAGACGCTGCTGCGATCGATCGCGAGAGAGCCGATCGATCGCGAAACGAGGGCCGATCGATCGGCAAGGCGCGCATCAGTCTTAAACGCTGCGTTTCACTTGAAAACGAGGGTTTTTATCTTAAAAACTTCCTCACTTCGCCCCAACCACCACAGCCGATCGAACGTCACTCTCTCTCTCTCTCTCTCTCTCTCTCACCACCAAGCCACCCTCGCGAGCCCATTCAGCCCCCGCCGTGCCCTCCTCGCCCGCTCAGCCTTACCTCTCAACCTTCTACCGCGACCGCTCAGCCCCGCCTCGCGTCCCTCCGCGCCGCTCCGCCTCGCGTCTCTCTCACCCCCACGCCGAGTCGCCTCTTGCCCCGCAATCTCCGTTTCCGCGCACCTCCGCCCTCACCCGTCCGCGCCTTCACTCCTGCCGCACCAGCCATCCCGTCTTCGAGCCTTCATTCGCCGCGCGCCGCCGTCACAGCGCACCGTCGGCTGCTTCTCGCTCTTTGAGGTTTGCCACTTTTCTTCTCCGTGGACCTTGGTTGTTGGCAAGCTTTGTTGGTTGGGTAGTGGTTCTTTGTTGGATATATTGCTGCTACGATTATTCTGCGGGGTGGGAGTCGGGATTCTGGTGCTTTATTGGATAATTTATCTCTGTCAGTGGTCGTGTTTGTGGGTTTGATTCGCTGTTAGTTGCTGCGGGTTTGTTCGTGTGCGGTTTTGTGTTGTGATTGTTGTGTTCGGTTATCGACTTCTCCGTAATGGGTAAGAGAAAGACTAGGGTGCCGGCCGAGTTGGTGCGCCGCCCCGCTGCGGCCTTTTCTCAGGTTTTTGTCAATGCAGATGCCGAACGACTCTATAAACACTTTGTGCAGTCTGGCCAACCAACGCACGTGGAGTGCGACTTCGCGCCCGAGCCCAGCGACGGTCATCTGCAGGCTCAGATACGCCGGCTCGGCTGGCAACGGTTGTGTGACCAACCTTGCGCAGCCAATGTGGTCGTGGTCCGGGAGTTCTACGCCAACGCCCACTTCAACAGACCGGGCAATGTCATGTTAGTTCGAGGAAAGGACGTGTCCTTCAGTTCTGATACCCTACGGAGCGTCCTCAACCTCCCCACGGTAGCGGATGACGATTTCTATCGCTTACTACATGAGGGTGCCGATTATGAGGCTCTTTTCCAGGAGATGGGTTTCCCAGGCTCCCAGTGGTCTTATTCGGCCTCCAACCCGACCAAGCCACTGCATGTCCGTGCCAACACTCTCAACTGTTTCGCGCATGCGTGGTATCACCTCATCCGCCACAATCTCATACCGACCTCCCAGAGATCGGAGATTACAACAGACCGAGCCCTCCTCACCTACTGCATCTGCTCCGGCCGCACAATCGACGCCGCCACGATCATCAAAGACTCCATCTGCCATCGGGCGAATCTGGGGCAGCACCCGGCGGCACTCATTCATCCGATTCTGATCACCCACTTGTGTGCTCAGGCCGGTGTGCCGATGAGCGACGAGGAGATGACTCTGGGGCCGAAGAAGTTTAACCACGACAGCCTGATGAGATTTGAGCAGTGGCCTGGCGGTACCCCCGACCCTGATGGGATGGGCTTCGTGCCTTTCCCCAATCAGCCTCCGCCACCGCCCCCACCCGCCGCCCCACCGCGCATTCGGCACTTCAACATGATTCCGACGCAGAATATCGACGCCGGAGTTGATGAAGAACGGGAGCGCCGGCAAGCAGCGCGTCGGTCACGTCGCATATTCCAGCAAGGCGAGGGCTCCTCTTCCAGTGCGCCACCACCCGAGCCCCATTCATTCGACTCCCTCACCGCGATGATGACTCAGGGTTTCGAGACCCTGCGGTTGGGTCAGGAGTCTCTACAGTTGGGTCAGGATAGACTCTTTCGCCGGGTGTCCGACATGCAGCAGCGCCAGTACCACCTCGCCCAGCACTTGCACAACCTGGAGGTGGACCTGCAGCATCCACCACGGGAGCCCTTCCCCGAGTACCTCTTGCAGCCATACCGCAGCCCGTCCCCAGACCGACCCGACGTTGAGTGGGAACCTTGGCCCGAATAGGCCCCCTTCCACCGCTTCATTTGAGACAGTGAGGACACTGTCTATTCTAAGTTTGGGGGGGGGGGGTGTTTTCCAACTCATGGCCCGGCCGCAGCATCCCGATCGAGAGGAGGCACAATTTCTATCTTTATTTTTTATTATTAGTTGTATTTTAATTATTGTTGAACTATCTAGTTTTCATTGTCATTTAATTTATTGTTAGGTTATTAGGTTTAATTTTATGTAGCTTGTTTTCATTGATGCATGTAAATAAACTTGGCTATTTTATGAATTCTAACGAAGTGTTTAGTGTTTCTTTTGTTTGTGCAATGGCGTGAGTCGATGATGAGGACTGGCACGAAGTCGAGTCCTACGTTGTGTCGTAAGTTTTTCCCCTTCTTTGAGTATAACATTGATAGTAAACTTAGGATTTGGCTATTTCACATTCCATGCACGTAATATTTCGCTTGAAATCCGACTGATGAAAGTATGCAATAGAAGTTCTTTCTGATAATGCTTGTTCGAGATCTCTAGAACCCGACCTTAGTTGCTTTTCGAGGCGAAATCCTAGTAACAAGAACTTGAGGAGATGATTAAGGCCATCATTTGGACGGTTTGAGCCTAAATAGCACACCTTGGACAATATATCTTTGCACCCATAGTTTTGAGCCTATAACCACCCTTTATTTCTGATTTTACCAACCTGTGATATTTACACACCCACTAGCCTTACATTATCCACAATCACCCTTGTTCACCTAGACTGCAATGCTTAATTTTGTATGAAGGAGAGTGATTATGTTAACAATGTAGAGCCTTAAACCCAATTTCGTTACCCGTAGCAACAATAAAAAGATTGGATCAAAAAATAAAAAATAAAAAAAAAGTATCCAATGCTCTAATTTAACAAGGGTAGTCAAAACGAAGTTTGGGGGAAGGGTGGCTTGGTGTTTTGGTAATCGGGTGGAAAAATTGAACGGAAAAGAAGGTGTAAAAAGATAGTGGTGTTGCCATAAGGGCATGGGTTTAGGTGAACATCGAGCTTAAAATTTACCTTCAACCTACCTTAGCCGAGGCCGCAATATTACAAGCCGAAAAGTCCTTTTGATCCTCAATTACTTGTGATCTACATTAGTGGAGATTAGCGACGGGGTCGGGCTTTTGGTGATTCTCTTCGGTATGAACCGTTAAGTCTTCTTGAGCATGCAGTAGTCGGTTGAATGAAAGAGGAATCGCACACACACACTTGAAAGGCCATTTCCGAGGTAAGCTTGATCTGAAAAAACTCTAGTTGGATGAGGACTTCGATACCACAAGGGAATCGGTGAAATGTCCCTGAGAACTATCAATGCCATGCACGACGAAGAATCCGGATGTTGAAGTTAGAATCATACGTTGCTTTGTTTTCATTTAGGATTATTTTTCATTTAGGATTATTCATTCATTCATTTATTCATTCATTTATCCATGTTTTCATTCATTCACTTATTCATGTTTAAGATAGGAGTCATGTATCATAGAATTAAAATTTGTGCTTCATTGTTGCTTGAGGACAAGCAATGATTCAAGTTTGGGGGTGTGATAAGTGAGCAAAATACTCACTTATATATCGCAAATTCGGGCTTCAATTGTTGTTAAATTCCTCAAGTTTATGTTATTTAATGAGTTTTGTGAGTGTACAGGCGATTTAAGCACAAGTACGGAAACCGAGGTGAAAAAGTACACAAAACGGAACATTTTGGAGCAAAGGAAAACGAGACCACATAGACAGAGCCATCGCCGATCGATCGGCAAGAGTTGCATTGACGAGCCAAAAAAGGCAGAGGCATCGCCGATTGATCGCGGCTCATTAGCCGATCGATCGGCTCAAGTTTAAAGAAACGCAACGAAAAAGGCAGAAGGAATGCCGATCGATCGCGGCTCATTGGCCGATCGATCGGCTCAACTACGCGAAGTCAACCAGAAGCGTCGCCGATCGATCGTGGAATTGAAGCCGATCGATCGGGAGCCAGAATTCCTGAGAAACGCGTAGGCGCCGATCGATCGCGAGTTAAGCGCCGATCGATCGGCCAGACCTCCTGAAGCTGAACGACGTCGTTTTCCAAGCGCGAAAGGTTCGAAATTACTCCAAAATTAGGTCAAACTTCGTGCTCTATAAATAGAACACACGAAGAAAGGGGACTTGGAGGAAAAAGAAAGACTTTCACAAGGAGAAACTCAAGAGAACAAGAAGAAGAAGACTGAGCGTTCATCGGAGCTGAAGAATTCGCGAAGATCATCGATTTTCAGAGTTTTTCTTACTCTTATTCTCTTTGTATCTTCTTCTCATTTAATTCTATGTTATTCATGAACTCTAGAATTTATTCTTTGATGTACATAATTATGAGAGGCTAATCTCTCTGTCTAGGAGAGATTGGCTGAACTCGATGTTGATTCTTTTCAATTTCAATTAATAAATTTCTGCAATATTCAGTTTATATGCTTGTGTTTCTTGCTGGTTTATTTTATTTTCTGTTGCAATTGAAAGATTGAATAGAAGAATTTAGGTTTAATTTAATTAAACTCGAAAGAGGAAATTGAGTTGAATCTGGAATAGTAAGAACACAACGTAGACATCATAGGGACCGAGAGGTGATTGATAGTCTAGGTAGTCTAGGTATAAATCGTAGGGACCGAGAGGTGATCGATTTAGAACTATAAGAGCTGAGCGTAATTTGTAGTTAATTCTAACAAACGGACGCGTAAGTTAGGATTAAATGCACAATTAGGTCTATATGCGAAAGCTGCGACATAATTAATTATCTCTTAGACTAGTATATAACTGAAAATTATAGTAAGGAGTTAGTGAATGATTGAATTGAGGAAGCATCGAGGGAAGCCAATCGACCCTAGCTTTAGTTAATTGAGTGAATCCGTGCAATTTAGTTCTTGTCAATTTAATTTAATTGTTTTGTTTATTTTAATTCGCAACATTCATCTAAATTTGATTTCTAGACAAAGTAGTTCTTTATTAATAGTAGTACTTAGATATAGGCATTTGTTCTCCGTGGGAACGGTATTCGGACTCATTATCCACTTTATTACTTGAATGACCCGTGCACTTGCGGTTACAAATTCGCGTGTGTTTTCGAGCGAACAATTATATATGTTATTCATACAAGGTTGTTTGGGCACGGTCCGCTTGCCTTTCTAGATCTGCGCATACTAAGTTTTCGTGAGATGTTCGATTTCGCTGGTTTTGCTATGTTTAACAGGGTTGGAATGCCTATTTTTGTCTTCTATTATGTAAATAATGACTATGAAAACCTGATTTGTTAAAAGGATGCATTCCACTTGAAGCATACTTAATATTTTTCTTTTGTAATTTCTTCTATCTCGGTTTGTATATTCTAACTATGCAGGTGATTATAAAATGGTTAATAAAAATCAAAATGTGAGTAATATTTTTCCTACGAGCATGTAAATGCTCACCCCCTACTTTCCTCTCCCCTACAGGTACGGTTCGGTTCGGTCTAGTTCAATGTCTTTTGGTCAAAAAGCTGTCGAGTCGAGTCGACTTGAGTCATTGATATCTTCAATGAAATTGATGGCCATTTTGGTGATTTGATAGTTTGTTTTGCTTTCTTTAAACTCTTAGCTAAGGAATTAAGGTAGTGTTTGGTTAGCAAAGAGAATTGTAACCGTAATCGCAATTGTAATTGTTATTGTAATAGAATAGAAATTTGAGAGAAACACAAAATTATTTCAACCGTTTGGTTATGCTTTCGGAATAGAATGTAATAAAAATGTATTTTACTCAATTATCCTTAGTTTATATAAAATAATAATAAGTTAAAATAATCGAAAAAAAAGTTAAAACATAGAAATTAAATCCAGAAAAATATATCTCGAAACTAAAAACTTGAAGAAATCAAATCCAACTTACTCATATTCAAAGCTTCATTATCTACAATCTACATGATTTCTCATATTCAATTTACACTGTAAAATACCCAAATGTTATTAATAGAAATAATAACAGTAAAAAGAGTTATAACATATATATATATGTCTCTATAAGAAAAAAGTAGGTGAAATTGAAGGGCTAAAAGGCTTGTGAAATTTATCACCTTTGCCCTGCAAGACCTTGCACTGTTTTTCAAGCCATATTTTTCCAGAGACATGCTTAGTTGTTCTTATGGTTCGTAAATATTTTACAACAGGCATAAAAGCTTTTTGGATCTGATATAAAATTTTAGCATTCTTCCTATGGGTATCTTATAAACAAAATACACAACAAACATGGAACATTGATGAGCTCTTCGCCGCCTTCCTCCTTTCTACGATCGCCTCCTTCCGCCTCTCTACCACTGCTACGTCCAGCCTCTCTGCGATCTCCACCTTAATTCTCTCCAACCAAACCTCATCGCCGTCGCTAGATCATCACGATGATGATCATCGACACTGTTGGATATCGGCGAAGGTAAAATTAGGGGCTCGTTGGTGCCAGCGTTGTCGTCTTCAGCGGCGGCGGCGCCGGAGGAGAAGAAGAAGGAGTCTCTACCGTAGCCGATCCTCGTCAAGAGGCTCGGACGACGTCGTTTGGACAGCATAGGCATCACCGGCACTGGAACGGCGGTCCTTGATGCGAGTCTGCAACCCACGACGGAGAAGTGGCCGGCACACGATAACCCATGCCAGAGATTTGTGCTTGGGTTTTTTATTTTTATTTTTATTTTTTTAATGTATAGCTTGAACGTCTAAGAAGATAGGACATAAAAGAAATTTTAGGGTACATTTGAAAAGGAATGATGTTTCCATAGTAGGTTTGATGTAATCACAATTACACTAAAATGGATGAATGAGCTTTACAATGTAAAAGGTATTCCCATTTAATTTTACCAACCAAACATTATAAATGAGCTTATGTAAAGGAATGTGCTTTCCTTTACAACTCATTCCCTCCAACCAAACAACATTTAAGTGCATAAAGGTTAAGTAGAGTTTATGTTATCCCATTGGAGGGCATACCAACTGTATTTTGAGTAATTTTTTATTTGTACAAAGTTGTACTTGAACTCTGATTACTGTTTCATATTTATCTACAATTGATATTTTTCTTTTTTGGTTCTCAAAAGTCTCCGGAACAAAATTATTAATTTAGTAAAGTTTTTCAAAGTTCAAGGTTCATTATTGTTTTAAAATTTTATTTTTAAATAATTAATCATTATTTCTCGTAACCCCTATTTAGAGGTGCTACAGGCTAGATAGGCATGTCACTTCACGTTTGTAATATACGATTGAGTAAAATTGTACATTCGAGTATATGGATAAGTATATATTGTAATCCCTACCACATCGGTCCTCGTTATATGTAAAATTTGTAAATGATACTTCTTAGATAAATATAGATGATCACTGAGTTTCCAAGTATAAAATATATGTTTCGATTTGTTGCTTTATTAGAAATTATGTTAAATTTATGAATGTTCAAATATATCGAGAAAAGTTAAGATTTTCAAATAAATGCACTTAGAAACCGGTCAAGTTTATAAACCTGAAGAATGTCAAGATCTTGAAATAATATCCTTGGACTTTTAAGAGTTATTAAAAGTCTAGCGGATCAATGATTAGGCCGGAAGGACCCCGGAAAAGAAAAAGTTAATTAAAGTTTAGAAACTAGTTTTACCAAAGTAAGAAAGTTTGTAGAATTAGTGGCCAAGGGTGTCACGACCCGCCAGCTCGGCCGCAGCCGCGATAGGAGAGTACAAACTCATTTGTTAACTCCTTTAAACTCTTTCAAGCGAAAATTCTGTGTAATTTTTTTTTAAATGCGGAAGTCTTTGTCATAAATCATCTTAAAACATAATAAGTTTAATGGCGTATAGCTGCTACCATAATATTATATACTTGTAATATAGGAGTCCTCCGGACCACGTCCCGATCTCAAAAGAAGATATGGCTCACACAGAGTCTTTTACCATAACCCAAATAGAATCGTGCCCTTGACGGGTCCTGGGCAATCCGGAGACAAAGTCCATCGTCACTTGTTCCCATTTCCACTTTAGGATTTCCAAAGACTATAAGGTTCCAGCGGGTTATTGATGCTCAGCCTTGATCTGTTGGCAAGTGAGACATTTCTCCACAAATCATATGACATCCTTCTTCATTCCCGGCCACCAATATTGTCTTTTCAAATCTTGATACATCTTCGTGACACCAGGGTGCACGGAATACGGTGTTTGGTGGGCTTCCTCAAACAGTTGCTCTTTAATCTCGGAGATGTCAGGGACGCAAGTGCGTCCCTTAAACAGTAGAGTCCCTTAAACAGGGACGCAGATCTGCCTCTCTGCTTCTTCTCGAGCTTTGATCAGCTCTACGTCTTTGTGTTGTGCCTCCTTTATTCTTTCTAGTATCAGCGAGTGTACTAGTAGACTTGACAGTTTACCACTCACTATCACCAACGCGAAATCTATTATCTCTTTAATCAATTCCTTAGAGAGTCCTCGCAACATTGCCACGTTGCCAGCAGATTTCCGACTAAGTGCGTCTGCGACCTTGTTCGCTTTGTCGGGATGGTAGTTGATTGTCAAGTCGTAATCGTTGAGAAGCTCCAACCATCGTCCTTGACGCACATTTAGCTGCTTTTGTGTGAACAAATATTTCAGCATCTTATGATCCGTGTATATCTCGCAGTGAACGCCATAGAAATAGTATCGCCAAGTCTTGAGGGCGAACACTGCAGCAGCTAATTCCATGTCGTGAGTGGGGTATCTAGTCTCATAATCCTTTAGTTGTCGAGAGGCATACGCAACCACTCTGCCGCGCTGCATGAGGACAGCTCCTAATCCGAACTTCGAGGCATCACAGTCTATGGCAAACCAGGTGCTACCTTGTGGTATAGTGAGGACGGGTGCGGTAGTCAGCCGCTTCTTCAGCTCCTGAAAGCTCCGTTCACAAGACTCCGTCCAATTATACTTATGCTCCTTACGGGTTAATTCCGTCATAAGGTTTGCGATCTTTGCGAACCCCTCCACAAATCTACGATAATACCCAGCCCGTCCTAAAAAACTTCTTATCTCGGTCACATTCTTTGGCTATGGCCACTTCAGAACAGCCTCGCCTTTGGTAGGGTCTACTGCCACTCCCTCCTTTGATACTACGTGACCGAGGAAAACCACTTGCTCGAGCCAAAATTCACACTTCTTGAATTTGACATAGAGTTTCTTAGCCTCGAGTCGCTGTAAGACTAACGTTAAGTGCTGGGCATGCTCCTTTTGGTCCTTAGAATAGATTAGAATATCGTCGATAAAGACGATAACGAACTTATCCAAGTAGTCCTCAAAGACTCGGTTCATCATATCCATGAACGCAGCAGGGGTGTTTGTGAGCCAAATGACATGACTAAGAATTCGTAATGCCCATATCTCGTTCAGAAAGCCATCTTCGGCACATCCTCTTCTCTTATCCTCAGCGGGTGGTACCCAGATCGTAGGTCTATCTTAGAAAAAGTAGTGGACCCGGCCAGCTGATCAAATAGATCGTCAATTCGTGGAAGCAGATACTTGTTCTTTATAGTTGCCTTATTCAGTTCCCGGTAATCGATGCATAGTCTCAGCGAGCCGTCTTTCTTTCTCACGAAGAGAACCGGCGCTCCTCACGAGGAGTGACTGGGTCAAATGAGGCCTTTTTCCAACTGTTCTTCCAGTTGGGCCTTCAGTTCTTTCATCTCAGCAGGAGCTAATCGGTATGGGGCCCGTGATATCGGCGCAGTCCCGGGAATCAGTTCTATGCAGAACTCAATTTCTCTATCCGGGGGCAATCCTGGGAGGTCTTCTGGGAATACCGTTAAGTATTCTCGTACTATCGGTACGTCGCTCAGTACCAATTCTCGCTCCTTCGTAGTGTCTACAATGTTGGCCAAGTATCCTCTGCATCCGCTATCGATTAGTGTCTTGGCTTGAAGAGCGAAAATAGTCGGTATCGACCGACCTCTTGGAGTTCCTTAGAACTCAAATGATTTGGCATTCGGAGGACTGAAACGCACACGTTTCTTCCGACAATCTATTACCGCATAGTGGATGGTAAGCCAATCCATGCCAAGAATGACATCGAAATCATACATCTCGATTTTGATTAAGTTAGCGAAGAGGGAATATTCCCCTATCCTAATGGGCACGTCTTTAAACGTCGCTGGTTGGGGTCCGACTTTAAAGGACACGAACACTATACTTTTTCCAAAATTTTTTTCTTTAAAACATACACTTCAACTTGAATGGTTTCTATTTGCAATTATTTCAATTTAAACCCTATTAATTTCCAAGGAAAGGTTTAGTTTGATTGGACTTTTGTCTTGAAATATTTTTCATTCTTTTAACCCATGTTCAAGCCAATTAATACTATTTTCAAAATTCATTTGCAAGGTCTTAAGACCATAAAAAAAAAAAAAAAAAAAAGCAGCTTGTACCAATTCATTAAGCCTTTAAACAATCACAAAGATTTCATCTACTTTGGCTATTCATATTTAGGGTGTTTGGGTTTGTTCAAAACCTTGCTAGATTAATATTTGTAAATCTCTAGGTTGTGAACATGTACTTGAATCAAATTATAAAAATATAATTTATTAACCAAAACTTGGCTTAAATGTTCTTAGATTGTACGGCAAAACACAAATAGACAACTTGCTTTTATTTCCTTTTTTTTTTAAACGTGCACACCGATCCGTTAGAAATCGGTGTGCATGGTTTGGTTTTCAAATTCAAGACCGTGTGTGTGTGTGATGACGAGTGTCCGAGACATGCATTCGGAGATAGTCCAACACATACAATGTGAGAAGATAGCCAAACACACACACACACACACACACACACACACACACACACACACACACACACACACTCACAACAACGTCCAAACAAAACCCGAACACAACACAAGGAAAACATACAAGCACACGAGCTTGATGATAGGCTGAGCGTCATGAAATATGCTCGGCCACTCACCATACAACGAGGAAAACTATTAACCAAGGTCTTCAAAGAAATGTCCCTTTACATCCTAAAAGTTTCCAAACGAAGTAAGTTTAGCAAAAGCTCATACTAAGGTCTAAAAGAGTTATACCTAGCTCTCGGATTTTAGGGTTTCTTGGCTAGGCTTGGATCCGTGTGTGTTGGGTTGCCCTTGCTCTTCTTTCACGTCAATGCACACATATACTACGCTACCCTTCTATTTTGCTAGGCTTAGTGAAGGTGAAGAACAAAGTTTGAAGGTTAGGAAGAATAAGGTTAAGGAGAGAACATACAACGTAGAAAAAAAAGAACTTGGCTTGATCCTTTTACCTCAATGTTGATGGATTCACTTTCAAGCTCTCTTTTTCTTCTCTTTTTCTTTCTTCTTTTTCTTTTCTTATTCTCTCTCACGGTTTCTCTCTCTATTTTTTTAGAGGTGAGGTGTGAAAATGGAAGACAAAAAGATTGTGAACCTTATATATGGAGAGAGAAAAGTGTTGTAATTTCTCACTTTCTTTTTTTTTCCACCTTGCCTAATGTCTCTCTCTCTCCCTTTTTAAATCTCAATTCCTTATTTAATCTCTCTATAATCACAAACCAATCTCAACCCTTGGTGCCTTCACTTCCTTTTTTAATCCAACGGTGGAGCTTTAGAAAGAGTAAACTTTTGGTTTTCCTAGTTTTACCATCATTACTCACAACTTCCAGTCACACACTCTCACCTTCTTTCTCCTTTGTTGCCGTGACCCTTCTATCCTCTACTTGGCATTTAATTCCTACTCCATGCAACACACTTGGGCAACCCTTGGTTGGAAAGACAATCTTGATCCAATGGTTAATAACAAGACAAAGCATCTAGACCATTGTCTTTTCAATTCCTCTCTTATTTTCTTTAAGCCAATGATGATACATTTTTCTTTTGGCCTTCTCTATATGCATTGATTGGCTTAATTTATCAACCAATCACAAAAAGGCTAAGATTTTCCCATTGGCCACCATTTTGACCAAATTCACTCCTAATTAAATTTTCTCTCCACCCCCTTTTTTTTGTCACGGTTTTGGGCTCAATTTGGGATTGGGTTTATCTCCTTGGCAAGAGTAAGCCCATTGGACACAATTCCTATTCGGCCATGGGCCGGGTTATGGGCTTGGCGGGCTTTCGAGGCCCGTCTCCTTCTTAGTGGGCTTAAAAAAAAACTCAATTCTACCTTGTAGAATTTGGTTTGACCTACTTGGTCTTATACGGAACCCAAGACTTTAATGAAACCTCTGGATTGCACATTAATATTCTTCTAAATGGGTCAATTTGCAATTTCTTAAAAGTTTACGGACTCATAGTGAAATTTTTACAAATTGATAAGTCGATTTCAAATTTAATAGTCACTAAGGAAATAAGCACAAGTATTCCAATTATAAATTGGATAATGAAACGATCGGAGTGAGTTCTAATTGCAAGACGAGATATAATTAAATTAACAAAGGTCGTTAACTACAATAGTGATTACACGTTTACTGAAAAAGTACCGTAACGGACAACCCCGGGGCTGGGGTTTACAAAGGGATTTTCGAATCAAAAGAATTAAAAAAAATCTCACAAGAAACATATTGGAGATAATTACCAATTTAGGAATATTAGAACCAAGAATCTTGTTTTGCTAAAAATAAATCAAAAGGCTTGGAATTAAGAAGATTAAGAAAAATACATGAAATATATTCATGTATGGAAATATTTAAATGATGACTCAAAATAGATTTTTATTATTCATCATTTAATGAAAAATCCTATCTTTGATTTTAGAAATAGAATAATCTTGACCATTGATTTAGTTAGTGGAAAAAGAACCAATCTTAGCCATTGATTTTTCACTTAGAAAAGAAGAAGAATCCTAGCCATTAATTTGGTTAAAGTGGAGAGAACTCATCCTAGCCATTGATTCTATTTAGTGGAATGAAAAAGCAATTCTAGCCCTTCATTTCTCCAATAAAAATCAGCCATAAAGTGCACAAGGAAGAGAACTTTTCTCTCTTATAAGAAAAGTCCCACATTGAAAGTTTACTAAGATTTTGGCCAAGCTTTCCACTATAAATAGTCCTTAAGTGTTTCCATCATTTTCACACCTTTTGGAAGCAAAATAACTCTTAATTTTGCTACACCATAATAGAGAAACTCTTTTAGAGTATCTCTTAGTATTATTTTTAGAAAGTGTGAGAGAAAGTCTAGTGTAAAAAAATTATTATAGTCTTGATATTAAACTACAATTTGGAGTAACCTATTAGATTCAGATTTGTGGAATTGAAACATTGGAAGTACGAGACAGTTCCAATCCATTTTAGTCTACAAGAGGTAAGCCTTAATATTTTAATATTTTTATAGTTAGAACTTTAATAATTAGGTAAAATCTAATTTAATTTAAGTGTTTAATTAAACTTAGAATATTTATTTAGATATGCCTAGAGTAATAACTAATCTAGGTTAATTAATGGTTAAAATAAATCATATTTAGACAAGTTAAGAATGCTAGATTTAATTTTGCATAGACTAAGAATAGTCTTTCAGAAGGAATTATAAAGCAATAAAATGATGGAGATTAGAAGTTAAGTTGGATCTTTAGTTATTATAAAGAGAATTATCCTATAGTAATGATGGGAAGTGATTATTAATGCAAGGTCGTGACTAAAGGATCGGAAGGAAAGTTTGGATTGGCTGAAAATTCAAGTTAAGAAACGCCAACACACGTTGAGGTAAGTGGAACCACCTATAATACAAGGAATGTGTGTTAGGGGGTGTATTTATGAACTAGGATTAGATTGCTACTATTATATTATTATGAACTAATATCATGAAAATGGAAGCATGTTTAAGGATCGGTAAACAAATAATAATGGTAAAACATACTTGTGCTATACTTTTTTGTTATCAGTAATCAATCCAGTGTAACATTAAATAAGGGGATTTGTATCCCAACTTCATCAAAACTTCATAACTAGATTATAAACACAATAAGATTTCATTAGAGACTAGCCCGAGCCTTGATTGTTGTTTTTTCCCCTATAAGGCTACGAATTAAGTCTTCAAGACTCAAAAGGAACGTTAAGGGACATCTTAAAACATTATGGGATAAATATTATACGGGAATTCAAAACCCGTTGCTAATCCCGTAGACGACTCGGCTTTACACCCGGCTTCGTCTAAAAGCTTAAATAGTTAATGAATGGTTATGACGAAATTAATAAAGAGAAAGATGATAATGGTATCCGTTATAGACATCGTAGTTCTGGCTCTGGATCGCCTGAAATGATAGGGCACTGGGAACTCTGTGATAATAAATGATTGCAAGTATCGTGATGTTAAGTAAAGATTATAAAAGATACTAAAGTAAAAGACATCAAACAACACCACAATGAAGATGTCAGTGGTAATAACTTATAGCTCCTAATAGACCCTGAGACTAGCTGAACGGTAACGATCGTGATCTCACATTAATATGACGGGTCGGAGCAACTAAGGGAATGGTCATGGGACTCTGCTTGATGGAGATGGCCCCTTCTCGACAAGGCGCCGATTATGATGATGAATGATGTTGCCACTAATGGATCCCAGACGAATGTTATTTTGGTTTACCAAGACACGGCGTTTGTATCTGTTGAGGCGAAAAGATGTCGAAAGTCTCCCATAAAGACTGAGACAAATGTTAAATGTAATCTAATGAAAGATAAAATATGAACGATAAGAAAGTTAAGTTAAGTTATGAAACGACGAAAGACATATAACGAGCGTGTCCCCGTATGGGATGGACTCGCCCGTATAATTGTATGCTTAACGAGCATTTTTCGGTATGGGATAGAATCGCACGTATAATATATGTTGAATTGTATGTGCATTAGTTCTAAGTAGTTATCCACTTACTGAATATAACTCATCTAAGCATCTTTGTGTTGTAGATAAATGTAAGATGAAGATGGAGTGATGGACTTAGAGACTCTGCGAGCTCGGGAACGGCGGTACATGTGACAAAGAGTAAAGATAGAAGAAATGATGCCCTTGGCTACAAAGATGACTTTTGAAAGTTTAATTTAAGAACTATATTTTGATAAAGTTTTACTAAGAAAACTGTACCGGCCAGTAGGCTTTTGACACTATTTTTGTAACATTACTATATGTATATATAAAAATAAAAAATAAAATTTTTTGCAAGCCATGCACGTACTAAGAAAGGTTTTAAGTAAAGTAAAATTGACTTGGTCGCGGCCCAGCGTGGCACGGGTCGTGACATATATATACTTGACTACGCAAGAAACACAAAAAGTAGTGGAATGTAAATTACAGTTGAAATAAATAAAATAAAGTACAGGACATGGCCTGATTTATAAAAACTTAAAGTGCAGAAGAAATAAAGAAAATAAAGCACAGGACATAGTCTGATTTGCGAGAATTTAAAGTGCAGAAGAAATAAAGAAAATAAAGCACATGACATGACCTGATTTGTAGAAGAAATAAAGAAAATAAAGTACAAGGCATTGCCTGATTTGCAGAATTTTAGAGTGCGAAAGAAATAAAGAAAATAAAGAACAAGACATGGCCTGATTTGTGGAAGAAATAAATAAAATAAAACACAGGACATGACCTGATTTGTGGAAGAAATAAAGAAAATAAAGTGCAGGACATGGCTAGATTTGTAAAAGTTTAAAGTGTGGAAGAAATAAAGAAAATAAAGAACAGGACATGGCTTGATTTACAGAAATTTAAAGTGCAGAAGAAATAAAGAAAATAAAACATAGGACATGACCTGATTTGCAAAAAAAATAATGAAAATAAAGCACATTACATGACCTGGTTTGTGAAAAAAATAAAAAAAAAAAGCACAGAATATGGTCTAATTTGCAAAAATTTAAAGTGTAGAAGAAATAAAGAAAATAAAGCACAGGACATGGCCTGATTTCCAGAAATTCAAAGAACAAAAGAAATAAAGAAAATAAAGTACATGACATGGCCTGATTTGCAGAAGAAATAATAAAAATAAAGCACACGAAATGACTTGATTTGCGAAAGAAATAATAAAAAAATTAAAGCAGAGGACATGGCCTGATTTGCTAAACTTTAAAATGCGGAATAAATAAAAAAATAAATAAAGCACAAAACATGCCCTGATTTGCAAAAATTTAAAGTGCAGAAGAAATAAAGAAAATAAAACATAAGACATAACTGTTTTTGTGAAAATATCAATATATATAGTTTAATATAGTATTGTACTATATTCACTTAGTATATGTATATATATAAGTAGTATAATATGGCACAATATGATATATATATATGTAATGCAAAGCATATAAAAGATAATGAATATGATGAATGGGCTAAGTGATAATATTAACTAGTAAGCAAATGGGCCTAAACTAATTAAGGGAAATTCTGAGGAATACCTCATTATTGGCACAATGATAATCTATGCCCCATGTGTCTTGTACTTTTAATTTATACCCTAAAATTTACACTCCAAATATAGAGTGAAAATGAAAAAAGCACACTACTTGGGGTATAGATTTTAAGTGGCATCAAGAATGGCTTTATTTTAAAATTCTCCCAACTAATTATAACATATAGGCTAAAAATACTATTTAAGCTTGTAAATGATAAGTATAATGCATATTATGTATGTAATATAAAGTTCTAAGCATATCGTAATATAAGCAATATGAGAACACAACAATCTGTCACGTTATTAAGGGTACAACATGTTGGAAGCATCACATAATTAATGAAATTCAGAACAATAAGCATGCCTTGGTTTTGGGCTTGTTTTGGGGCCTAAATGGAGTTATTTTGTCACGAATCACCGGCTCGGTTGGGACCGCGATACGAAAGTACAAACTATTTTTCATACTCTCTTAAACTCTTTTAAAACCTTGAAAGTAAAAATTCTATATTCTTTTATATAATGCGGGAGTCTTTATAATAGATAGTACTTACAATAAGGTTGTTCAAGCATGGTTACTAATATATACATATTTTTAGGAGTCCTCGGGTTCACGTCCCGGTCTCAAAATAGAATATGACTCACAGGGAGTCTATTATAAGAATACTATAATAACCAAGTTTTAAAGGCCTTGGGATCTCGTCCCGGTATCAAAAATCATAAATAGTTTATATCTTAAACAAAAGTGTGAAAAATACTACCATGGGTATTCATCTTTAACATGTGTCACACATACCGTCTTCACTAGCTTCTACTCGTCTGACTTCATCGGCTTCTTACCTACAACACCGAAAAACCTATGAGTTGACAAACTCAGTAAAGGCGAAGTAGTCTACCCTAAATGATATGTACAAAGATTCCCATTAAATAACATGCACACAAAGGATTAGCCGTCCCATACCGACTAACACCCTGTAAATAGCAAACAGAACAAAAGGGATCTATTACCCTCGTGTTTTCCCATGTCACTCAACTCTTACTTTTTCACAGCTGAGTACGAAGTACTCGGTTCACATACACGAGCTTTATACACGAGGTAGCTCGATCTCGTCATACTATGTATACCCGCATAATTCATCGTGCACTGAGAAGGCAACCCGTCCTACGATGGCTAGTCTCTTGTACACAGCACCTCCCCGTATCTGCAAGGCCTCGTGATAGGTTATAGACCCACCACGCTTATTTCTAAACTTTCTGGATGATGTGTCTTTTCAGACTCACTTCGAACTTCATGGTTTCACGTAACAATCATTTTGCTGTTTATTCAAGCTCGATTCCTTTCTCAAGTTTGGGATCTACTGATGGTCACCACAATTTCTCTAGTGCGCAGGCGGGGGTTGGCCTAACTCCTGGCAGTCTCTCAGACTTCATCTCACACTCAACTGGCTGGCTTTGTGTGAGGAGCAAGCTCACCCTCGAGGAGCAGGGCTCTTTCTCTCAGAGCCAGAGCTCTCTTCTCTTGGATCCAGGCGGTACCATCGACTTTTATTCGTTACAATATTAGATTGTATTCGTATACCTCTGCCAAGTCTTTTTGGAGGAATGAAGCTTATTTTAGATTTTTGTTCCCTTCGTCCCGTTTATCAAGGAATCATGACTTTAAATCTGATATACTTTCCCTCGTCAAATCACTCAGCAGACAAGGATTTAGTATGTTTGAACCCCCTTGTCTGATCACACAGCAGAGTGGGATTTCACAAGAGGCCACTTCACTATTTTAGTTTAACGTTTAAAACGACTAATGGACTTCTCATGAATCCCACAATTTGGCCTCTTGCGTTTAGGTCCGAGACCCAATATTTAGTTCGTTTGAGGAGTTCACAATAAACATATAATAGGCTGGGTAGGTTTTCCAAAAGGATTATTTCGATGGACCACACTCTATAAGGCACAGTGCACGGGTACAAACCCGGCTGTGTGGTTTGTTTTGTGTTTTATCGATACAGGGATCGATGTCCAACTCTTTTTACGATCCTTCAAGGAATTACTCATTGTTTAGGCCGTAATATACTTTAAACCTCATCTTTAGTATTCACAGCCTTATCTTTTCAATGGCGGCCCAAGGCCACCTTTCTTCCATATTAAATTGTTTTTCTTTAAGTTATAAAGAAGTTCGGCATAAAGCCGACCTTCTTCTCACACTAGGATCAGAAGGCTTCGTGGAGGTTGAGTACAAGCGAAATCGTACTAGTGTGTTTTATTCACAGCTTATTCTATCTTATTGAGACCTATGAAAATCTAATCTAAAGATTAGATGACGTCCAATTATACACGTCTTATTCGCGTTTTATTTATGCTAGGGTTCTCCTTCTACCATTATAGTTTAAATACTACACAGCACAAAGATATAGCAGTTATATAGCTTTTATTCATAAATTACTAATGCAACCCTAGCAAACAATTCACCCTTATATTCCGTGTTGTAGGTGCATTGCCACTTACCTTTGTTGACATTACGGCGGGAAGTCTTTCTGGAAACTTGCTCGGAGCTCTGACCACCTTCTTGTCTCCTTGTCCTTGAATAGAAGATATGGTCTTGTTAGTTTTGCTTAACTCGTAACACGAGAACGAAGTTTCCAGACTTAATTCCTCAGTGCTCGGGATTTCAACTAAGCTACGCTAGACGATCCCTCGTCGTCCAAAACTTCGAGCTTTGTTACGATCGTCTGGGATTATAAAATTTAATTAGGCTAAGCGGGCTTTCAACCACCTACGTCCTAGACTTGGTTACGAGTCCCAAAAGGTGATTTGGGCTTCGAGCTAGAATAAGGCCCAAATGGCCTTCACAGTTTCCAAGTTGTTAGGCCCAAAACGGGTTTGGGCTATAAACAAGGTGAAGGCCCAAAATGGCCTTCATAGTTTTCAAAGTAGTTAGGCCTAATACAAATTGGGCCTCAAAAAAGGTGAAGGCCAAAAATGGCCTTCACAGTTTCCTTTCTGAACAATTAGGCCCAACAAAATTTAGGCTTCGAACATGGTGAAAGCCCAAAATGGCCTTCAGTGTTTAATTATGGTCTTGACGTTCTTGTCTCAACATATCCGGGCTGGGCTAAGCCCATTTAAGTTCTACACCCCTTTCACATGTCTTTGAGACGTCATTGAACTTTGTATTTGGAGTAGGTTTGAAAAAGTTGTTTTGAGTTCTCCTGAATACAATCTCATTATTTTCCAAGAAAGGACTTGATTTGGTTGGATTTCATTTAAAAAACTACTTGATTCTCAATCTTACAAAAATTCGTGTGTTATTAACCCATAACTAGCTGATTATTACTAATCTCAACATTAGCTTGTGAAGTCCAAAGATCATGAACAAAAAAATCAGTTTGTATTGTGCTCATGAACACCTTAAACAAACACAACAAAAATTTAAGTTTCTTAGCTAGCTATTTAGGGTTTCGGGTTTTGTTCAAACCCTTGTTAAATTTTGATTTTGTGTTTTATTAAGAAAAAACTTAATCCTATTGTACTATTCGGATTTTACAAGGAAAATACTGAGTTTGTGTTTTATCAAGAAAAAGTACACCCGATCCTTTGGAAATCGGCGTGCATGGTTTTGTCTTCAATTCAAATCTTTGTGTGTGTGTATGGTTAGTGTCCAAGGAATGGAATCAACGAAACCCGACGTACACCACGATAAGGAAATTGTCGAACACATTCACTCACATTCACTGAACAAAAACCGAACATAAACACACACACACCGAATCACAAGAACAAAAATCAAGCACAGAACATATTGGTGTTAGGCTGAATACCATGCAAAGAAAAACCGAGAGCTAGAACTCCCTTCGATTATATTCTCGGCCACACCATGCAACAAGAACTAGAATAAAACAAACTCCTTAAAAATGTTCGTTTACGACCTTTATTACCGAGGATATAACTATCCAAAGAAAAAGAAACTAACATAAACTAAGTTTCTCAAAGTTTTTATACCTAGGGGTTTGGGTTTGATGTGCTCGGCCTCGTCCTAGATTTCTTCCTTCTCGATGACTTCTCGACGTCCTTCCTCTACTAGGTTTATCACAAGAAGAGATTTTAGAAAGGTTGTTCACAATCAAACCCTTTAGGAGTGGAGTTCGGGTTTTCTTACTTTGATTTTTGTCTCAAGCCTCACGCCTCGTACATGAGCTTAAAGGAAACCTTTCTGAGGACGAAGAGCACGTCCAATGGGGTTCGGGACACCTTGGTGTTGAAACAAGGTTTTAAGGGTTTGAGAGAGACACGAGATAGCTAACCAAGTCACACAAGGGTTTCGGGTTTTACCTTGTACAAAAGCCTCTCGAGTTTTATTTTCTTCTTCTTCTCTCGACTTCACTCTCTCTATCTTCCTCTCAGATTTCTCTCTCTCTACCTCGTGAATTCTCTTGTTTGCTTTCTGATGAGTGAGTGATTTATTCACTCAGATATCGCATTTTTGTTCTTGAATAATTGCAAAACCCTCAAGTTTTATGTGTTTTAACACATTTCGTGAGTAGACACGTGATTCGAGAAGAAGCACGAAAATCGAGACGAAGAAGTATGAAAAATGAAGCTTTTTGAAGGAAGAAGAAACAAGAGGGTTCACCAAGCAGATCCAAAGCCGGTCGTTCGTCCATATCTAGGCGATCAAGCGCCAAAAGTCCAAAAAAAAAAGTTCAGCAGAGCGATCGCCGGTCGTTTGCCCGGAACGAGCCGGTCGACCGCCCAACATTCGTAAGAACAGAGGTAATGCAGTGCGATCGCCGGTCGCTCGCCCAGAACGAGCCAGTCGACTGTTCAACCCGAGAACTTTCGATGGAGAAATTGGGGCGCTCGTTCGCCCACTACCGAAGAACGACCGCCGAATCCAGAAGAAGGCAAACGACTACTCGGGGCGGTCGTTCGCTGTTTCGAAAATGATGTCATTTTTTCGGAAATTCCAATCCGTTTTGGCTTCAAAATTTAGGTCAAATCATAGGAACCTATAAATACTAAGGGTCTTTGGACGAAAAAAAAAGAAGACTTTTTGACACAGAGAAAACTCAAGAGAACAAAGAGAAGGAAAATGAGCATTCATTGGAGCTGAAGGATTCGTGAAGATCATTGAGTTTTAGAGTTTCCTTTACTCTCTATCTCTTCATCCCTGCTCTTTGTCTGATTTTATGTTTATCATGAACCCTAGATTTTTCTATTCATTGTATTTAGTCGTGAGAGGAAATTTGATTGAATCGAGAATAACAATAACATAACTTAGACGCCCATATGTACCGAGAGGAGATTGGTAGTCTAGGTAGTCAAATTGTAAATCGTAAGAACTAGTAGGTGATCGATTTAGGATTCTAGGAGTCTGGTTTACTGTATTTAATTCTAGCAAGCGGACGTGTGAGTTAGGATAAAACGCATAATGAGGTCAATAAGCGAGAGCTGCGACGTGATTCGCAAACTGCTAGACTAATATAGAATTGAGAATTATGGTGAGGATTTAATGACTAATTGAATTGAGAAAGTATCAAGGGAAGCCAATCGAACCTAGCCCTAGTTAATTGAGTTAATCTGTGAAATTTGCTTATTCGTTGATTGATTTAATTGTTTTGTTTACTTGAATTTTGTAAACCACTTGAATTCAATTTATAAACAAAGTAATTCTTTATTAGTCATAGTAATTAGATATTGGCTTTTTGTTCTCCGTGGGACGATATTCGGACTCATAATCCATTATTACTTGTCACGATCCGTACACTTGCGGTTATAATTCACATGTGAAAAGAGAGAACAAGTTTTTGGCACCGTTGTCGGGGAATAAAGTGCATGATTCATTTAATATTATGATAAATGAGAATTATTTTGATTTAGAACTTTTATTTTCATTAACGAATGTTTGTCGATCTCCTTTGTCATTTTTACGTTTCAAGTAACAGGTGTATGCCAAGGTCGAGTGATGAAGGCATATTACCACTCGATCCAGAGATTGAACGGACACTCCGATCTTTGAGAAAGATTAACAGAAACTTGTCATCTGATTTCGCAATGACCGACGACCCACCGACCGCACAACAAGTGCAAAATGCTAACGTTCTACAGGCCCAATAGGGGCAACAACCTCAGAATGAAGCCCATACGCTTCGAGCTATTTGAGGTATGTAGTGAATGAAAATTACTCTGGGATCAGGCGACAACCTATTAATGCCAATAACTTCGAGTTGAAGCCTAGTCTGATCGTGATGGTCCAACAACAACAATTTGGAGGGTTGCAATCAGAAGACCCCCATAATCATCTATCGTCCTTCCTGGAGTTGTGTGACACCGTGAAGTATAATGGTGTGCCCCACGACACAATAAAACTATAGTTGTTCCCATTCTCTTTACGAGATAAGGCTCGCACATGGTTTCACACTTTATCAAAAGGGTCCATTGAAACTTGGGATGCCATGGTGGAGAAATTCTTAACAAAGTTCTTCCCTCCCCAGTTGACCTCACAGCTAAGAGCAGAGATTACCTAGTTTTGACAGGGGGAGAACGAACCATTGTATGAATCATGGGACAAGTTCAAGGACTTGTTAAGGAGGTGTCTTCAACACGGGTTCGAGCTATGGTTTCAAGCTCAAACCTTTAACAATTCCCTGAATTATGCCATTAGAAGTATGGTGGATGCTGCAGCAAGTGGTTCTGTCATGAACAAACCGACTGAAGAAGCTTGTGATTTATATAAAGAGATGGCCACGAGTCATTATCGAGCACCTTCTGATAGATATATTGGTAGAAGAGTTGCAGGGGTTCTAGAGGTTGACCAACTATCTGCAATTCAGGCTCAGCTAGCTTCATTCACTCACCAATTGTCCAACCCGAAAAGGCCAACCATGGGACAAGTAACTGCAATGCAGAGTTCGCCAGAACAGATACAGCAGCCACAGGAGCAGTTCGGGGTAGAAGATATTTAGTTCGTAAGGAATCGAAATTATCAATTTCGACCGAACAATAATCTGCCTGCTCACTATCATCCAAGGTTGAGGAATCACGAGAATTTTTCTTATAGCAACCCAAGAAACGCTCTGAATGCACCACCTATAGGTTTCTAAGGGCAATCCTCCTCAAATTACAACGTGCTTGTGGAAAAGAGGGCGTCGACTCTTGAGGACAACATTAACGCCTTCGTGAGCGAGTCAAGGAAAAGAATGGATGCTTACGACAAGCGCTTCAATAGTTTAGAGACTCATTGTGTGAACATAGGGGTAACAACCAAAACACTAGAAACCCATATCTGTCACTTAGCATTAGCAGTTTAGGATCAATCTTCAAGGACATTCCCTAGTGATACAAAGAAAAATCCACGGGAGTGTAAAGCTGTAACTCTATGGAGTGGGAAGGAGTTAGAAGATAATAAAAAAGAACATCTGAAAGAGGGTGAATTGAAGAAAGTAAATGGAGACATTACCCAAGTCACAGAACCTCTTAAGGTCTCACCTGGTAACATCACATTTCCTAACAAGCCGTCCAAGATAACTCATCCCCTTCCATACCCCTAACGGTTCAAAAAGAAGATGATTGATGAACTGTTCTCCAAGTTCCTGAACATTTTCTAGAAACTACTAGTGAATATTTTGTTTGCTGATGCTCTTGAACAGATGCCCCATTATGCCAAGTTTATGAAGGATATAATGACTAAGAAAAAGAAGATTGAAGAGCAGGGGACGATCAACTTATCAGAGCAATGTAGTGCTATCATTCAGAGAAAACTACCAAAAAAGCTAAAAGACCCAGGAAGTTTTACCATCCCATGTTGGTTGGAGGCTACACGATTGAGAAGGCGCTATGTGACCTTGGAGCCACTATTAATCTCATGCCTTAATCCATCCTTAACAAGTTGGATATTGGGGACCTTACACTGACATCAATCTCTTTACAGATGGCAGACAAGTCTATTGGTTTCCCTCGAGGAATTCTAGAGGATGTGCTCGTGAAGATTGACAAGTTCATTTTTCCAGTAGACTTTGTGGTTCTATATATGGAGGAGGATAGAGAAGTCCCTATTATTCTGGGTAGGCCATTTCAGTAATAGGACAGGCCTTGATCGATGTTCGTGGAGGCAATCTCACTTTGCGAGTAAATGGTGAAGAGGTGAAGTTTAACATCCTACAGGCTATGAAATACCCCTCTGAGGAACCCTCATGCAAGCGAGTTGAGGTGTTAAGATCATGTGCAAAAAATACTTCCATGAGCTGATTCATATAGATCCATTGGAGAAGTGTTTGATTAGGTCTTTATCTAAGGTAGATCTTGATAGAGAAACTCTGACTGGTGCCGATGGAGTGATTGAAACCATTTTTGCCCTTGAAAACAAAGACAATGAGACAGTGATTGAGGAAGAAGTAAAGACTTCGGATGGTCTTGTGTTGAAACAACTGCCAGAACACCTCCGCTATTCCTTTTTGGGCGATGATGAGACGAAGTCAGTGATTATCTCATTTGATTTAACTAAGGAAGAAGAGCATAAACTCCTTGAGGTACTTTGCCAACACCGATCCGCTTTCGCATGGTCGATCTTAGACATAAAAGGAATAAGTCCCTCGATCTTTATACATAAGATCTTAATGAAGGACGACTACAAACTCACTGTTGAGCATCAGTGGCGATTGAATCCAACAATGAAAGAAGTTATGAAGAAAGAGATTTTGAAGTGGTTAAACGCGGGATTCATATATGCAATTTCAGACAATTCTTGGGACAATCCAGTTCAGGTCGTCCCGAAAAAGGGTGGTATGACAGTAGTGAAGAATGGGAAGAATGAGTGATTCCCACTCGCACCGTGACAGGATGGTGTGTCTGCATTGACTACAGAAAGTTGAATAAGGCCACCAGAAAAGACTACTTTCCTCGCCTTTCATTGATCAGATGCTTGACAGGTTGGCTAGCCACCAGTATTACTGTTTTCTTGATGGATACTCCGGGTATAATCAGATTGCCATAGCTCCTGAGGACTAAGAGAAGACTACATTTACTTGCCCATATGATACATTTGTCTTTCGCCGTATGCCGTTCCGATTTCAGCTTTGTATGATGGCTATATTCGCGGATATGGTTGAAGATGTGATAAAGATCTTCACGGATGACTTCTCTATTTTTGGCTCATCTTACGATCATTGTCTGACTAATCTAGGTATTGTGCTGAAAAGATGGGAAGAGAAGCAACTGGACCTAAATTAGGAGAAGTGTCACTTTATGGTCAAAGATGGCATCGTTTTGGGCCACAGAGTTTCAAAAGATAGGTTGGAGGTTGATTGAGCCAAAATCTCCATTATAGAACATCTACCACCACAAGTGAATGTAAAGGGCATTAGAAGTTTTCTAGGACATGCAGTATTCTATCATCGGTTCATCAAGGACTTCTCTAAAATAACTCGGCCATTGTGCAATCTCTTAGAGAAGGATGCGCCGTTTGATTTTGATGAGTCATGTCTATAATTAAGCATTCAATATTCTCAAGGAGAAACTGCTTTAGGCACCGATTATGGCAGTACCGGATTGATGGTTTCCATTCGAAATTATGTATGATGCCAGTGATTTCATAGTAGGAGCCGTGTTAGGTCAGAGGAAGGATGATGTTTTTCGAGCTATTTACAACGATAGCAGAACATTGAACAAGGCTCAAGGAAACTACACAACAACTGAAAAGGAAATGTTGGCAGTTGTGTACTCCTGTGACAAGCTTCGGGCCTCCATCATTGGATCAAAAGTGGTGATATTCACTGACCATGCCACCATCTGTTATTTACTAGAGAAGAAGGATGCCAAACCTCGTCTCATTCGATGGGTACTTCTCCTGTAAGAATTCGATATGGAGATCCGTGATAAGCGTGGGTAGAGAATGTTGTAGCTGACCATCTGTCGCGTCTCGAGGGCACTAGAGACGATTCTGAAACTTCTCTCGTACACGAACACTTCCCGGATGAACAAATAATAGCTATTCAAGACTACATTCCATGGTTTGCAAACTTTGTGAATTACATTGCACGTCATGTGCTTCCTCTTGATTTGACCACACAACAACACAAAAATTCCTCCCTAATGCGAACTTTTACCTTTGGGACAATCCTTTCTTGTTCAGGCGGTGCTTCGATCAAGTCATCCGTCCATGTGTACGTGAAGAAGAGTTCTTTAATATCCTATATCTTTAATATCCCATATAGGGGACATTTTGGGGCCATTCGCACAGTTCACAAGGTATTACAATCTGGATTTTATTGGCCACCCCCAACGCTTTTGTTATGGGTTGTGATCGATGCCAACGGACGGGTAACATATCACGGCGACATGAGATGCTGCTAACCTCAATTCTCGAAGTTGAAATATTTGATGTTTGGGGTATTGATTTCATGGGACCATTCCCTCCTTCTTTTGGGAACTTCTATATTTTGCTAGCCGTGGACTACGTCTCCAAGTGGGTGGAAGTGGTAGCAACAACAACTAATGATGAAAAGGTAGTAGTTAAGTTCCTTTCCAAGAACATCTTCACTCGATTTGACACACCTCGAGCTATTATCAGTAACGAGGGCATGCACTTTTATAACAAGGTGTTCGATGCCACAATGGAGAAATATGGGATAAAACACAAGATAACACTAGCCTACCATCGTCAAGCGAATGGCCAAGCAGAGGTATATAATAGAGAGGTGAAATCAATCCTCGAGAAGACGGTCCAATCCAACAGAAAAGATTGGACGACTAAGTTGGATGACGCATTATGGACCTACCGAACTGCCTTCAAGACATCTACCGGTATGTCACCTGTATCGACTGGTGTTTAGCAAGGCATGCTATTTACCAGTGGAGTTGGAACACAAAGCATATTGGGCAATTAAGAAGCTCAATTTCAATCTACAATCTGTCGGTGAAAAACGCCTTCTCGTCCTAAAGGAACTTGATGAGCTGCGTCTTCAAGCTTATGAGAGTGCTCGTCTCTACAAAGAAAAGACAAAGCGATGGCAAAACAAGAACTTAGTTCGACGGGAGTTTGAGGAAAGTGCGGAGGCCCTTTTGTTCAATTCTCGCCTTAAACTCTTTCCGGGTAAGCTGAAGTCCCGATGGTCCGGACCATTCACGATGGTTTTAAAGTGTTTTCCCATGGTGCTATCGAAGTAAAAAGAGAAGACGGGGTAACTTTTAAGGTGAACGGTCAACGTCTCAAGCCTTATGTCGGCACAGAAGTTTGTCAAGTGGCCGTCATTATATTCATCTGATGAAGAAGAAGCAGCGTCAAGATGGACGTTAAACGGATCGGCTTCTTGGGAGGCAACCCGAGCATTATTTGAAGCTTCTATTTTTAAGCCATGTTTTTCTTAATTCTGTAATCTCGTTAGGGGATACTTTCTTTTTCTATTTACAATTAGGCGGAGGGGGGGAGGGGGGTCGACTTTTGTAAAAAATATAAAAAAAAACAGCGAAAACAGAACGACTGTCGGTCGTTCGCCTCCCTTGGGCGATCGATCGATGTAAACAAAAATTAAATATATATATAATAGAACGACTGTCGGTCGTTCGCCTCCCTTGGGCGATCGATCGGTGTAAAAAAATTAAAAATATATATAATAGAACGACTGCCGGTCGTTCGCCTCCCTTGGGCAATCGACCGGGTAAAAAAAAAAAAAAAAACCTCCCCCGTTTGACAGAGTGATCGTCGGTCGTTCACCTGTTATCGGTGATCGACCGTCTACTCCTCCATTCTCGTTGCACTCCCCCGTTCGGTGGGTTAGCGGTTGTTTGCTAACTGTGGACGAACGACCGCCCAATGCGCAGAGACCCTAAAACGCGCGTTTTAGGGCTTCGAGGGTTACCCATTTGCCTTAATTTTTTCATCAAACCCTCATTCTCTCAATTTTCTCAATCCTAAACCTCTCAAGCCTCAACGCCCTCTTTCTCGCTCCCAAACATCGCACCTTTCTCGCGCCGCTCCCCAGCAAGACAACCTTGCAATTCTATCTTCACGGCTCGCATTGTCCGCCCTATCTCCACACAGTGCTGCGCCGCTCCGTCATCCACGCTATGCTCAATCACTGCGCCCGCTCCTTGTGCACTCCATGCGCTTCGCTGTTCCTGCCGCGCTCCTTCATGAGCGTCACTTCATCTTCTCACGCCGTGCCCCCACTCTCAGTAGCCCACGTCCCTCGCACTGCTCCTCAGTACGCTCAACCCCGCGAGCCACTCCTCACGACTCGCGCAGTGACCAACGCACTCGCCATGGTCCGCTCCATCTCTGTACCACTAGAGGTACCCTTTCATCGTTGCGCTTTTTTATTGGGGTCATCTATTCCTATTTGGTGGGTGTTGTGGCAGCTTTAACTGTTGATTGTGAGCTTTTTATCGGCTATCTGTGCCTCTACTTATCTTGGTTGCATGGTTGGACTTCGTTTAAGTAGTTTCTGGAGATTGGAGATTGAACTATTTGTTTCTGTTGTGTGGTAATTGGTTTTCTTACTAGCAATATATTGTTTTGGTTTTGGCTCATCATTTTGCCTCTTAGCAGCATGTTATTGAAGCGAAAAGTCCGAGATCCCGCTAAACAGGTCTCGAAGTCTGCCCTTTCCATTCGGCAGTCTTTTGTCAATCGGCATGCAGACAAACTCTATCAGTACTTCGTGAAAGATGTCCAATTCACCGCCGTTGAATGTGAATTCACGCCTTGTGCCGACCCGCCCGATGGACTTCTGGTAGAGCAAATTGCAAGATTGGGTTGGCCACAACTTTGTGTGCAAAAATGTGCGGCTAATGTAGTGGTGGTGCGGGAATTCTATGCCAATGTGCATTATAATAGGCTTGGGAATGTGGTCTTGGTTCGCCAGAAGGACGTTTCCTTTAGTCCGGACACTATCAGGCGCTTATTCAATTTTGCAGCGATCGCAAACGATGATTTCCATCGCCTCCTGCACCAAGGTGCCGACTATGACCTGATTCTACAAGAGATGGGCTTTCCTGGTGCCCGATGAACTTATTTGATCAGCAACTCGGCACGGCCAGTCAATATTCCAACCAACGTCTTCAACCTTTTCGCCCACGATTGGTACCACTTCATCCGCCACAATCTCATTCCCACCTCCCAGCGATATGAGTTGCCACCGACCACGCTCTTCTCATATACTGCATCTGCTCGGTTCGATCTATCGATGTCGCCACCATCATCAAGGATTCTATCTGTCACCGGGCGAGCTTAGGCAAGAACAAGATCAAACTGTCGCATGCCATTCTCATCACCTACTTATGTTCTCAGGCGGGTGTACCGATGAGCGAAGCCGAGATGTCTATTGGGCCAACAAAGTTTGATCATGACAGTCTCATGCGATTCGAGCAGTTGCCTGGCGATATAACCAATCTCGGCGGGATGGGCTTTGTGCCATTCACCGATCGCTCACCAGTACCACCACTACTGCCAACTCCACCTCATGTTCGGCATGCCCCTCTTCTTGGCTGCCAGACCCACGACCCAACTATTGATGACGTACACGAAAGGTGCCAAGAGCTGCGACGCTCGCATCGTCAAACTTAGCGTGGGGAGGGTTCTTCTTCGAGTGCTTCTGCTTCCGACCCCTATTCTTTTGACACCATCACCACGGTGATGGCGCAAGGATTTGAGACACTTACTTTGGGGAAGGATCCTATTCTCCGGCACGTGTCCGACTTACAACAGCGCCAGTTTGACTTGGCACGATACGTGCAAGATCTCGAGACATAACTCCTTATCAGCCAGCGGAGCCATTCCCGGCGTACCTTCTATATGCCTATCGCAGCCCTGTCTCCCGAGAGGGAGGTTGACAATTCCGCAGAAGATTGGGGATCGTGGCCCGAGTAGGCCTCCTTCTTTCTCTTCACTTGAGATAGTGAGGACACTGTCTGTCTCAAGTTTGGGGGGGTGCCTGCACTTAATCCAGGCGCACAGACGAGAGCAGTATTATTCATCTTGCCTTTTATTTTTATTTTTATTAATTTTGTGATGTACTGCAGATTTTAGTTTATTTTCTATTCTTTGGTTTACTGTTGTTCTTTTCAGTTATGTATTCACATAAACAAATGTTTCTAATGAGTTATCTAGTATTTTCTCCTTTAGTGTTATAGCATGGTTCGATGATGAGGACTGGTACGAAGTCGAGTCCTATGCTGTGTCGTAAGTCTTCCTCCTTCTGTGAACTTGACATGTTTAGCAAACTTAGGATTTGGTTGTTTCAAATTTTGCACGATATTTATCTTCTCCCTGAGTTTAATTCATGAATGTATGCGGTAGGACTTATATTTGTTTGAGGTTGCTAGAACCCGACTTTGAAGTTTTCGAGGTGAAATCTTAGTGGCAATAACTTGAGAAAATGATTAAGACATTCTTTTGGACCGCATGAGCTTAAATAACCTGCCTTGATTCATTTACCATTGCCCCCGACATTGAGCCTATACCCATCTTTGTTTACAAGTGTACCAAACATTTATCAATTAAGCATCCATTAGCCATATTTCACCCATATCTACCCTTGTTCACCTAGATTCGTATCGAAATTTCATGTGAATAGGAGTAACGATGATTTCCAAGCCTAGTTTTATGTGCCCTTAAAGTTACAGGTCACCTATTTATATTTACTTTTAAAGTACAGTTCGAAAAAAAAAAGAAGAAAAAGAGTCAAAAACAAGTTCAATTAGGTTTATCCATTATTTTTAATACATTATGAGGGCAATGTAAACGAAGTTTGGGAGAGGTGCTATTTCGGCAGTAAATTGGGTAAACGTAGAAGAAACTCAGGATAAATGGAAGTCAATGATGTTAATGTCGAAGCTTTCGAGTCTAGGTGAACTCTCGAAGTCAATGATCGGGTGTCCTTCGACGTACCTTAGCCGAGGCTGTACCATTACAAGCGAAGAAAGTCCTTTTGATTATCAGTTAATTGCTCTCTAAATTAGTGGAGATTAGTGTCAGAGTTGGGCTTATAGAATTCCTCTTCATTGTGAAAAATCAAGAGTCCGAAAGCGTGCAAGAGTTAATTAGACAAAAGGAAGCAATAAAGCGCACACACACATCTGAAAGACCATTTTCGAGGTTAGCTCGATATGTTGAAACTATAGTTGGTTGAGAAGGCTTTGATGTAACAAGGAACTGACAAATGTCCTTGAGAATTATCCCATGCCATGCATTACGGAGAGACCAGATTTTGAGTTAGATTCGTATACCGTTTGTTTTCAGTTAGGTTTATTTATTCATTCATTGTTAGGAAAGGAGTCATGAGTCATAGAATCAAAATGGTGATTAATTGTCGCTTGAGGACAAGCAACAATTTAAGTTTGGGGGTGTGATGAGTGAGCAATTTATTCACTCAGATATCGCATTTTCGTTCTTAAATTGTTGCAAAACCCTCAAGTTTTATGTGTTTTAACAAGTTTCGTGAGTATACAGCTGATTCGAGAAGAAGTGCAGAAATCGAGATGAAGAAGTACGAAAAATGAAACTTTTTGAAGGAAGAAGAAACAAGAGGGTTGAGTTTAGACACTCACTAGGTTTCTTGTATTGTAGACATAGGTAAGAAGATGCAAAGCTAAAGAGGAGGTCGAGGATGCGAGAACAAGTGTGTGCGCTACTACAAAAACATGATTTAATGACGTATTTTGTGAGTCATAAAAATTTTTTAAGACGGATAAATATGAGTCATGAAAAGAGGTGTCATTGTAACTATTGAATTTTTAAAGACTCATAAAATGCGTCATAAAAAGGGGGGGAGGGGGGCATTTAAAGATGGACGTAAAAAAAAGCGTCATAATAGTGTAGGTTTTAATGACGCATTTCTTTACCCCGTCATAAATGCAACATTACTTTCTAAGACGCATTTCTATGCTCCGTCATAAATTTACCAAAGTTTTTTAAGACGGGTATTTTTAACCCACCTTTATATTTGTTTTTTTTTAATTTTTGTTTTGTTTTTAATTTTTATTATTTTTATTATTTTCTTTTTTTTAATTTTCGTTTTTTTAATATATATACTTTTTTAATTTTCGTCACGTTACAATTTTCATCAATTCCCATTCCAAAAGTTGTCATACACAATCGAATCCAATATGAGAAACCACAACCAAATAACAAAAAAATATCAAGACAAAAGTCACATAACTAGAACCAAATTTAGCAATTAAATACCAAAATAATCATTACAATCCAAATTTACCACATAATATCAAAACAAACATCATATAGCTCTAATAATCAAATTAACCAAAAAAAATTCGGGATTCACAATATAGCCAAATTAATTTGTCAAAATAAATATTACATAGCTAGAACCAAATTTACCAATATAATTTCGTATTTACAAGAAGATCCAAAATATAGCCCCTTGCGAAAACAGTCACTTTGCGAAACAGTTTCTTTGAAGTCAATACATCTGGAGAGATTAGACTTTGCTAGAAACTCATCAATCAGACAGATTCCAATATTATAACCCCTGCAATGCATAAAAGTTTGAATGCAATAATCAAGAAACCAGAAGCTATTGAATATCTTGGACACCAAATATTACAGTGACACAAACAGCTTAAGTAGTGTAAAGTCAGTGTATATCGAATCATTGAACTAGTCAAGAATCGGTTTTTAAGTGGGAAAATAGAAAAAAAAGTAGATGAAAATTTTGAACACCCTATAGAAGCATCAAGACTAATAGCCAAGAAATCAGTAGAGAAATCCTATCTCTAGTACGATGCTCAATGTACCAGTTCAAAAACAATTTGCCTTACAAACTACTATCGAAACTTCCCCCTTTTTTGGCTTCTACGTTCTTTTTCCTTTACAAATAAAGACCATCTAGCCGTCATGACCAACTAGCAACAATGTAATAATGAATAGCCCTAACAAAGGAAACCAGAATCTGACCAACAGCTATGAAATTAAACTCTCGAATTTTCTAATTTCTTCAAACAACAACGAACATATTTAGACAATTATGAAAGAAATTTTACACAATCATCATCAAAATGTAGCCAAAGTATTCATCTTTCAGCTGACAAAATATCTCATAAAGGCTATGGAATTCTGAAATCAATGTACTTACAGCTAAAGAAAGTTGAATTTATTAAATAAATTTAATCTAAATAAGGCAGAAGCCCAAACATTAACGTAGGTGGCCCATGTTTTTCCCCCTTTGAAGAAAGATTCTAGTGGGCATGTCACTTCCAAATGCACCCTCATTTAGTTGAACACCAAAGGTGAAATGGGGACGGACCTCAAACCCAAGATAACACCCTCTTCCATTAGTGAGATATGACCTTAAAGGTCAACCGCTTTGCCACTTTAACCACATCTTTACGGCCATGTTTAGTTTCCACAAAACAACTAACTTCATAAGTAAATCACCAAATTTTCGAATTTCTTTGACAAAAAAATGCAAATATTATGAATTGTACAAAGAAAATTAAACAACCAAGACCAAAATTTAAGCAAAATATTCACCTTTGAGCATAAGATCCACTAAAGGCCTATGAAACTCAGAAATCAACTCACTTAATAATACTACAATAAGATAGAAATATGAATCAAGAGCATAAATTGGCCTAATAAGGAAGAAGCCTAGTTCTGACCAAGGCTATCCACGCTTGGAAATAAGTAAAGTACTAACGACACTAACTGGAAGAAATTGCACTACCAAAACCAAAATGCAACTAAAATACTAAAATTCAGTGACCAAAACATCGAATTCACGCCATGAAACTTTGAAATTATTGCACTTAATTACATGATTTGAAGAAATAATAAACGCTACTCAAGTAATTCAACGTCAAATTCCTACACTACATCACCATGAATATGCACCAAAATTTTCACACTTTATCACGAACTATGATCAAGTCGCGAAGAATTCAACAATCGCCATGAAAATGGAAAAAATCTTTCAAACTTTACCACGAAAAACGATCAATTCAAGTGACGTATCGAGTTTCCTCTTTACCTCGAGCCCTACACTGTAAACCCCATCCCGGGGGTTATCCTACTCACTCAAAGCCGTGGTGTAAACATTATAAAGGATTATAATATAGCCTTTTGTTTGAACTTTTTCAATCTTATCTCGAATCATAAATAAAGAATGAAAATATGATTTCTTGTTGATTGCATACATTAGAAAAATATACCTTACAAAACAGTGGGTTTAAAAATAAGGTTCGGCTTAGTTTGGACTTAATTGCACAAAAGCCCTGAACTTTCAAAAAATTATATTTTTGCCCCAAATTATGTAAAAACGAAAATGTATGGATGAATTCACTTTCTAAGGCTAGGAAATGACTCAAAGTCACATGATTAGTCATCGTTTGAAATTTGAAGTCATTTTGAGCTAAAACGAATCCGAAACGAGAAGATTTCGGTAAAGTCGTGAAATTACCGTAAACAACGGAAAATTCACAGAGAGCGAGCTGAAACGACCACTAGAATTTCAAAATAAGAATTATATTCCTATGAAAGGAATACATTCAAGTCAATCATAGCCTCGTTAAAGTCTCGGCGACATAGAAATACATAAAGGTAGAAAGTTGAGAAACACAGCAAAAATAAAAAGAGGACGGTATAGTCACCGTCGCGTCTAAAGCAACTCTCGGAATTTTTCCGAGGGTAGCACAGCCCTAGATTAATATATATATGTTATTAGATTAATTAGACAGTGACGGAGATATAATCTGTCAAATTTTTAGACTGGAACCGTCCCACACAGTATTGGAAAATACTGAAAATACAACGGTTCGTATTTTGGTGATTAGCAACGTCGGAACAATATTATTAGTGGAAAAATTCGACCATGGTGCAGCAATATTAGCTAAATAAGCTGAATTAAAGTGGACCAACCAGGTGAGAGATTAGTGCCAAGAGTGAGACAAAAGAATAAGACAAAAATGTGGAGTGAAGAGGCATAGTGTAATGATGGTGCTCTTCCTTACTTTGAGCCATTGGATGAGCTAATTTTTGAACTAATGGCCGAGATTTGTGCAGCCAATTAATTAAACAAATTAATAAATAAGAAATATGAACAGAAATTGAGAAGGAGAGAGAGAGAGGGTCGGATTTTAGAGAGAGAGATAGAGAGAGAAAGTGTAAATTTAGAGCTTGTTAACCAAGCTTCCCTTTTGCCTATAAATAGAACCCATACACTTCTTGTTCTCATTTTACACTCTCATTTCTGAAAAATAGAGAGAGAGGCCGAGCAAGAGAGAGAGAGAGGAGGGAAAGGAAAGAGTTTTGGAGTTGGAGAGAGAGAGGTGGTCGGTTTTTGCAAGGAAGAGAAGAAGAGTAAAGCTTTCAAGCTTCATAGTCACACTAAGGTAAAACACTACTTTGCATGTACTCTAAATTCGGTTTTTCCTCCTTGAATACCTCCTAAAACAAGTTTTCTCCTCTGTCCTAGACCACCCAAAGGTTCACAAGGTTTGATCTTGGAATATCAACCCTTAGAGAAGCTCGGCCATAGTAGGAAAATAAAAGAGAAAGTTGAAGATTTGTGCTTGAGAACTTAGGTAAGCTTTTCAAGAATGACATGCACGGTTGTTTTGATGAGTTCCTCTTACCTCTAACCCTCATCCTAACCGTCTCTCCTCTGCCCTAGGCCATCATAGCATCAAGCTTTGATCTTGAGGTGGAGAGAGTAGGAGCAAGCCGAACACAACACATAGAACACCACCAAAATCTCAACCGAGAAAAGCTAGGTATAAGAACCTCTAAACCTCATAATTTTAGTTAGTTTGAGCTTGGTTTTCATTTATGTTAAGCCTCTGGATGTATTTGGTGAGAACTGTTGTAATAGCTTAGTTGCATGTTAGCATGCTTGATGGTAGATCCGAGCTAAGCTAGAATCCCTAGCTTTTGAAGCTCGTGTGTGCATGTGCATGTCGTTTTGTGGTGTTGTGTGTGTCTCGGCCATGCATGTTTACTTTGGGCCATTTTGATCTTTTACATGCTTTAATATCTGCCCTTGCATGCTTTGATAAAGTGATGAATGTATTTGTAAAAGGATTTAAGGTACGACGATTTCCAACGGATCGTCGTACCGAAACCGCGAGAACCGTTGAAAACATGAACTAGGATTTTTGAATGATTCGAACCTAAACTCTTTGAGAAATTTAAAATGGACTATGAACCCCATCTTCATCTTCTTATTCTCTGCCCTTGATGTATTTAAGAGTTAGAAAAATAGATTTTTCAAAATAAAGATGCTACGTGATCGGTTTGGTGAAACCGTGAGTAGTTCGGAAAATGCACCGCTTTAAAAGATGGTATGGTGATGAATATTGTAACGCTTCGATGATGGTGAATATAAGGATGATAAATACCCTTAAATACCTAGAAGCTACTGTCCATTTAATGTAATTAGCATGGGTGAAAAGAACGCCAAAGGTCTTGGCCTAAAATGGCGAGTTCTAAACCCTAACGCTAGTGTAGTAACAAAACGACCTTAAAATAACTAACTCTATCAACGTGGAGTTTTTACGCTTCGATGACGGTGAATATAAGGATGATAAATACCCTTGAATACCTAGAAGCTACTGCCATGGTAAAGAAAGATTTCAAAACCTAAAATGTTGCGTTCTAGTGAAACCAAATATCGAGCTAAATGAACGCTTTGAAATCTTAAGAATTATAGTAAAATTTGTTGATCCTTATACTATGAATAAATGGATTTTAAAGAGACGATGAAGGAGAAAAATTGGTCAAGTGGACCAAGGCTCGGTCCGGACTCGTAGTCCGTGAAAGTTCTATCCCGAGCCTAAGTCAACCGTATGTTTTGATTAGGGAACTCTCGAGAAGAGTTACTAAGACTATATATATAGAAGAGTCCGGAGCAATACTGTGTCTAGTTTAGAAAATTAGTTTCGCTCTCAGTCAATGAAATAAGCGAACTAACGAGAGTAGTTCCTTTTTATTTAAAGGACTAAAGAAGAACAAGTGGTCGGAGCTTGCAAGTGACACTCGAAGAAATTCGAGAGATTCAACACTTACACAAGGTAAGTGGCAATGCACCTACAGCACCAAGTTGTGTGTGAATGTGCTTGTATGTTAGGCTGTTGCTTACACATCTCGAAACGCTTAACTATATGCATGCTTTGTTTAAAAGAAGTAAAGAAGCCGAAGTGAAACCCTAGAATGAGAAACAAAAAGCGAAAGAGAAAACACGAACATAAAAGAACGTACAATGTACTGTCATGTCTTGTTATGTGTTAATGCTAGAATAAGACAAGAATAAAATGTTAATACCGCCGGACCTTGAACCGTGCGTGTAATGATGCCGGGTTCTAACCCGAGTAAGATTAGGACTAAAACACAACCGAGCCTTGTTGTTGTTAGTCATTGAAATCCCGAAATAGTACATGCGGGTCATAGTATCCCGAGATAAGAGGCTAAAACTACAAGGACTCTTGAGCAGTCCAAATGTTGTGTTTTATGTTATCGTTAGAAAACTCCAACGCCTCTTATCTAGTTCCTGATCCTCCAAGAGAGAGAGATCATGATGGAACGTAAAAGTATAGAAAACGAAATTAACGTCGATGGTACTGCCAGGCTCCTAGTGAGAGCCGTCCTTCGGGACAATGTCGTTCTTGAATATATGGGAGACTTGGCCCTCTCCCCGTGGTTCGCACAATTAGAAAGAAGCAGTTACCATCAGTGGATCCCAGACATCAATCATGTAAGCGTAACAACTACTGTAAGGACAGTAAAAGTATAATGCTAGAAAGAAAGAAAGAAGAGTAGCCTTTAGAAGTGGCAACTCACAGAAAGAATGGTAACAGTAGAGTTTGATCGTCCCGAGACGATCAGACTCTTTTCATTATTGCATTTTGGTTTGAATGGATTGTATCGTTGTTGCATTGCATTGCATATTTAAGATAGTATAGTTTGCCCTTACTGAGTTTATCAACTCATTAGTTTCCTTGGTGTTGTAGGTAAGGGAAAAGCTAAAGTTGAACAGTGACAGGACTACGAGCTGGCGGCGGGCGGTGTGTGTGGCATTTTAGAAGAAGAAATGAATTCCCGTGGCATATTATATGTTTTTAATTCCGCATTATATTTTGAGAACATTGTTGTAATGTTGAGACCGGGACTGAATCCCGAGGCCCCGAACTTGAGAGAAAACGGTGGCTCTTTTTCCTGAACTCAAGAGAAGTCAGGTGGATGTGTTTTGACTAAGGAAAGAGATTTAAACTTTCGTATTACAAAAAAAAAAATACGAGCTCGTTATGTTATAAAGTAATTTATGTTTTACGTATTTAAGTAAGATTATAGTAGATAATAGAAAGAAAACCCCTCTGTCGCGGCCTACAGCCTAGCGCTGGGTCGTGACAGAATTTTTGGTATCAGAGCCCGGGTTTAGCCGATTCTGAAGACTCGCCACACACGCCTCCTCGTCAGCAAGTAGAAATGCACCAAGAGTAGTTTCTTTCTATTAGTTAGGGTTCTAGAGTGTATTTTCCCCGTATGTGTGTAGTTATATATATAACTTTTCAGACAAACGACGATGCAGGATGTCTGAGGTGAATCAACCGTCAAACACGCCATCGGCAGACTCGGGCCAGCATAGCGCGGCTGGACCCGTCCCAGTTCTCCAGGCCCTAGCCGAGTACATGGGTCTTGTTCCGCCCCATGCGACCACGTACTCCGGAGAGGAGAACACTATGCCTTTCAGAGATTGGGAGATGCAGACTCTTAGCTGGATGAGGTCATTCAGGATTCCAGAAGAATACCGAGTCGACATCGCCCAGACTCTACTCCGAGGACCTGCCCTCCAACACTGGCACGAGAGGGAGGCTCAGATGGGACATGAGAACGATTGGGTTATTTTCTCCATAAGTATGTCCACCGCTTTTCATGAGATCGACGACATGACCGAGTGGACTCGCCGAGCCGATCGTTTCTACCAGCGTGGTGGAGAGACCATCCGGGCGTATAGTGACCACTTTATCGACGAGATGGTGAACACCTACCCCAAACCCGGCATCAGAGGCCTACTTTGTATGCAGGTCTTCTCGAGAGGTATTCACCCATATTTTCAACCTCCTCACCCGCATCCACCTTTTCGGACCTTTGAGTCCATGAGGAGAGCCTACATTGAGTACGCTGACCAAATCTATCCTCCGATTCCTCGGCCGGAGAACCATCGTCCTCGTTTTGCACGTAACCCGCATATACCACCTCAGCTAGCAACCGTAAATCGCGATATGCCAGGACCTTCTGCTCCTGCTCAGCCCGATCAATTGGCCCCCGCACCAAACGTGGAACCCCTACAGGTCGCAGCACAACACGAAGACGATAGCTCCGAAGAAGAAGAGGACCCCTTCGAGCACGACACCGATATGGAACTCGACGATGATGCTGATCCGGCGCCACACCAGGACGATTAGATGACTTTAGGCTTTACTACCTAGATAGGATTTGTACGCTCGATGAAGCGCATTTTGTTATGACCTTGACTTTTGCTCCAGGAGAAGCAACCCTATTACTATTACTATTCGGCTATTATAACTCTATTTCCTTTTGCAGTACGATGTGTAATTGGGTAAATTTTAAATGGAAGGCCTCGTAGCCTAGACTTACATATTCCCAATTTAATACAAAGAATCAGAAATTTTTAAGTATTGTGATCCAATTATTACTATGATCAATTACCATCGAAATATATATATATATATATATATATATATTTGTACAAACGAATGTTGGTCTGTGTTTGATACTTTGTTATAAGCCAAAAATAGCCACCCTTATAAAAAAAAATAAAATAAAATAAAATTATACCTATATATATATATTTCCATTCAATCTTGGTTGCTTGCTTGTTCAAAAATAATAAGTAATTTAAGGAAGTTGACAAAGTCAAGGGACTAACAAAATGCGTGCCTGTAGGTTACCACTGAAAACCCGTGAATTATGCCGCCCAGAGCAATTCCAGCAGCTGTTCGCCGTGAACTGGACGAAGTCCGCCGGATGCTATAAGAGCAACATGACACTGCACAGCAAAGAGACGAGTTGATTCGTACGCAAACCACGACCCTCGAACAACTCCTCACCCGCCTCAACGACTTGACTAGGCAACCTCCTGTGCCCCCGGCACCGGCAGCCCAAGACCTACCAGTACCTAATCAACCGGCCCACCCAGCCGTAAACCAAGGGGAGCCTGAAGCCCCTAGAGGAGTCAACCAAGTTGGAGAACTAACTTACGAAAGGTTTAGGCGCCAAAAGCCACCTCGATTCGACGGGACCCCCGATCCTGCGACCGCTGAAGAATGGATCAAGCGCCTTCAGCATATTTTCAGATATATGGGACTTACCGATGCTGAGAAAGTAGCTTGCGCCATTAACCAATTGGATAAAGAGGCAATGTGTTGGTGGGAAGTGGTTGCACAAACTGAGGATGTTAACATCGTGACTTGGGAACGCTTTGCGAGGCTCTTTCGCGACAAGTACCTTGGTGAAGCCCGTCTGGCTAGCAAGGTTAGAGAGTTCGTGGACCTCCGACAAGGAGCAATGTCTGTGGCAGAATACACTGCCAAATTCGACGAACTAGCACGGTTTGCACCAACCATAGTTCCCACAGATGACGCAAGGAAGATGAAGTACATGCTCGGACTGAGAACCGAGATAGTCAAACAAGTGGATAGCGGTTGGGAAGGACCTGATTCCTATGCTGATGCAGTACAGAGAGCCCTTCGCAACGACGCATGGGATAAGCCAGGAACCAAGGAAGTGACGAACAAAACGGACCGCCCGGTCAGTGGATATACTAGGAACAATAAGTATGAGAAGAAGGGACATTTTCAGTCCCGTTCGGGAAGTTTTCGCAGGGATAACCAATACAACTTTCGGAAGCAAAACTTCAACAGAGAAGAACCCAGCCAAAGGACTGAGAATCGAGGAAGAAGTAGAAACCCCAAGAGGAGACAGAACAGAACAGACAATAGGAGTGTGAAAGGGCGTTGGACGCCGCGAGAAGAGAATGAAGGAAAAAAGACAGTCGTAGTCCCACAGTGCCCGAAATGCCATAAAGCCCACTCCAGAGAGTGTCGTTACGGAACGACCCGTGGCTGCTACAACTGTGGCCAAGAGGGCCATATTGCCCGTAACTGCAAGAAGCCACCTGCCAAGGCACCAGAATCAACACCTCGCGGTCGGCCAAATGCGAGAGTTTATAGCTTGAATGAGGGAGATATCGAAGATGGCCCTTCCACGTCCGTTGCAGGTCAGCTACTAGTCTCAAACCTTGTACTTTATACGCTCATCGACTCAGGAGCGACACACTCATATATTGCCAAACACCTTAGCAATAAACTAGAGGGTTGTAGAAACACCCTAAGTACTCCTTTTGTCACGGTCACCCCCGCAGGGGATGTCTATAACTCCACAGCCTGGTTTAAGGATGTACCCATTAGAGTCGGAAATTCAACTCTTTATGCAAATTTAATTGAGATCAAAATACGTGATTTCGATGTAATACTGGGCATGGATTGGCTTACCACCCATTATGCAGTGATCGATTGTCGAAAGAAGCTTGTACATTTCAACCCGCAAAACACGAAACCGTTTGAGTTTCGGGGGACTCAGCGCAGTCGGCTAGCACCGACGATATCTGCGCTTCAAGCAAGAAGGTTGCTCGACCGCGGATGTCAAGGGTACTTGGCCAACATTGTTGATCAAACGAAAGAACGAGAGACAGTGCCGGAAGACATACCAGTGGTTCGGGAGTACTTTTCAGTATTTCCGAACGACCTTCCAGGGTTGCCACCTGATCGAGAGATCGAATTTTGTATTGAATTGATTCCCGGAACCGCACCTATCTCTCGAGCCCCATATCGACTAGCCCCGGCTGAACTGAAAGAATTAAAGGCTCAACTTGAAGAGTTGATTGAGAAAGGCCTTATCCGACCGAGTTACTCCCCGTGGGGAGCACTGGTCTTATTTGTCAAGAAGAAAGATGGCTCGTTGGGACTATGTATAGACTACTGGGAAATCAACAAGGCAACCATAAAGAACAAGTACCCACTGCCGCGAATCGACGACCTATTCGATCAATTAGCCGGATCCGCTGTATTTTCCAAAATCGACCTGAGGTCCGGCTATCATCAATTGAAGATCCGAGAAGAAGATGTGCCAAAGACCGCTTTCCGTACCAGATACGGACATCATGAGTTCCTAGTGATGCCATTCGGCCTCACCAACGCTCCCGCAGCGTTTATGGACTTAATGAACCGAGTTTTTGAAGATTATTTGGATAAGTTCGTCATCGTCTTTATTGACGACATTTTAATTTATTCTAGGAGTAGAGAAGAACACGCTCAACACCTTTGGTCAGTGCTGCAACGACTCCAATCTAAAAAGCTCTATGCCAAGTTCAATAAGTGTGAATTTTGGCTCGACAAAGTCGTCTTTCTGGGACACGTCGTTTCCAAAGAAGGAATTGCAGTAGACCCTACCAAGATTGAAGCCGTTACGAATTGGCAGCGACCGAAGAACGTAACAGAAGTAAGGAGCTTCTTGGGACTAGCCGGATACTATTGTAGATTTGTCGAAGGGTTCGCAAAGATAGCAAACCCACTGACAGCCTTAACCCGCAAGGAGCATAAATATACTTGGACAGAGCCATGTGAAGGAAGCTTCCAGGAGCTGAAGAAACGATTAACCACCGCACCCGTCCTGACGATACCGCAAGGAGTTACCGGATTCGCCATTTACTGCGATGCTTCAAAGTCAGAATTAGGAGCCGTACTGATGCAACACGGCAAGGTGATCGCTTACGCCTCGCGTCAACTGAAGGATTACGAGACTAGATACCCCACGCATGATATGGAATTAGCCGCTGTGGTATTTGCATTGAAGACGTGGCGACACCACCTATATGGGGTACACTACGACATTTACACTGACCACAAAACCTTGAAATATCTTTTCACACAAAAGCAACTAAATGTACGCCAAGGACGATGGTTGGAAATCCTTACCGACTACGATTTCACTATCCATTACCATCCTGGCAAAGCAAATAAGGTTGCGGATGCATTAAGTCGAAAGCCCACTGGAACCCTAGCACTGTTGCAAAGACTCCCGAAGGAGCTATTCAAGGAAATAGTGGACTTTGACTTATTGATAGTGTGTGGAAAATTAGCTAGTCTCCAAGTACGACCAATAATATTAAATGAAATACAAGAGGCATAACTCCTGGATGAATTCTTGAAAGACGTCCGAAAAAGGATGAAGAACAAGCCTCAATTAGACTTTTCCGAAAGTCAAAGCGGGACGTTGACATTTAAGGGACGAGTCTGCGTTCCGAATGTCCCCGATATTAGAGAGAGACTCCTTGAAGAAGCTCACCAAACGCCTTATTCAGTACACCCAGGAGTCACAAAGATGTATCAAGACCTGAAACAGCGATATTGGTGGCCATGCATGAAAAGGAATGTGGTGGAATTTGTAGAAAGATGCCTTACCTGCCAACAAGTCAAGGCAGAACACCAAAGACCGGCAGGGACATTACAGCCACTGGAGATCCCCGAGTGGAAGTGGGACCAAATAACGATGGACTTCGTCTCCGGCTTACCCAAAACCCGACAAAATCATGACTCCGTCTGGGTCATCGTTGATCGTCTCACCAAGAGTGCTCACTTCCTTCCGGTCAACACTACCTACATGATGGATAAACTAGCAGAACTGTATGTTCAAAACATCGTTAGGCTTCACGGAGTGCCAAAGTCAATAGTCTCAGATCGAGATAGCCGCTTCACATCCAAGTTTTGGAGAAGCCTACAGAACGCGCTTGGAACCAAGCTCAAGTTTAGCACCGCATACCACCCTCAGATAGATGGACAGTCTGAACGAACAATACAAATACTAGAAGACTTGCTTAGAGCATGCGTAGTAGACTTCCAAGGGACCTGGGAGAAGTTCCTTCCGTTGGCTGAATTTGTGTATAACAACAGTTATCAAGCCACAATCGAGATGGCACCATACGAGGCCCTGTACGGAAGAAAGTGTCGTTCCCCAGTACATTGGGACGAAGCAGGAGAGAGAAAATACTTAGGCCCCGAGTTAGTGGAACAGGCCACCGAGGCAATCAAGAATATTCGTGAGCGGATGAAGACAGCTCAGAGCAGACAAAAGAGCTATGCTGACAGGAGAAGGCGCCCTCTGGAGTTTGAAGTCGGAGACAAGGTATTTTTGAAAATATCTCCAACAAGAGGAATTAAGAGGTTTCGTAAGAAAGGAAAGTTAAACCCGCGGTACATCGGGCCCTTCGAGGTCTTAGAAAGAGTAGGCAAGGTAGCATATCGACTAGCATTACCACCTACTATGGCTTCAATCCATTATGTGTTCCACGTATCTATGCTGCGTAAGTACATAGCAGACCTTACACATATTTTAAAGTACCCTGAAGTCGAGATCACGAGGGATCTCAAACACGAAGTGCAACCTGAAAAGATTCTAGACCGCATCGAGAAGCAGCTAAGGAATAAGACGATCCCCATAGTCAAGATACAGTGGAAAGGCCACACAGTTGAAGAAGCGACTTGGGAGTTAGAGAGTGAGATTCGAGGACGATACCCGGCTTTGTTCTGACTTTCGAGGACGAAACTTTTTATATTAGTTAGGGATTATAAACCCCATCCCGGGGGTTATCCTACTCACTCAAAGCCGGGGTGTAAACATTATAAAGGATTATAATATAGCCTTTTGTTTGAACTTTTTCAATCTTATCTCGAATCATAAATAAAGAATGAAAATATGATTTCTTGTTGATTGCATACATTAGAAAAATATACCTTACAAAACAGTGGGTTTAAAAATAAGGTTCGGCTTAGTTTGGACTTAATTGCACAAAAGCCCTAAACTTTTAAAAAATTACATTTTTGCCCCAAATTATGTAAAAACGAAAATGTATGGATGAATTCACTTTCTAAGGCTAGGAAATGACTCAAAGTCACATGATTAGTCATCGTTTGAAATTTGAAGTCATTTTGAGCTAAAACGAATCCGAAACGAGAAGATTACGGTAAAGTCGTGAAATTACCGTAAACAACGGAAAATTCACAGAGAGCGAGCTGAAACGACCACTAGAATTTCAAAATAAGAATTATATTCCTATGAAAGGAATACATTCAAGTCAATCATAGCCTCGTTAAAGTCTCGGCGACATAGAAATACATAAAGGTAGAAAGTTGAGAAACACAGCAAAAATAAAAAGAGGACGGTATAGTCACCGTCGCGTCTAAAGCAACTCTCGGAATTTTTCCGAGGGTAGCACAGCCCTAGATTAATATATATATGTTATTAGATTAATTAGACAGTGACGGAGATATAATCTGTCAAATTTTTAGACTGGAACCGTCCCACACAGTATTGGAAAATACTAAAAATACAACGGTTCGTATTTTGGTGATTAGCAACGTCGGAACAATATTATTAGTGGAAAAGTTCGACCATGGTGCAGCAATATTAGCTAAATAAGCTGAATTAAAGTGGACCAACCAGGTGAGAGATTAGTGCCAAGAGTGAGACAAAAGAATAAGACAAAAATGTGGAGTGAAGAGGCATAGTGTAATGATGGTGCTCTTCCTTACTTTGAGCCATTGGATGAGCTAATTTTTGAACTAATGGCCGAGATTTGTGCAGCCAATTAATTAAACAAATTAATAAATAAGAAATATGAACAGAAATTGAGAAGGAGAGAGAGAGAGGGTCGGATTTTAGAGAGAGAGAGAGAGAGAGAAAGTGTAAATTTAGAGCTTGTTAACCAAGCTTCCCTTTTGCCTATAAATAGAACCCATACACTTCTTGTTCTCATTTTACACTCTCATTTCTGAAAAATAGAGAGAGAGGCCGAGCAAGAGAGAGAGAGAGGAGGGAAAGGAAAGAGTTTTGGAGTTGGAGAGAGAGAGGTGGTCGGTTTTTGCAAGGAAGAGAAGAAGAGTAAAGCTTTCAAGCTTCATAGTCACACTAAGGTAAAACACTACTTTGCATGTACTCTAAATTCGATTTTTCCTCCTTGAATACCTCCTAAAACAAGTTTTCTCCTCTGTCCTAGACCACCCAAAGGTTCACAAGGTTTGATCTTGGAATATCAACCCTTAGAGAAGCTCGGCCATAGTAGGAAAATAAAAGAGAAAGTTGAAGATTTGTGCTTGAGAACTTAGGTAAGCTTTTCAAGAATGACATGCATGGTTGTTTTGATGAGTTCCTCTTACCTCTAACCCTCATCCTAACCGTCTCTCCTCTGCCCTAGGCCATCATAGCATCAAGCTTTGATCTTGAGGTGGAGAGAGTAGGAGCAAGCCGAACACAACACATAGAACACCACCAAAATCTCAACCGAGAAAAGCTAGGTATAAGAACCTCTAAACCTCATAATTTTAGTTAGTTTGAGCTTGGTTTTCATTTATGTTAAGCCTCTGGATGTATTTGGTGAGAAATGTTGTAATAGCTTAGTTGCATGTTAGCATGCTTGATGGTAGATCCGAGCTAAGCTAGAATCCCTAGCTTTTGAAGCTCGTGTGTGCATGTGCATGTTGTTTTGTGGTGTTGTGTGTGTCTCGGCCATGCATGTTTACTTTGGGCCATTTTTATCTTTTACATGCTTTAATATCTGCCCTTGCATGCTTTGATAAAGTGATGAATGTATTTTTAAAAGGATTTAAGGTACGACGATTTCCAACGGATCGTCGTACTGAAACCGCGAGAACCGTTGAAAACATGAACTAGGATTTTTGAATGATTCGAACCTAAACTCTTTGAGAAATTTAAAATGGACTATGAACCCCATCTTCATCTTCTTATTCTCTGCCCTTAATGTATTTAAGAGTTAGAAAAATAGATTTTTCAAAATAAAGATGCTACGTGATCGGTTTGGTGAAACCATGAGTAGTTCGGAAAATGCACCGCTTTAAAAGATGGTATGGTGATGAATATTGTAACGCTTCGATGATGGTGAATATAAGGATGATAAATACCCTTAAATACCTAGAAGCTACTGTCCATTTAATGTAATTAGCATGGGTAAAAAGAACGCCAAAGGTCTTGGCCTAAAATGGCGAGTTCTAAACCCTAACGCTAGTGTAGTAACAAAACGACCTTAAAATAACTAACTCTATCAACGTGGAGCTTTTACGCTTCGATGACGGTGAATATAAGGATGATAAATACCCTTGAATACCTAGAAGCTACTGCCATGGTAAAGAAATATTTCAAAACTTAAAATGTTGCGTTCTAGTGAAACCAAATATCGAGCTAAACGAACGCTTTGAAATCTTAAGAATTATAGTAAAATTTGTTAATCCTTATACTATGAATAAATGGATTTTAAAGAGATGATGAAGGAGAAAAATTGGTCAAGTGGACCAAGGCTCGGTCCGGACTCGTAGTCCGTGAAAGTTCTATCCCGAGCCTAAGTCAACCGTATGTTTTGATTAGGGAACTCTCGAGAAGAGTTACTAAGACTATATATATAGAAGAGTCCGGAGCAATACTATGTCTAGTTTAGAAAATTAGTTTCGCTCTCAGTCAATGAAATAAGCGAACTAACGAGAGTAGTTCCTTTTTATTTAAAGGACTAAAGAAGAACAAGTGGTCGGAGCTCGCAAGTGACACTCGAAGAAATTTGAGAGATTCAACGCTTACACAAGGTAAGTGGCAATGCACCTACAGCACCAAGTTGTGTGTGAATGTGCTTGTATGTTAGGCTGTTGCTTACACATCTCGAAACGCTTAACTATATGCATGCTTTGTTTAAAAGAAGTAAAGAAGCCGAAGTGATACCCTAGAATGAGAAACAAAAAGCGAAAGAGAAAACACGAACATAAAAGAACGTACAATGTACTGTCATGTCTTGTTATGTGTTAATGCTAGAATAAGACAAGAATAAAATGTTAATACCGCCGGACCTTGAACCGTGCGTGTAATGATGCCGGGTTCTAACCCGAGTAAGATTAGGACTAAAACACAACCGAGCCTTGTTGTTGTTAGTCATTGAAATCCCGAAATAGTACATGCGGGTCATAGTATCCCGAGATAAGAGGCTAAAACTACAAGGACTCTTGAGCAGTCCAAATGTTGTGTTTTATGTTATCGTTAGAAAACTCCAACGCCTCTTATATAGTTCCTGATCCTCCAAGAGAGAGAGATCATGATGGATAATAGAAAGAAAACCCCTCTGTCGCGGCCTACGGCCTAGCGCTGGGTCGTGACATACACCATCTCTGCAGAGCAATTTGATTCCTTCGGTGTTTCCATAGCTGACTTGTTGGTACAGAAGCTCGTCCTTCGATTGCTGTTGTCCCATTTCCAATGGGCTCCAGTTCGGCGGAGACGGGCTTGAGATGGGTGGCACGTCTGCTCAAGTCCGGCAGAGGAACGAGAGAAGAGAGGGAGAGGCGGACGGCAGGGAGACGGGGAGAGGCGGGAGGCGGGGAGAGGCAGAGAGGCGGGGAGAGGCGGAAGGGCGGCGCTGTTGTTGGTTAGACAGAGGAGAGGGGCGGCGGTGGTGTGAGTCGGGCCAGGGGAGAGGGGTGGTGGCTGGGGGTTCAGGAAATGGAGATGAGATTTGAGAGACTAGGGCTAAAAGTGATAGTTATTAAGAAAAACCGCAAAAAAAAAAAAAAAAAAAAAAAACTGCATCGCATGTTTTTTAAGGCTCGGTTTTACAATCTTAAACAAAGAAAAAATTTATAAAAAATGAATTAATTTTTTGTAGTTAAAAAAAAAAAGAAAAAAATAACCAAAATGTAGATAAAAAAATAACATCTTAAAAAAATAATTACAATTATTATTATCACCAATAGAAATTATTATTATTTTTAATTTTTATTTAGAGATTTTTAAGGATTTAGCCAAATTTTTGGTAATTTTTTTAAGAATTAGCCATAGTTTCACGAATTTAAGGAATTAGCCATTTTCGTTATGTAACAGTTTTTGTTACACGTGTAATAAATTTTGTTACCCATGTAACAAATTTTGTTACGCCCAGTAATAATTTTTGTTACACGGGTAACAAAAATTGTTATACGTGTAACGAAAATTGTTACACGTGTAACGAAAATTATTACACAACGAAAATGGTTAATTCCTTAAATTCGTGAAACTATGGCTAAATTTTTGAAACATGAGCTTAAAAATGGCTAAAACCCAAATCTTCCCTTTTATTTATAGATTTAATTTGTTATGCTTTAATATTTTTTTATAATTACATTTAAATAATTATAAGAACATACGAAGACGGGTAATTAAATGACGTCTTTAAAATAACTAGTGTCACATGGCAGCTTGTGGTCCGTTCGTTTTAATGACGCATATATTTTTCACGTCATTATACATAATGGCGCCAAACTTTCAAACACGGTTCTAAAATATGTGTCTTTAAAACATTAGTGCCACGTGGCAGCTTGTGGTTCGTTTGTTTTAATGATGCATATATTTTTCATGTCATTATACATAATGACGCCAAACTTTCAAACACGGTTCTTAAATATGTGTCTTTAAAACATTAGTGCCACGTGGCAGTTTGTGGTTCGTTAGTTTTAATGACGCATATATTTTTCCCGTCATTATAACATAATGGCGCCAATACTTTCAAACATGGTTCTAAAATATGTGTCTTTAAAACTTTAATTAAGTGTCATTTATTTTAAGACATTGATATAAAAGCCGTCATAATATGTGTTTTTTGCCACATGGCACAATTTTAGAGCATAAAAGAAATATTATGACGCATTTTTTGTGATCCGTCATAAAAAATAGACGTCTTATAATCATGATTTTCTACTAGTCGTGGACTACCTGTGGTGGTAGATGTGTCTCATAGCTCGTTATTTTGTACTGTTGGTTTGTAAATATGAATATATCAAACAAAAGTACTTTAAAGAATAACAGTATGTATATTTTGTGACACCAATCCGGTAACATAGCTAAAAAGTATTTTTGTTATACCGCAGCAACACTGTAGTATAACTAAGAGTTCTTACTATGTTGTAGCAATGCTGTAGTAATATTTTACAAAAATAAAAAATAAGTACGCACGTACACTACTTTGTTTAAATTACATTGTGATTCAAATTTTTAAGTATAAAACTTATACGTACATAAGCAAGCATGAGTCACGATCCGTTGAAGCGGGTCGTGCCATATTTTGTGGTATTAGAGCCCAGGTTGAGTCGTTTCTGCAGACCGCCCACACACATTGTTTGACAGCCTCGGTTCTCTCCTTAGTGGGTAAGCTTTATTATCTAAACTTTTAGTAAGGTTCAAACTAACTGATGAAAACTTGCAGGATGTCGGAGGTAGAAGGTCATTCCTGACGTGGAACCCTAGCTGTCTAGAGAGGATAATGTCTTTGGATCAGTGATAATAGAACGAAGCCCGACAGACATTCTGAACTTGGTACCTGAGAATGCTAAGTGTTTTACAAGAACTGTACACAAGATGACTATTTATGAGTGGCTAGGTTACACAACCCAATCGATGAGTTTTATTAGAATACCTCAAGATTATTGGGTAGATATAGCTGCAGCCCTCTTAAGAGAAAAAGCCCTTATATTTTGGACTGTAGTAAATACAAGATGATAAGTCCATGAATGCCCAGTTCTTAAGGGTATAATGACCCCAAAACTATATGAAAGGACCTAAAGAAAAGGTCTGGTATCGGAGAATGAGCAAGTTTCAACAACGATTTGGAGAGTCCGCTCAAGAATAACTGACAAGTTTGATTGCGAAATGATTATGAGATGTCTCCGAGATATACCAGATCGAAAAAAAAAAGAGATGTTTACGCCAATGGACTTTTCAAATAGTTTAAAGTGTCAGAATGAAATGAAATTATGTACCCTAATTATTGAGATAAATAAAAGTTTACCATTGCTATGTGCCATGACATGATAGATTAAGTAAGAGCAATTGTTGAAGATATGTCAAGGAATAGTACACGTCAGAATCCTCCCAATGAAGTAGATGAGCTTCGTCAAATGATCGAAACTCAAGCTACGGAAGCTAGAAGAAGAAATGAAGAAGCACGAAGGCGAGACCAGTGGATTGAGCAGCAAGTAAAAATGTTCAGGCAATTACTTACTTGTCTCAATGATCAACAACAACAACCGCATCCACAACAGTCACAGCAACAAGATGAAGCAGCAGCACCAGCTGAAGTGAACGTACCAGTACCGCCAGTGCTGCTCAATGTTTCAAGGGACACCCGATCACACAAAGGCTGAAAACTAGATAAAGCATATTCAGCAGATCTTCGAATATATGCAGCTGGCGGACGCACAGAAGTTAGCCTGTATTGTATGCCAGTTTGATGATGATGCTAGATGCTGGTGGGAGATGATTGTGCAAATGCAGCCTATTGAAACAATCTCTTAGGAATGGTTCCTAGCCCTATTTAATGCCAAGTACCTTGCAGAGGCTCGAATTTTTGGAATGGTTAAGGAGTTTATGGATCTTCGACAGGGAAAAATTACCGTAGCAGAGTACACAGCTAAATTTCATGAACTGGCGCGATATTCACCGACCTTGATGGCCACGGATGATGCTAGAAAGATGAAATATATGCATGGTCTGAGCATTGAGATTGTGACTCAGGTAGATAGCAGCGAAGCAGGACCGCGTACCTATGCTGATGCAGTACAGAGAGCTTTAAGAATAGATGGCTGGAAACGGGAAAAAAATCCAACCTCCAAGCAAAGTGTAGCTGAAGCAGGTGGGAATACCAGTATTCAGATATCAGAAACAAAGAAATTCCCTCAAAGACGTGACAGATTTCAAAGAAACTATAGTAATTGACCCCAAATGCAGGTACGTAACTATAATCCACCTGCAAATACTAGCAATTTCAACACTAATGAAGGGCAAAAAAGAGGTCAGAAACGCGGTCAAGAAGCGGAAAATGAAAGAGTAAATCATTGCCACCAGGAACAAAGCCGTGGAAACACTGAAACTAAACAACAGAACCCTCCATAGTGCACTCATTGTGGAAAGTTACATAGTGGTGAGTACAGGATGGGGATGAATGTTTGTTATGCTTGTGGTAAAGAGGGTCACTTTGCGAAGTCCTGTCCAATCCAAAAAAAAAAAAAAAAGAGAGAACCAACTAGGACCCAGCCTCGTCCTAATGCCAGAGTCTACAGCCTATCGGAAGATGATGTAAACGACGGCCCATCAGCCGTAGTAACAGGTCAGCTTCCTGTTGCTAACCTTTCTTTGTGCACTCTTATTGATTCTAGCGCTACACATTCATTTATAGCAAGAAAAGTAGCAGAAAAATTAGAATAGAATATATAGATATTATCATACCCATTTATAACTATAACTCTGGCAGGAGATATATATGAATCAACTAGTTGGTTTAGAAATGTGCTATCCGATTTGGAAAACGCACCCAATATGCTAATCTAGTTGTTATAGAAATGGGAGATTATGATTTAATTTTGGGTATGGACTGGTTGAGTGCACATTATGTAGTCATAGACAGTAAAAAAAAAGAGAGTTCAATTCCAACCACCTAATGGTAAAGAATAAAACTTTAAGGGAACATCGCGGAGAAAGCTAGTTCCTACAATTTCAGTTCTACAAGCCTTAAAGTTACTGGCAAGTGGATGTCGTGGCTATATAGCCAACATCCAGGATGAGACGATGGAAGCCAAACTTAAGCCAACACATGTGCCTATTGTAAGAGACTAGCTCACGATATTCTCATAAGATTTGCTAGGATTACCACAAAAACAGGAGATAATTCACTAGTGAGTTAATCCCTGGTACGGCACTAGTCTCTAAGGCACCTTATAGGTTAGATTTTGCTAAGTTAAAGGAGCTGAAGACCCAATTGCAAGAATTGGTTGATAAAGGATTCATTAGACCCAGTCACTCACTATGGGGCGCACTAGTTTTGTTCGTGAAGAAGAAGGATAGAACGTTGCGACTTTACATTGATCATCGGGAACTTAATAAAATGATAATTAAAAATAAATACACGTTGCCACGTATAGATGATTTTTTTTATCAACTAGCCAGGGCGAAAGTATTTTCCAAGATTGACCTACGATCCGGGTATCATCAACTGAAGGTACGAGAAGAGGATGTTCCCAAAACAATTTTCAGAACTCAATATGGGCACTATGAGTTTCTTGTAATGCCATTCCGGTTAACCAATGCACCAGCTGCTTTTATAGATCTGATAAATAGGGTATTTGAGTACTATTTAAATAAATTTACCATTGTATTTATCGATAGTAGTATTTATCGATAATATCCTTATTTACTCAAGGTTCTAGGAAGAACACACAGAATACTTGGCTTTGGTTTTAAAGAGGCTGCAAGACAAACAACTATATGCCAAGTTTAATAAATGTGAGTTTTGGCTGGACAAGGTAGTTTTTTTGGGTCAAAGATTGCAACACTTATGACAGCACTTACATAGAAGGGGCAGAAGTTTACATGGACGGAAGCTTGTGAAAATATCTTCCAGGAGCTAAAGGAAAGATTAACGACTACTCTAGTTCTAATAATACCTCAGGGTATAATAGGTTTCGCTATCTACTACGATGCCACAAAATTAGGGACTTGTGGCTGTTTTGATACAGCATCGAAAGATGATCGCCTATGCCTCCCGTCAACTTAAAGATTATAAGAAAAGGTATCCTATACACGACTTCGAATTAGCAGCGGTCGTGTTTGCCTTAAAAATTTAAAGGCATAACCTCTATGGGGTACACTGTAATATTTACATTGACCGTAAGACGCTGAAGTATCTTTTCACTCAAAAGGAGTTTAATGTGCGTCAAGGAAGGTGGTTAGAGTTACTGACGAATTATTACTTCGACATTCACTACCATCTGGGAAAAGCTAACTGGGTGGCAAATGCTCTAAGTCGAAAGTCAATAGGGGCCCTAATGGCGATCCAAGGCTTACCAGATGAATTACATAAGGAAATTCGTGATTTTTGTCTTCAAATAATTTCCAGAAGGCTAGCCGTACTTCAAGTACAACCAATACTTCTAGATCAGATACGGGAAGCACAGTTACAAGATGAAGAATTGACCAAGATTAGAAATAAGGTTCAAGAAGGGAAACAAGAAGAATTCTCTATTTCCAAAGACGGTACCGTGCTTTTCAGAGGAAGAATTTACGTACTGAACCAGGAAGTGTTTAAGACGCAACTTTTAACAAAAGCTCACCAAGCTCCTTATTCAATGCACCCGGGGACTACCATAATGTATCAGGATTTGAAGCAGAAGTATTGGTGGTCGGGTATGAAGCATGACGTAGTAACTTTTGTAAGTAGGTGCCTTACTTGTCAACAAGTAAAGGCAGAGCATCAAATACCAGCTGGATTACTTCAACCTTTGGAGATTCCTAAATGGATGTGGGATCAAATAACGATGGACTTTGTGTCGGGATTACCGCAAAAAGTAAGGGAACACGATTCTATTTGGGTTATCGTCGACCGTCTAACAAAGTCCGCTCATTTTCTTCCAGTCAGAGTGACTTATAAACTTGACAAGTTGGCTGAAATCTACGTCCGGGAAATTGTGCGTCTTCACAGAGTGCCAAAGTCAATTATCTCTTATCGAGATAGTCAATTTACCTCCAAGTTTCGGAAAAGCCTCCAGGATGCTCTAGGAACTCGTTTGAAGTTTAGTATAGCTTTTCATTTGCAGACACACGGACAGAGTAAATGCACAATTCAAACGCTCAAAGATATGTTGAGAGTTACACTCTTGACTTTCAAAGAGGTTGGGACAAATACTTACCTCTGGCAGAGTTCTCCTACAATAATATTTATCATTCGACCATCGACATGGCTCCTTATGAAGCACTATATGGGAGGAAATACTGATCGCCAATTCATTGGTATGAAACAGGTGAACGGAAGTATTTGGGGCTGGAGCTAGTGGAACATGCTACCGAAGCAATTGAAAAGATTCAATGCCACATGAAGACATCTTAGAGTCGGCAAAAATGTTTTGCCGATAAGAGGCGTAAACCAATTGAGTTCACAATAGGAGAATAGGTGTTTCTTAAAGTATTACCTATGAGAGGGATAATGCAGTTTGGTAAAAAGGGCAAGCTAAGTCCTAGATATATCGGACTATTTGAGATCCTTGAGCGAATTGGTCCAGTGGCATATCAACTTGCTCTACTAGATTCTATGACAGGTGTACATGAAGTTTTCCATGTTTCCATGCTACGCAAGTACATCTGATGTCCCTCTCATGTTCTTCGACACCAGGACATAGAAGTTACGCCAGAAGTGAAGTACGAAGTTCCCTTTCATCAAAGTTCAATGGAAGAACCATTCACCCGAAGAAGCCTCCTAGGAATTAGAAAAGGAAATGAAAAGTAAATATCCGACGATGTTTTAAGTTTCGAGGATGAAACTTTTCTAAGGGAGGGAGGATTGTAAACTCCGAAGTTTTCTTATCGTCCTCATGTGTAATTATAAAAAGAGACATGTGCAAGTAATGTAAATTATGTTAGAGTTATGAAACTTTCCTTATTCAACTCACAAGAATAAGTTTAAAGTAGAAAATAAGTTTTCAAACTCAGGTGGCGTGGAATTGGGTGAATTCGGATTTTATAATACCCAAAGCATGGGAATTAGAGTTTCAAGCCATGAAAATGAGTTTTAAAGTTAGTATGGTGCATCAATAACATTTTTAAGGTCACTCGTAAATTTTGAAATCATTCCGGTGAGAAAAAGTGTCATTTCGGTGAAAAATATCAAGTTATTGGCAGAAGGTAAATTTATTGATAAATCAGGAATTACCATGAAAGATAATGAATAATCCAACAAGATATCTTCTTTATGAACGTTTCAGGGTTGGAAATTTTAAAATTATAGGCCAAAGTGAAAGAATAAAAGGTTTAGAAATGAGGAGTTTAGTTGTGAAAAATTTCGGTAAGAACCCCTATTTCGGGACTGAAATTGTAAAGCCTAGGAAAAATAGGAAATGAACTCTGTAGATTCTAAAAATCTACATAATATTTTATACTTAGATAAAGAAGGGGATTAAAGAAAGAAATTGTGCTGGAAGGGATACGAAATAAGTTTTGAAAAGTAACAAAGGACTAGGTTGTTAAGAATTTATTTCGGTGGACTAAAGTGTAAATTTCTTAAAAGAAGCAAGCACAACGTGTCTCACCTTCACATAGGTAAGTATGAGCTGTATTTTAGACATGAAATCTGATCTTAAGTTGGCTTGGTTGGCAAATTTAAGCAAGAGGTGTCATATTGCAAGCTTGAGTGGAAAGTTGATTACTTCACCGTGACGTCGCCGTGACATACCAACTAGCTTAGCTTCTAACATAAATGGGCAGCACTTGAACGAATTTTGAATAAGAAATACATAATAGAAAGTGAATAATAAAGGCAAGAGAAAGAAAGGTGAGAGAAGAAGAAGAAGGTGAAGAAGAAGAAGAAGAAGAAAGTGAAAACCAAAGAAGGAGAAAAATCAACAACAAAGGTATTTAGGGTTTTGGAAATTTTGATTTTAATTAAGTTAGCTTTATACTTGAAATTAATTGATCATGGCTATTTGCTATTTTAAGGGCTGTTTTAATCTGATTTAATCATGATTGAATGGTTGTTAGTGTTTTGGATATCTTTGGAAAGAATTTGATGCAAGTATTAGTAAAAAGAAAAGCTTGGTTTTTCATATTTAGGTTTTGTTCACATTTGGTGAAGAAATTTTCCTTCGATAATAGTGAACAAGTGATGAAAAATATGATGTTGATGATGTTGAATTGTGTTGTTGATTGAAAATTGGTGAATTGATGATAAAGGGAAAGGTTAACCATGCTTGAGAAAGGAATTTACGAAGTTACACAAGTCCTGAACATGTTATGTTTGATCATAAGTCTAAGAGGGGAATTTGTTGTGATTTATTAATTTTTAATAAATTTTCGTGTGTTTTGAGGTATAAAATAGTGATTAAAGCTTTAGAAATTAGTTTGGTGGTGAAAATTGAGAAAATTGGTGCGCTGTGGGCGCGCTGCCTAGGTACCGGACGCGCACGGCAAGTGCCCAGCGTTCCCAGCAAGTGCCCAGCATGCGCGGCAGGTACCGAGCGTAACCGGCAGGTGCCCAGCACGCGCGGCAGGCATGCTGCCTATGCCCGTGCACACACCAGGCGTGCCGCCTGTGGCCCGTGCATGCTCAGCAGCCCATGTGTGCAGCCCTGCGCGCCGAGCCAGCTCTGTGTGCGCGCCCAGCGCCCCGTGTGTGCGCCTAGCACCGTGTCAACATGGCCAAATGAGCCTGATTCGACCCGAAAGATTTTTCTAAGTCTCGTTTTGACATAAATTGGCCCAAAAACCTTTAAAAGGAATTTTAGACACTTTAAATGTATTTTTTATAGAATAAATTTAAAATCTAATGGTTTTTACATTGTTTTAATAGGAAATTCAAAGTTCTGACCCTCGGAAGACAAAAATGACCCGGAACGATGATTTTTGCACCGAGTGACTTCGAGTAAGTGACAATGCACCTACAATACAAGAATAAATTGTATAATGTGCTAGGAATTGTATGGTTATGCATTTAAATGCCTTGGCTAGTAAGGAAAATTAGGTTTAAACCCCGTAATGATGAAACTAACAAGATTAATAACTTCGGCCTTTATAACTCATAAAACTTAGTACGGGCTTTGCCCGATAAGTTAAGATGAAGGTTAGAAACTGCCCGAGCCTTTTAATATGCTGTAAACCAACCAATGATGAAATGTCCTTTGGTTTACAAGTCAAGGAATCACGAGGGTTATTAATAAACGGTTTTGCCACCGTGGAATCTTATTACCGTACGAAAGAACATTAAGACCTCAGAATATTCTTCCGAGCTTCAGATGATTAATAATGAATGTAAAATGAAAGAATGTAAGTTTAATGAAAGTATTTTTTAGATTTACACCCCGATATGAATAACCCTCAAGAAATATGTGGCTCGGTCGCTAGAAATGATATGGTACCGGGGGTTGTTGATTGAAACGTCAACAACATAAGATAGAATTTTACGAAACTGAGTCGATGGTACCGATAGTCCTTTTGGACACTCATGCCCTCCTGATAATGATGATGAAAATCTTTTTAATACAATAAAGCATGGTACAGTTTTTAAAAGAATGCAGGAGGATGTAATGTGGTCGGGAAATACTCTAAAGGTTGAGCTGGCCCACTCCCCGCCCGGCACCTTATGCTACGATTCATGATGCGGTACCATCAGTAGATCCCAGACTCCCTCATGATGTATGTTCACCGATTCATCTGGTAAGGTCTCTGATCACAAAATGTTGGTCAAGACAACGTTAGGAAAATACTAATAAACTGTTTCCTGTTGCAAGGATCATTTGGCATAGGACGAATGACCTCTTATATTTTTATGTATACTGCTCATTATTTATGTCTTATGTGATGCATTGATTTTCATGGCACATAGTATAGATAGTTTCGTCACTTATTGAGTTTAGCAACTCACCAGGATTCTTGTATTGTAGACACATGTAAGAAGATACAAAGCTGAGTAGGAGGTCGAGGATGCGAGAACAAGTGTGTGGACTACCTGTGGTAGTTGACGACTCTCGCGGCTCGTTATTTTGTACTGTTGATTTATAAATATGAATATATCAAACTTAAGTACTTTAAAAAACAACAGTATGTATATTTTGTAACACTATTGCGGTAACATAGCTAAGAAGTATTTTGGTTATATTGCAGCAATGTTATAGTATAACTAAGAGTTCTTACTATGTTGTAGCAATGCTGTAGTAATGTTTTACAAAAAAATAATAATAATAATAAGTACGCACATACATTACTTTGTTTAAATTACATTGTGATTGACAATTTTAAGTATAAAACTTATACGTACGTAAGCAAGCATAAGTCACGATCTGTTAAAGCGGGTCGTGACAGCACCTTACCTCCAAAAGTGTGAAAATAGTGAGGAAAAAGGGAAAGGATTTCAGAAGAAACTTTCCAAGAGCAAAGAAAATATTTGCTATAGATGTGGCATGAAAGAACATTGGTTGCGTACCTGTCGTACGCCCAAGCATCTTGTTGATCTTTACCAAGCTTCCTTAAAGGAAAAAGAAAAAGGCGTAGAAGTAAATTTTGTCAATCACAATGATCACATGGATACTACACAGTTAGATATTTCAGATTTCTTTGAGAATCATAAAGAAAGCTTCAAGAATATGCTTGGCAATTGAAATGTCCATATTTCTTACCTAATGTTATATTTGCTCTAAATAATTCTTTTGTAACCCTTAAATTTCAAAATGATGATTTTTGTATTTTCTTCCTAAAGTAATAAAAATAACTTTGTATTTCAGATATTAATGAGCAAATAATTATTTTATTTTATTTTTTTTAAGAAACATGGCTTTCACTAATTATTACTCTTAGGTCAATTGCAAAGAGCTGTGTATGGCAGACAGTGCGACAACGCACACAATTCTTAAAGATAAGAAACATTTTTTGCAGTTCACATTAGTTGAGGCTAATGTCAATACAATATCAGGTCCTGCAGACTTAATTAAAGCATCTGAAAGAGCAAATATTATATTGTCTGGAGGAATAACATTTATAATTAACAACGCTTTATTATGTAGTAGATCAAGAAGAAATCTACTAAGTTTCAAAGATATACGTCGTAATGGATAGAATATTAAGACGAAAAATAAAGATAATACTGAATATCTTTATATTACTAGTGTCGTCTCAGGACGGAAGCAAATACTAGAAAAATTGCCAGCTTTCTCTTCCGGTTTATATTATACATTTATTTATAAAATTGAATCACATACTGTGATGGCCCAGAAAGCTTCTGATCCAAAATATTTTACTGTTTGTCTTGACCGTTTGGGTCATCCTGGGTCAATAATGATGCAAAGAATTATTGAGAACTCATGTGGACATCCGTTAAAGAACCAGAAGATTCTTTTGTCTAATGAATTTTTCTGTGCTGCCTGTTCTCAAGGAAAATTAATTATAAGGTCATCCCCATTAAAATTTACAGTTGAGTCTCCTGTATTTTTAGAAAGAATTCAAGGGGTTATATGTGGGCCTATTCAACCAGCATGTGGACGATTTAGATATTTTATGGTGTTGATAGATGCGTCAACACAATGGTCACATGTTTGTTTATTATCTACTCGTAATGTTGCATTTGCGAGATTTCTTGCTCAAATAATCCGATTAAGAGCACAATTTTCGGATTATACAATCAAGACTATTCGTCTTGATAATGTTGGTGAATTCATTTACCGAGCTTTTAATGACTATTGTATGTCAATTAGGATTAATATTAAACATCTTGTAGCTCATGTTCATACACAGAATGGTCTAACAGAATCGTTTATTAAACGCTTGCAGCTAATTGCTAGACCAATACTTATGAGAACAAAATTGCCGATTTCGGCTTGGGAACATGCACTAATGTATGCCGCAGCACTTGTACGCATCGAACCCACAAGTTATCAAAAGTACTCCCCATCACAACTTGTTTTTGGTCAAGAGCCAAATATGCCCATCTAAGAATCTTTGGTTGCACAGTATATGTTCCAATTGCTCAAACAGCGCACCAAGATGGGTCCTCAAAGGAGGCTAGAAATTTATGTGGGAGTTGAGTCCCATTCTATTATCAAATACCTTGAACCCTTAACGGAAAATATTTTTAAAGCAAGATTTACTAATTGTCAATTTGATGAATCAATTTTTCCAGAATTAAAGGGAGAAAAACAGCTGAAAAAAAAAAAAGAATTTCTTGGAATGCATTATCATTATCACATTATGATCCTCGTACAAATCAATCTGAACTAGAAGTTCAAAGAATGATTCATTTGCCAAATATAGCAAACCAATTAGCGGATGCATTCATTGATACAAAGAAAGTGACTATGTCACATATACCGGCTGCAAACACTCCAGCTCGAATTATTGTCCCTGAAAGAAAATCTGAAGATGTAATAGCAAATGAATCTAAAGCACGCCGGAAGCATGGTAGACCTATCGGTTCTAGAGATAAAGTTCCCCGAAAGAAAAAAGAACATGTTAAAACTCATGGAGTATTTAAATCTCTTGAAGAGTTTGATGCTCCTGAAGAGACCATATTTTCATAACAAATAAATGACACAACAAAACCCTTGATAAGGTCCAAGTACCTGAAAATGTTGATAATCATGAGATCTCGATAAATTATGTCAGTATTAAAAAATATTGGAACTGTGATGAAATTAATGCGACAATATATTTACATATGCAATAGAACTTGAAATTATGAAAGAGTGCAAGGATTTTGAACCTAAATCCGTCGAAGAATGTCGACGTAGAAATGATTGGCCAAAATAGAAAAACGTTATCCGGGTAGAATTAAACTGTCTTGCAAAGCAAGAAGTATTTGGACCTACAGTCCAAACACCTGAAGGGGTGAAACCTGTAGGGCACAAATGGGTTTTTGTACGAAAATGCAACGAAAAAAATAAAATATTGAGATATAAAGCAAGGCTCGTTGCACAAGGTTTCTCATAGACCAGGTGTTGATTTTGAGGAGACCTATTCTTCCGTGATGGAGGCAATTACTTTTCGATATTTAATTAGCTTGGCAGTCTTTGAAGGACTTGGTATGCGTCTAATGGATGTAGTAACCACATATTTATATGGATCACTATATAGCGATATTTATATGAAAATCCCTAAAGGATTTAAAATACCTAAAGCATATAATTCTATATCTCGGGATATGTGTTCAATTAAATTACAAAGATCTTTGTATGGCTTAAAACCATCAGGGCGCATGTGGTATAATCACTTTAGTGAATATCTGTTGAAAGAATGATATTTGAACAACACAATTTCGCCTTGTGTTTTTATTAAGAGGTCAGACTCTGGGTTTGCTATTATTGCTGTATATGTTGATGATTTAAATATTATTCGGACTCCTGAAAAGCTCAATAAAACAGTTTCTTATCTAAAGAAAGAATTTGAGATGAAACATCTCAGATAAACAAAATTCTTTCTTGGTCTGCAGATTGAGCATCTATCAAATGGAATGTTCGTTCATCAATCAACATATACAGAAAAGATCCTCAATAGATTTTACATGGATAAAGCAGACCTATTGAGTACCCCCATGATTGTACGATCTCTTGATGTTAAAAAGGATCATTTCCGTCCTTGAGAAGATAACGAGGAAATACTTGGTCCTGAAGTACCATATCTGAGTGCAATTCGTATCCTCATGTATCTTGTGAATTGCACTCGTCCTGATATTACTTTTGCTATTAATTTTCTTGCAAGATAAAGCTCTGAACCAACAAAAAGGCACTGAAGGGAATAAAACATATATTTCGTTATCTTCCAGGAAACCACTGCTATAGGGTTATTTTATTCAAAAAGTTCAAAATCACCCTTGATTGGTTTTGCAGATGCAGGATATTTATCTGATCCGCACAAAGCCCAATCACAAAGTAGTTATTTATTCACATGTGGCGATACTGCAATATCATGGCACTCTCGAAAGTAAATTATTATTGCCACCTCCTAAAATCATGCTGAAATACTTGCGTTGCATGAAGCAAATAGAGAATGTGGCTGCTTATGATCTATGGTTCATCACATCCGAGAGACATGCTAGTTATCTTTTGATCAAGGAAGCCCAACAATATTATACGAAGATAATACTGTGTGCATTGCTCAAGTCAAAAGAGGGTATATTAAAGGCGACAGAGCAAAACACATCTCACCCAAGTTCTTTTTCCCGCACGAACTACAAAAGAATGGTGATATAGATGTCCAACAGATTCCCTCAAGTGACAACTTAGCAGACTCAATCACTAAAGCACTCCCCACTTCAACAATTGAGAAACTAGTACACAAGATCGGGATGCAGCTCTTAAAGATTTATTATTGATGTCTGAGTGACACTGGTCATGATTACATGAGGGGGAGTTATCTACGCACTACACTCATTTTCCCTTAGCCAAGGTTTTGTCCCACTGGATTTTCCTGGCAGTAATTTCAAAAGCATATGACAAATAAGAATGATGTACTATTTTTCCTTCACGTGGATTATTTTTTCCAACAGGTTTTTTACTTAGTAAGGTTTTAACGATGCATATTTTTTTAACCATGGACATCCAAAAAAGGGGAAGTGTTATGAAATATTTTTTGGAATGCCAATAAAGATTAGTTTCACACTTCCACCGCCCATTTTGATATACATGATTCCTTTTGTTGCAAAATGATTAATCAAATTATTTTCTCTCTATTAATATTTTTATTGTTCTAATATTTAGCTTTATCACTTTAAGTATTATTTTTACAACATGACTTACCTCCTTTCCTCTTACCCTTTTCAATTTTCATGTTTTGCTCGGCTTTTGGTGAGAAAAAAAGATGAGAAGTTAGCCTATTACTGGGTATTTTTCTAAAATAAAAATAAATAAATAGATTTCACAGCCCCTTATTCCTCGCTATTTTCAAACAACCAAGACACAATACTCTCTTAGCTAAGCTCCTTCTCTACGTTCGGCTAGGAGAGAGAGATCATTCTTAGCCCAAAGCCTTCTAACCGCTCATCTCCCACGATTGCCCTTTCACCAACCAATATTCGCCGTGAAGCTCGCGACTCTTCGGGTCTACAAAGCTTTTCTCCGGCGGTCTCCCTTTTTAGGTATGTCGCAATTTCTCATTCTTCTTCCCATTTTTTTATTTTTTTTTTCGTCATTCGAAGTTCGTCCATCGCAAGGGAATCACCGTCTTCCTGAGCCGTCGCCGGCGTCGCGGACCTGTTTGGGTTTGGGCTTGTTTGACCATCACGAGCCTTCGCTGGAGCTGATCGTCGCCGTTGAGACCCTTCAGGCTCGACATTCTCTCTGTCACTCGTTGCCGCCAAGATTAAAGCCCTTTGGCTTTGGGCCTTATTTGCCATGAGCCGCTACTAGGAATCGTCATCAGGACGGGCTGTTGCCGTTTGCTTCCCATTTAGCTTTCCATCGTCCGTTTTCTCGTAAGTCACATCCCATTCCTTCTCTGTTTCCTCCTCTCTTTTTTTTGTCACTGTTAAAATGTCCATTGCAGCTGACTTTATTTCCCTTTCTCCGATCGTCTTCGCCGCTGGGGGAACCCATTAGGGTTCGGACCGTCGCGAGTTTTCGTCGAGACCGACCTTCTTTTGGTGACTTAAATTTTGACCACATGAACTTTGTTTACTTGGCATTTTGACATAATGAACTCACTTTTAATACATGTTTGACATGTATGATGGGCAGGTAATGCTGTCAATCTGGTAACGGATAACGGAATTTCCGTTATCGCAACCATTAATAACCGTTACCAGAACAAAACGGTAATGGTTAATCGTTAATCATTTTGCAAAACCGTTACCATACTGTGCGACCGTTTTGAATATTTGAAAAAAAACAAACAAAACACAAAACAACCAAAGCCCCCTCTCCCCCCCCCCCCCCCCCCCCCCCCCCCCCCCCCCCCCCCAAAAGGGTCAAAATGACCGTTTGGAACCGAAATTTAAAAAAATAAAAACAACGGTCCTTTTGACCGTTTAGCTGAAAAAAAAAATCAAACAGTCATTAAGACCGTTGATGGCTTCGGCCACCCCCTATCCCCATTCTCTCTGTCCCTCATCTCCCCTATAAATTATAAGTTTATTAATTATTTATTTACACAATATTAGAAATTATGGCTCACGAGTGCACTCTGACTTCTCATCCTCGCCGGCGTTGGATGCGGGAATCCGAATTTCCCGACTTGACGAGCACGAGAGATGATGTGGATTTGAACGCATCACCGAATATGGCCCATTTGCAAGTGTTACTCAATCAACTGTTAGCTGGGAGTTCAAGCATGATTGGTAGTGATTATAGTTATGATTTTCCTCCAGATCCAGCTCCTCCTCCTCCTCCTCGTCTTCTTCATTTCCATGAAGAGCAGGCTCTACACATAGACGATTCACAGCGTCTGGCAGAGGAGGAGGAAGCGTCGGCGTCAACGGCAGACCCGTCGACAATGGTGCCTCCTCGGAGGAAGAAGCTATGCTTCGAGGTGTCGTAATTTTTTTATCATGCTTACGAGCTGGCAGCGGATGGCACACAAATCTGTTGGGCATGGTGTAAATTATGCCGAAAGAGATTGCCAAGTTGAACATGATCGTCTAGCAGCGGCGGTGGCGGCGGCGACAGGAGCAGGAGCTTCTGGCATGCTAACACATATTGGCCTTCCTCCTAGGTAAGTAATTTTGAACCCCCCAACCACATAGGGAAACATTAGTAAAATATATTGTGGGTGCGGACATGCCAATTAATTTAGGATAACACCCTGCCCACATTGAATATGTTAGGAGTTTAGTTCGAGATTATCAAGCCGTCACTAGGAATACAAGTAGCAGTTATTTAGAAAAATATTATAGAAAGAAACGGGCTGCTCTAGTTCAAGAATTATAAAGGGGAACATTAACGTTGCTTTTACTTTTGATGTTTGGTCAGGTAGAGCTAGGGAAGATTACATTAGTGTAATAATTCAATACATAGATAACGATTGGGTTCTAAACAAACGCATTATAGGTTTTCATTTGCTTGATGTTAGACACACAGGAGTTAACATTGCTCAGCATATAGATAACATGTTAGAGGATTATGCTTTACAAAACCATGTCATAGCATTCACGTTGGACAACGTATCGGCCAATAATAGAGCCATAGACATATTGCGTCCGTTAGTTAGCAGACACCATGACCCCTTGTTGCATCAAAGATATGCATGCCATATAATTAACTTGATAGTCAAAGCCGACCTTAAGGAGATAGAGGACCAAATCCACCGTCTCCGCTATGCAATTTCGTATTTGAAATCTTCTAACGTCCGTATTGATGTCTTTAGGCGTTATTGCAGGCACAACTGTCTACCGCAGCAGACATTCTCATTGGATGTTCCAACGCGGTGGAGTTCAACGTACTTGATGATCAAGCGTGTTCTTCCTTACAAACCGGTGTTCACAGCGTGGATACATAACAAGCTTGACACAGATAGCCTCACGGAGGACAACTGGACTATTTGCACAATTATTTAGAAGTCATTAAAGTGATTGAGGAAAACATGCAGCAGCCAGAAGGCACAGCAGAAAAATCTACAACGATGCGACGGAAAAGTTCTTAGCATTCTACAGAGGATGAGTTCAGAGAAAGACATTGTGAGATATGGTTAGGTCCATGCTTAGCTATTCCTCATGATCACTATCCTTATGGGGATATACATTGCAAATGGTGAACGACATTTTGAATGTCGTACTGTCAAAGTTAGTCTCTTCGACTCCCTTAGAGTTGTGAACTGACCGCAAACCCAGTTTGCGACACTTCGCATATGGGGGTGTCCGGCTTATGTTCTCAAGAGCGGAACTAAGAAATTAGATTCGCGAACAAAAGTATGTCAGTACATGGGCTATCCGAAATAGACTAGAGGAGGTTTGTTTTATAGTCCTTAAGATAAAAATGTATTTGTATTGATAAATGCCTCTTTTCTTAAAAATAACTATTTTACAAACTTCAAACCTCATAGCAAAGTTATACTTGAAGAACTGCGAGTCGATGTAATTGTATCGCAGCCAACAAGAGTTGTTGAAATTAGAAAAGAGAGGACACTGCAAGTCCTAGTCAAAATATCACGTTACGTAGACATAGGGAGAGGAATGTTAGACACCCAATACGATATGAATATGAAGGCGAAACAAATATTCTAGTAGCCGACCCGAACGTTGATGACCCTTCATCATATAATGATGAGATGAAGGATTCTGACAAAGACAAATAGATCAAAGCTATGAGCATAGAGATGAAATCTATGTATCCCAACTCTGTCTGGGAACTTATGATCTAACTGAGAATGTCAGGCCTATTAGGTGCAAATGTATTTTCAAGAAAAATAGAGGTGTGGATGGGAAAGTATAGACTTTCGAAGCAAGACTAGTAGCAAAAGGCTACACAGAAAAAGAATGAGTCGACTATGAAGAGACTTACTCTACTGTGGTCATACTCAAGTCTATTCGCGTCCTCTTATCTGTAACAACCGCTCTCGATTACGAGATCTGACAAATGGATGTCAAGACTTCCTTTTTGAATTGCTATCTTGAGGAGTCTATTTATGTGGAACAACCCGGAGGGTTTAAGGCACAAGACCAAGAGCAGAAAGTTTGGAAATTTCTTAAGTCCATTTATGGGCTAAAGTAAGCCTCTAGGTCTTGGAACCTTAGGTTTGATGAGACGATTAAAACATATGGATTCGAGCAGATTATTGATGAGTTTTGTGTATACAAGCTTATCAACAACGTAAGTATGATGTTTTTAGTTATTTACGTTGATGATATCCTTCTCATTATCAATGAGATAGGAAAATTATCTCTAGTAAAGAACTGGCTGACTGAGCAATTCCAAATGAAAGATTTGGGGGAGGCGAGTTATCTTCTTGGGATCCAGATTATTCGGGATAAGAAGAACAAACTCCTAACACTATCTTAAGCATCTTATATAGATAACGTGCTTGCTTGCTTTGCGATGCAAAATTCTGAGAAAGGACTCTTATTGACCCGACATGGAATTAAACTCTCTAGGGAGCAGTCTCCCAAGGCGCCCCTCATATGCCTCTACATTTAGGAGTTTAATGTAGGGCTGTACACACACAACACAAAAAAAAAAAAAAAAAAAAAAAAAAAAAAAAAAACCCACATAATCTAATCGCATCGAATTAAAAAATCGTACCGCACCGAAATTCGATGCCACGTTAGCAAAACTGAAAATTTGGTGCGGTCACCGCACCTTTTTAAAGAAAGCGGTTTGATTTTCGGTTTTGGAGAATTAGTAATCGGTTTAAACCACACCGCACCGAATTAATATATATTATTTTTTCATATTTTATAAAATGTTACATGTTGGCACAAAGGTATTCATTTATGTTTTAAGTCTCTTCCACATCCTTGTCTCAAGTTCGAGTCACGGGGCACATGTTTTTGAGTAATTTTTTTCAAATGCAAATAAAACATGCGCTGGTAAGGACTTGAACGTTGGTCCTTCGTGTGGCAAAAAGTGATGCTTCCACTGTGTTGCAGGTACTTTTTGTAAATGTGTGACACAATTTAATATATAATATATTAATATATAATATATTTAGTATATCAAAAAATTCGATTTTAATTCGGTTAAAATCAAAAACTGCATCGAAAAATTCGGTGACCAAAATTTCAGTGCCTGAATATTCGGTGCAGTTTTCGGTTTTGAATTTTTGAAAATCGAAAAATGCGGTGCGATTTTTTTATCCCTTAAAACCGCACCACACCCTACCGCTTTCACCCCTAGTCTAATGTACGCAATGCTGTGTAATAGACCCAACATCTGCTAGGCAGTAAGAGTTGTTAGTCGATTTCAGCCAGATCCATGAATGGAACATTAAACAACAGTGAAGCACATCCTCAAGTATCTCAAAAGAAACGCTTTACTATGACAATAGTGGAGTGGTGACTAATTCCAAAGAACTTAGAAGCCACAAAAGGGGCAAGCACATTGAGAGGAAATATCACCTCGTCAGAGAGATCGTGCACAAAAAAGACGTCAACGTGGTCAAGATTGCTTCAGAAGATAATTTGGTAGACCCATTCACCAAGAAAGTGCCAAAAAGGGCTTTCAACAAGCACTTGTTAGGAATAGAACTTAGAGACATGACCCATCTGCTATATGACAAGTGGGAGATTGTTAGGAATATGCCCTGAAAATTAGATATAATAAACATTTTCTAAATACTAAATAAAAAAAGTAGTTGTATGTGAATGTTGTTTTATTTATTTTATTATAGAATTGAATGTTTGTTAAAATCTGAAATATTTTAGTACGATTGTATTTTTAGTATGTTAAGAGATTTACATACGAGAGGATTAAAATTATAAATGAACATGTTTGAATTAGTCTGTGATATATCAAAGAGTATGGATCTCTCTTATCAGTATTCACTAATATTGTCCATGACGTTATGAACATGACCATCTGATCTAGATGGTCAATGTGTGTGATAATAGAATGAAGGTATTTTATATAATATTGATTATTTAGGACTTGGACCGACCTGATTATAGAAACTTCATTTAAGTGTCGTGATAAAGATTTTAATCTAGATCAAATGATGATCATATGATAGTTGATCTCAATGTTGAGTAACTCATAGACTCCTATGTATTAACGAGTTCTTTGATTTGCTCGTTAAAGCTCAAAGATAATTGGGCCCAACACTTGCATTTTAGGAACACATAATTCGTAGAGGCTGGGAATGTGAATTACAGATATGGAATTCACAACTGTAAAGTTATAATGGTTCCCTTATGTGTTGAGTTCTGGAACTAAACGGTTTGAGCGCACTAATTCGTAAGTAATTACGGATTAACCGTTTACTAATGAACTCAATGGTACCTAAGGACAAAGACATAATCAAGGGGTAAGACAGAATTTCACCCGACTTTATTTATGAACCATTTTGTGAAGGATCGACAATCATGTAATGATTATATCAATGGACAATTCGCTAAGCTAATCAAATAAATATATATGTGTAATTCGAGAGTTAAGTCTTGGATTTTAGTAGTGTAATCTCGGGATTAATAAACAAAGAATTATATTAAAGAGCTTTAATTTTTCAAGTTTATTGGAGCTCGAATTTAGGAGTCCATGGTCCCTGCTCCGTCGCAACAAATCAAACTAGAATTCTCGTGGAATAATTAGTCGTTAATTATTTTCTTACAAATTTAAAATAAGATATGAGATATTTTATATTTAAATCCAAATTGGTTTAAGATTTGAAAAATTAATTCCTTTTTACAAGAGTGATGAGCGAATTTTTGAGCAAAAGAGGGAATTTGAATTATCTTTATTTAAGTATATTTAGATATACTAAATAAAATAGAAAAATAAGAATTTAATTTTGGGAAAAATAATTGCCTTATTTTTCTATACAAGGCCGAATATTAGAGGAAGAAAAACATAAGGAAATAGTTTCTCAAATCCTTATTCTTGCTTATTAGATAATTATTTAGTTAAACATTATTTTTTAAAATAATTAAATGGGATATTTCTTGTTTTTGAAATTGAAGAAATTCCTAATCCCATTCCACATAGTTACCGAATTTTTGCAGTAACATGTGCCTATAAATATATCTCTTGTAGCAAAGAAGAACAAGCTAAGCCATTCCAATTTTCGGTTTACCAAAACTCTGAAAATTTCTATCTAGACTTTAGGAAAGAAAAATATTCTCTCCTTCCTCACCTAGTTGCCGCCGCCTCCTATAGCAAGAGAGGAATAAATTTTTCTTTTCTTATTTTGTGTGGGAAAAATTAGAGAGAACTCACACTCGTGTTCTAGAAAGATTGACAATTGGAGTGGAAGATTGTGGTGTTGAGAAGTGACCGGTAAACTCTTTGTGAGCGTAGAACAAAGCGAGCGCAACCTTGATGGTCTCACAACGTACGGTGCCTGATCAACATAAACGAGGATATCAAGAAAGTTCATGGTATAATTTCTTGATTTCCTTCTATTTAATTATGCGTTAATCAGTTTAGAAAATTTTTGTAATCCAAAATGTTCATGAGATCCACTTTGTTAATTTCAATTAATTGTTAATTGAATAACCATGTTTATTTATTCTACTATGCATACTCTAATTTGATCAAACTTGCAAAATATATCGGGTTATTGTAATCCGATTACCAACACGGTTAATGTACGGGTCCCTAGGCGTGAGCTGCTCATTGTTCGTGCTTTTTCCTCTCTTTGCATCTCTCTTGTGCAACTCTAGGATTTTTCTCTTTTAAGAGTCGATAGTCTTTCTCTAAGTTTGGTTGGGGATGAAATCTCAAGGTGCCATTGGCACTTCCTTGACTCCTGACCTTGTCTCCTTTGCCTCCAGAAGATAGGATCTCTAGGGTAGGGTTTTTTCTTCCGTGGATTTTTTATTATTAGAGCCGTGCAGTGATATTCGTTGGTGTTGGTGGCTATGCAACTTGTACCGAGTGGTCTCCACGGGTTTTCTGTCTAGATTTAGCTTTGGTGTTGTCTCATGTGTTTTGAATTGCTCGAATAAAGGCGTTACGTCGTTGTTCTTTGTTGTTTTAATTTTATTTTGGTTTTAATCATAAAGGTGGTTTCCCCACTATTCAATATCGTTTTATGTATCATTTTGTTTAATTGTCTGCTCAGTATACGTCAATACAAATTTATTTAGGTTACACCTTCGTGTCATTAATGCATGGAAATTTAAGAAAGTACTTTTTACTCTATAGCACAAGTATTTATGCATGAATTTAATTGCCGCAAACTAAACAAATATTAACAAATGACTACTTGAGACTCTAGGTTCAAATTTTTATCTACCTTTGTTATTAAACAACCCCTTAATCTTTTAAGAGGGGGCTAGATAAGTCCAACACTCTCGGTTCCTCTGTTTTTAAGCATCGCTTTTTTTTTTTCTTTTTTTTTTTTTTTGAAGTTAAGTGGGTGGACCGAGACTGAAATTAATTATCGGTTTTCCACCTCCCTCCTTTAGGAATCGAAAGCTGTAACCAAGTATCACTTAAACTGCTATAGCTGTTAGTTTCATAAAATCCTGCTCTACAATCACGCAATAGTAATTTGAGATAAAGATTGCCTTGAAAAGTAATTACTTTACACAAGCAAAGCAGGATGGCAAATAATTATCACCAGGCAATAGACATAGCAAGATTGAGCTTTGAGGCTATAGGCTATAGCCATAAATTCTTCAACCTCATGTCAGAAACAGAAAAGACGAGACTTAAAGAAGCAAGATTCATTTTCTAGCAATCTAAGCCAGAGAAGACAATGACATCATAAGGAAAAGAACAAGGATTATGGAAAAGGAAATAATTGCATCAAGTTCCATCTATAGTTACCGCCCCTGAACAAGGCGCAGGATTTGGCATCAGAGACTCGAAAATTAATAAAATGAACCCAACGTCGGCAATTCAGAAGGTACAAAAGAGAACATAGTGGAATAGAGAACAACATGCATGGATTATTATTCAAGGGAGACAAAAAGATTAATAAAACAGAACAGAACGGCAATGGAATGACGATTTAGCAAAAAATTAATACACAATCCACAGATTTCAAAAGTTACCTAAATAAAATGGAAAAGCTCCAGGCAAGTGTAAGAAAGGTTCACCTTCAAATTGCAATGACCTATGGCAACGGTTCAATCAATAATTATACAAGTTATGCAAGCTATGGATCCAAAATGACTACAAGAAATATGGGACTCCTGTCCTTGGTCCTCTCATCTGGTTGTTCTCCTCTGTTTCAGTGAAAAACTTCACTTCTCTCTCCTGTGACAAGTTTGAGACAGAACATCAAGAGGATTAGCATAGTTAAATGTTAGTTCCATCATGGGCAGAGTAAGATTATCCCAACATCTATAGCTGATGCCGTCAATGCTTCGATCGCAATTTCTATACTATACATTGCTAATGCTTGGATTAGCCTTGAACCAAAATTTTACGGTACAGTTGATAATTTACCAGTAAACACTAATGCGCACTTTGATATTCAAATCAGAACCACTTAACTTCTAATAAAGCCCTAAAGAGGAAGGTTTTTTTTTTTTTTTTTTTTGGGTTCCAGTTATACATATTGGTCGGTTACCGCCAAGTGAAAACCCTGCATTATCTCCCAGAACACAAGTCTGACACTCATAAAAATAATTTAACCATGATTTATGAAATAGCATAAACTTATTATCAAAGCACGAATCTGAAAAATAAAAAAATAATTAAAAAAATAAAAAATAAAAATCCTCCCTGAACAACTTTTTTACCAGTAAAATAAGAAAATAAACACAAGGAGGATGGCCGAAAGTATTACCATATTCTCATTAAAACTTAGAATTGATGCTACATTGCCACATCGATAACAGTAATTTGGCGCAGACCAGACCTGAAAAATTCAACCAACAAAACTATCACTTAGACCTATTAAAAGTATAAACCCATTCAAATCACACAAAACCTAAAGTCTCACCGTAACAAGGCCTTTGTCCTGGAACATGTACTTGAGGCCTTCTTGTACCAGTTGGTGTGCTCGACAAACCAGATCAAGGTTGTTTATGTGGTTGAACTGAGAAAAGAGAGCAAAAACAAAAAATCCTTTTCATTGTTCAAAAATACATTTGTGACTTTCCAGGGAAGAGCTATAAAAAATAAATAAAACTTTCTAGGATAAAATAATTACCTCAGAAGTTACCCTGGACCCGAAAAGCCAACCTGCTCCGCGTGGACTGACTGCCCATGTTTCAATATCTTCGGGGTCACTCCACATGAGATCACAAAAAGGACCCTCATGAGGAATTTCACAATTTCGCTCAATGACCCTAATCTGCCAAAAGGGAAAAGCTCATATTATTGTCATTGTGAGGTGTAATAATTATTAATATTAATAACTATAATTATATAAGTAACTCATGTAAAGAGGAGATATATTAAGGTTAAAAGATATTGCTGATGATAATCAAGTACTTTCACATCATGGTTACAGGTTTATAATATTAAGTGCAACCTACATGATAAATGATAAAACTCACAACAGCAAGGGGAGAGAGATATCGTGAGAAATGCAATTCGCAGAAACATGCAATTTACAAACAAATTGCTTTGAGAATTCCAAATATGTAAAACTGAAAAACCAGAAAATTCGCAATTATAAGAATATCCAAGTATGAAGAACACATGGGTAGCTCACGGAGATAAAAATATAGATATAAAAAGTCCGATACCCAGAGTGAAGCAATACAAAAATTAATCGAGGAAATTTTAAATTAAAAATCGTCTATCAGTCAACAATTAGGAAGAGGAAGTGACCTGATCAATTGTTCGAATATCAGGAGAAAGGCCACCATGAACGCAAAGAACCTGGATAACAAAGAAAATAAATTTTATTCAATACAGAAGGCAGCATTTCTTAAAAACGCTCAAAGACCACAAGCTTTACATTATTATATGGAAATATATAAATGGCATGTAAAGAAAGTGAGGTTTACCGTGCCATCTATGATTGCTGAGAGCGTCAAATAATCAAAGACATCTGTACAATACCTCCATGCATTAGCATTTCCATACTTCCTCTGGCACTCATCATAAAAACCGTACACCTAGTAGAGATAGAATGACATCACATACATACGATCAGTATGTTATAGAAAATTTCATAAAAGCAACTGAATGCATATTTGCAAAAATGCAATTTCTGTAATGAAACCATAGGAGTTGCCTAATAGCACAACACCTTCAAGGTAAAAGATTTTTTTTTTTTTTTCATAAAACTGAATTTATATTAATACTGAAAAGTTTGCATACACGTTCACAGTAAAAGTTGAAAAATATTATACAGTGTAGAAAAAAAAGAAAAAAAAAAAAAAAGCAAGATCCATAACATTAAACATGTGCCACGAACAGGAAACTAACTCCAGCCCCTTCAAAACCCATCTGCATTTAACATGCTTCCCACAACACCTAATATTCACGGCTATCGTGTCTATCACATTAATAACCCACTTCATCTTTTACTCAATCTTAATAACCAGCATCAAAGAAAACACTAGTTATGGCTTATAATTTTCACTTTTAACACAAGAACTGTTTACAAAACACAAAACAAAAAACAAAAACAAAATGAAAGTATAAAAGCAATTATATAAAAAACTAAACTATAGACAATTATCTTTATCAATTTCTTGCAGTCACCGTGACACACTAAAAAACAACTAAAAAAAAAAAAAAGCAAGCATAGACACAAAACCGTCTAACATAAGTCACCTGGGTCAGTTGCCTGCTTTCATGATTTCCACGTAAAAGAGTTATATTAGCTGGGAATCTGCATTCACCGGGGAAAAGACATAATAGAATGAGGAATATTAGATTCCAAAAGAAGATGCAAAAGAATATAAACAAATGAGATAAAAAAACAAAACACAAAGTAAAGAAATGCTGAAAATTCATCACCCTTCCTATAAATATCTAATTCGACAGGTTATGCATTTTATCAACAAAAAGAGTGGGCCTCGCATGCATAAGGTTTTACTTGGTGATATGGCTTCTAGTTTAAATCCATAAATATCTAATACTAGTTAGAAAAACTGGAGAAAACCCATGCAAGTCAAAGTGGTATTTTTATTTCCCCCCTCTTAGGCTTTTGTCGTGGCAAATACTGCATCAGAAAATAAGAGTAAAATAATTGTCTCCAAACCTCTAAACCTAGGGTCCACAAAAGGAACAAGTGATTTAGGAAGTTCAGCTAACAAATATATAAAGTACTATCCAAGAAAAGGAAACGTGCCACAAGCGTATGATAAGCCTCCGCTGCTATTCACGTACGCTAGGAAGAAGAAGAAGCCAAGCTTGGGCGACAAATAGAATTAAGTTTAGCCAGGGGAACTTATTTGCTATTATTGTTATTATGGATTTGCTATTTCTGTCATTACTAGTTTTGTTATTTTGCTGTGGTCATTTTATCATTTGCTGATGTCATGGTTAGTTAGAATGGTCTGTATTGGATTGTTGAGAATATAGGCGAGAAATCAATGAAAGAAGGGCATCGAATATTCAGTAAAAAAGTGAGTCTAAGGAGAGTCAAGGGTCTCTCGAATACCCTGCTTTACTGGTTTGTTTCTAAACAAATTGGTATCAGAGCACCGATGGCTGGGAAACGAGCAGCACCGAGCGTACCTCCGCCGGCACCGGAGGATCGTGTCGGAGCGGTTGAGGAACGGATCGATCTGGTTCAGCACGAGCTGAGTCAGAGTCTGGCGGAAGTGAAGGGAGAGCTTCATGCTACTCTCCAGCAGCAGTGGGCGTCCATCATTGAGCGCCTCGATCGGATGTCAATCCGACCGGGTCCGGGGGAGTTGTCGGGCAAGGTAAGATCGGGGGAGACGACCGGTGGACAGGTGGAGACGCCAGACCGTTCCGCGACGCGCACTGGTGACCTAAGCTCTGAAGCGCGCGTGCGGCGACTCGAACTACCGGTGTTTGAGGGGGTGAATCCGGAGGGCTGGATTTTCCGAGCCGAACGCTACTTTGCTGTTTGCCGACTGTCGGAGAATGAGAAACTTGAAGCGGCGGTCATCAGCTTGGACGGTGAGGCCTTGGCCTGGTTTCAATGGGCAGATGGACGACGCCCAATCGGAAGTTGGCTCGAGTTGCGCTCGGCCATTCTCAATCGCTTCCGTGAGTCACAAGAGGGGAGCTCGTGCGAGAAGCTTTTGGCCTTGCGCCAAGAGGGCTCGGTCCGCGAATATCGTCGGCAATTTGAGACATTCGCTGCTCCGTTAACGGACGTTCCAGAGGCGGTTTTGGAAGGGAGCTTCGTCAACGGCCTCCGCGCAAACATACGTGCGGAGATCCAACTCATGCAGCCGTCGAGGTTAGGCCGGATTATGGACATGGCCCAACGTGTAGAAGAGCGGAACCTCATTACGAGGAGGGCGACCGGCCAGCGCAGGCCCAAATCCTAAGGGCCCGCACACTTCCTGGCCCGGCCCAACCAGGGTGGTGCCTCCTCAAGCACTCAAATGGAACCAGACTTTTGACTGGCCCGATCGTGCTAGCCCAGCCCAAGTCAAGCCCAATCCGGGTTTACGTCGCCTCACCGATGCCGAATGGCAAGCGAAGAAGGAGAAGGGGCTTTGTTTCAGATGCGACGAGAAGCGGGTTGCTGGCCATATATGTCGTTGCCGTGAGCTGCAGGTACTGCTCGTCTACGACAATGAAGAAGGGTCTGCGGCAGTGGAGGAGACGATTAGGGCAGAGCAGCCGGCTGAACTGCCCATTTTGGGGGATTCCGTGGTCGAGCTATCGATCAACTCCGTCGTGGGTCTCACGTCCCCCCAGACGATGAAGTTGCGAGGCCAAGTGAAGAACAACGAGGTTGTAGTGCTGATCTATTCGGGAGCTAGTCACAACATCATTTCGATGGAACTGGTCCACAATTTGGGTCTTCCGGTGACTTCTACGGCAAGCTATGGCATCGTCACGGGAACGGGGCAATCCGTTCAAGGTGGGGGAATTTGTCGAGGGGTACTACTCTCCTTGCAGAACCTCAAGATAATAGAAGATTTTCCACTCCAACTTGGGAGCACGGATGTAATTCTAGGAATCCAATGGTTGGGTTCTATTGGGACGATGCAGGTAGACTGGCAGCGACTCGAGATGCGATTCAAAGTTGGCGGAATGGCGGTGGCTCTTCACGGCGATTCGGGGCTGAGCAAGGCAGAGGTATCTCTCAAGACGCTTCTCAAAGTTGCTCATCAAGAGAAGACAGGTTTGGTTATCGAGCTTAGCACAGTTGAGACGACGGCGGCGGAACACGAGGTGCCAGCCCCTCTGGCCGCCTTACTTGAGAGATTTGCGGCTGTTTTTCAGCCTCTGTCGGGGCTTCCACCCTCTCGATTGTGTGACCACACTATCACACTCAAAGAGGGCACCGCTCCAATCACTGTGCGGCCGTATCGCTACCCCCAAGCTCAAAAGGATGAACTCGAGCGATTGGTCTCCGAAATGATCCAAGCGGGAATTATACGACCTAGTGTGAGTCCGTACTCGAGCCCCATCTTGTTAGTGCCGAAGAAGGACGGCGGGTGGCGTTTCTGTGCGGACTATCGCGCCCTCAACAAGGCGACAGTCCCGGATAAGTTTCCTATCCGTGTCATTGAGGAGCTTTTGGATGAATTGCATGGGGCGACGATCTTTACGAAACTCGACCTCCGCTCAGGTTATCATCAGATTCGAGTTCGCGAAGACGACGTACCCAAGACGGAGTTTCGTATACACGAAGAACACTATGAGTTTCGTGTCATGCCCTTCGGTCTAATGAACACCCCGGCAACATTTCAGGCTTTGATGAACTCCATCTTTCAGCCGTTTTTGCGTAAGTATGTGTTAGTGTCTTTTGATGACATTCTTGTTTATAGTTCGGACCTTGACACTCACTTGCGCCATTTGGAGGTTGTTCTTTTGATACTCTCCCAGAACAGTTTGTCTGTCAATTTAAAGAAATGCAGGTTCGGCCAATCCCAGTTGGAGTATCTTGGCCATATTATTTCCGGGCAAGGCGTGGCGGTAAACTCCTCCAAAATCGCAGCGGTGTGCGATTGCCCGGTACCGCGCTCGTTACGCAAGTTGAGGGGATTTTTGGGGTTGTCAGGATACTATAGAAAGTTTGTGACGAGTTACGGCTCGATTGCGTGGCCTTTAACAGAATAGTCGTCACGGCTCGATTGCGTGGCCTTTAACAGAATAGTTGAAGAAGGATGCCTTTGGATGGAACATGGCGGCTGATGAGGCTTTTCAAAGGCTTAAACATGCCTTCACGACTGTTCCGGTTCTAGCTCTACCGGATTTTTCAAGGCCTTTCATTATCGAGACCGATGCGTCGGGGTATGGTTTAGGGGTGGTCCTCATGCAAGATCAACGACCGATTGCGTACTATAGTCACGTTTTGTCTCCGCCTGTGCGTAACAAATCCATCTATGAGAAGGAGTTAATGGCGATTGTATTGGCGGTACGACGTTGGCGAACTTATCTTGTGGGACGCCAGTTCGTAGTTCGGATCGACCAGAAGAGTTTGAAGTTCCTCCTAGAGAAGCGATTGTTGAGTATGGAACACCAAAAATGGCTCTCGAAGCTCCTTGGCTACCACTTTGACATTGAGTACCGCCTGGGGCCACTCAACAAGGCCACCGATGCGCTGTCCCGCCGTGATCCCCAACCAGAACTGAGTGCTCTCATTTTTGCCGAGCCACTCGCAATCACTGAAGACTAATTGCACACTGATCAGGATCCGGATCTTTTGAGGATCAAGCAGGCCATTTTGCTTGGAGAACCCTTCAATCCTAATTTTTCGTTGCAGCAAGGGAGGCTAATGTATAAGGGCCGGGTAGCCATAGCACGAGATGCTCCTCTGTTTTTCGTGCTGCTTCGGGAATATCACGATAGCCCAGCGCGGGGACATTCGGGGGTCCTAAAAACGCTCCATCAGATGGCCATAGGTTGGTATTGGGTCGGAATGAAGAAGAGAGTGGCGGAATATGTAGCATGTTGCGAGGTTTGCCAGTGGAACAAAACGTCGTCTCTTAGTCCCGCGGGTTTGCTGCAGCCCTTACCTGTTCCCGATCAGATTTAGGAGGACATAACTATGGATTTTATGGAGGGGCTACCAGCGTAGGAAGGGTACGACACCTTGTTTGTGGTGGTGGACCGACTTAGTAAGTACGCTCATTTCATCGCTTTGAAGCACCCTTTCTCAGCCCAGTCCGTGGCCGAAACTTTCATGAGGGAAGTTGTGCGGTTGCATGGGATTCCGCGCTCCATTGTTTCGGATCGCGATAAGGTGTTCCTAAGTGTTTTTTGGAAGGAGTTGTTCAAGTTACAAGGGACGGTGTTGAAGCGTAGTTCGGCATATCATCCTCAAACGGATGGCCAAACGGAGGTTGTCAACCGGACGATTGAATCGTATTTGCGATGCTTCTCTTCGGAACGACCAAAGCAATGGCATAAGTGGTTGGCTTGGGCTGAATTTTGGTATAACACCAACTACCACACCGCCGCCCAAATGACCCCATTTCGCTGTGTCTACGGACACGATCCGCCTCCACTGATCAGGTACGCGAGACCAACCACTTCGGTAGGGTCGGTGGACCAATTGTTGGAGCAGAGGGATGCCACACTTGAGCTCCTCCGGGAGCATTTGCTACGTGCTCAACAGCGGATGAAAAAAACAGCGGATCGAAAACGCCGCGACGTGCAATTTGCCGAAGGGGACTTGGTCTACCTCAAGATTAGGCCCTATCGTCAACGTTCACTAGCTAAGCGGCGCAATGAGAAGCTCGCACCGAGATATTATGGGCCTTATCCGATTCAGCAGAGGGTTGGTGCAGTAGCTTATAAGCTACAATTACCTCTTCAGGCCGCTATTCATCCTGTGTTCCATGTGTCTCAGCTGCGAGGGGCCTTAGGGCAAAATCTGGTGGCTTCAACTCTTCCTCCTCAACTCACAACTGATCTCGAGCTCGCTGTCAAGCCGGAAAGGGTCTTGGGGGTTCGTCCAGGGCAGAACAATGAATCGGAGGTCTTGATTCAATGGGAAGGGCTGCCAGAGACTGACAGCACTTGGGAACTCTTTGCTGACATCAAGTTCCACTTCCCTGCGTTTCACCTTGAGGACAAGGTGAAAGTGTGGGCGGCGGGTATTGATAAGCCTCCGCTGCTATTCACGTACGCTAGGAAGAAGAAGAAGCCAAGCTTGGGCGACAAATAGAATTAAGTTTAGCCAGGGGGACTTATTTGCTATTTTTGTTATTATGGATTTGCTATTTCTGTCATTACTGGTTTTGTTATTTTGCTGTGGTCATTTTTTCATTTGCTGATGTCATGGTTAGTTAGAATGGTATGTATTGGATTGTTGAGAATATAGGCGAGAAACGAATGAAAGAAGGGCATCGAATATTCAGTAAAAAAATGAGTCTAAGGAGAGTCAAGGGTCTCTCGAATACCCTGCTTTACTGGTTTGTTTCTTAACAGCGTACTTAATATAAGAAGACATACATAATATGACAAAAATTGGACAAAGAATAACATCGTTGTTTACTAAAAGAAAAGATATCACAGAAAAGTAAATGGGCAATTTGACACTTACCTAGCTTTAAGAAGCAAAAGAATTGTGAAAACTTCAAGACTATTGTAACCTCGATCAACAAAATCACCCTGCCAAACATTAAGGGATATTAGTTACCACTTCCAAAACAAAAATATTTTGGCAGCGACAAAATGCCATCAGAACTTTCGACAAAGCATAAGATATACCATAAATATGTAATTTGTCTCTGGAACGTGTCCTCCTGTCTGAAAAAGTTTCATCAGATCATGGAACTGGCCATGAATATCACCACAAACAGTAACTGGACTATTTACAGGCTGCACATTGGATTCCTCAATAAGAATATCTTTAACCTGTAAAATAACGAATTGGTAAACATAACTTTAAAAAGAATAGGAAAATAGAGAAAGACAAACGCACCAAAGGCATCCAGAGTTTCTAAAAATATAAAGCATAAGAGGAACAGCTAGTCCTACAACTTAAAACTATATCCAAATAATTTCCATATTGAATAATAACAGTCCAGCAAAACTTTTCTCACGACCAACCTCCTTAGTAGCATTAACACACTGAAAACAGTTCAAATTATATCAAAATGAAACAACATTTCGCAGAAACAATTTTAATATATTCAAGGACTTCGCAGTGACAATATGCAGAAATCTATGTGTACTATACATCAATTACTTTCTCTGTCCTAGAATAACCATTTTGAATTAGACAAAAAGTTCTTCAAAATTTGGAATAAATAAAGTGCCTCTTTGTGTTGCTTTTCATCAGTTTGCTCAAGAATTTGCCTCCTTGCTGGAGAACTTTTAAAATTATTTTTAAAACGATGTTTGAGGCTAACAGAACTGGCCATAAATGCCATTTCTTGTGGTGCACAGAATCTAGTTTCTCTGGGACTCGGGATTCATAATTCCTAACATAAAACTTTGTAAGGGCAACGAATCATCCTTCCCAAAAAAAGTAAAATATCCACCATAATTAATTCCCAATATAAAATGATAACAATAAGCACCAGTTCTTCAGGCCCTATTGTTCAATACTCTATCTTCCAACATTTCAGAACCAGAAAGATTGAGACACACAGGTTTGAGAATCACAGCTCGTTGAAACGAAACTCTCACAAACTATGAATCACAACGGACTGAAGCGAGGGATCCAAAATGCAGAAAGACAAAACAACAAGATCTATAGTAAATAATATCAGTAACTACTTCCTTTCAACTAGATTTATTGATTGCTCATTTAAACCTCAGGAACCCAGAATTCTTAAATTCTCTACAAACTACGCAAACCCAACAACAACCATATAATACAAAGCACCAAAATCAAACCTGTATTTACCTCTTATCAGTCCCTCCCATACCAAGGTCTCGACCTAGATAACCCAAAGCACAAACTCAAAAAACGAATCTAAAACACATCACAGCAGAGTGTTCCTATTTCAAATTTAAGCAAGAGCAAAAGCAAAAGCAATGGTGTCAAACCTAAGAGCCTACTTTCTCGGATCTCAACAATATATCTAACCCTAGAAATATAACACACACAAACGCGCCAAATTGAGTTCCGATTTTTCTACGAAACCGAACGCGAAACTCAACATAAACGAGAGATCGATACGAACGAAGAAGATAGATCGAAAATCATAACTAAAAAAAAAAAAAAGAGAGACGATTCAGAAAGAACGAGAGAAAGGAAGAGGAAAATGGACGGACATATTCGCAGAGAAGTTGAAGCTCGTCCTCCAGAAGATGCTGGCCTTCCTTGACCTTCGAGATCCACTGATCCAAATCCATGGTCGTCTCGTTCTTCTTCTTACTCTTCTCTTCTTCTCTTTCTTTCTCTGTTGGTTTCGTTCTTTCTAGGGTTTTCAGCAAAAGTCCCCAATGAAATGACGGACGGAAAACAAAGAAAACAAAAATATCCAAATTGCTCTTTTAACACATTGATAGCATTATGGTCAATACTTCTTAACTTAAGAAATCTTTCGAAACCGGCATACGATTTTTTATTTTTTATTTTTTCATTTCCAATGGATGTTTAAAAATAAATAATTTAAAATTAGGGCAATGTAAGATTTTTAGATAAACATGAAAAAAATAAAATAAAAATAAAAGGAAGAAGAAGAAGAAAAAGGAGGAGGAGAAGTATATGGTTAGTTATTAGAATGTTTGATTTTAGGAAAAATTCTAAAATAGTCACTGAGTTTGATTTTAGAGAAAATTCTAAAAAAATTTATGTGTTTTACACAAAATTTAATTTTATCTTTGTGTTTTTTATAATTTCAAAATAATACTTCAGATTTTCAAATCGGTCTAAAATTATCCTTTGATTTAATTTTGGTCAAAGATGATAAGTGAAAAGACTTAATTATCTTTTAATAAAATATTAAATAACCTATGTTTTAAATTTTTCTTAGAAATAATAATAAATAAAAATAAAATAATTATATCATTTCCTCTCTCTCTTTATCGCCCTTTCTCATTCTCCAGCGGCAAGCTTTTTTTTATTTTCTTTTTGCTTTTTGGGTTTTGCGTGGCAGGTTAATTTTGTGAAATTATGAATGGCAAGAGAGAATCCAGATAGGTTATGGCTTATGGGCATGAATGAAGCAAATAAGCATTCTAAGAGCTTGATGATATAAAAAACAAAAATGGTAATTTTGTTTTGTTTTTGTGAAGATATGAGAGAAGTGCTTTTGTGAAGAATCGGTGAATTTGAATTTAATAATGGGTTTGGACTTTGGACAACAGAAACAAATAATGGTGACTTTCCTCTGACTTGCGTGTAACCCTTGTCACCAATTGAGATCCCACCATCTAGACTTCGCGCCCCTCGACTTCACAGACCTCAGCAAAAAGTCGACGCCGCCTCTACCGGCAAAAACCAAACTCCTCCGGCGCGAACCACCGTCCTTTGGCCTTGCGGTCCTCCGGTCTCGTCACCAAGCCCACTGTCAATGATGAGATGCAAATTGCCGCCACCGTCGACAACTAGATGCGAACTACCTTAAGACAAATCTCGTTACAAAGCTCAGTGCAGCGTCAACTCCGGTATGTGTACGTATGTTTTTGTTTTAATAAAAGAGTACGAATGTTTTTTAAAAATGATAGGCTGTGTAAATTTTATAGGATTACCATGTTTAAAATATTATAGGAATGTGAAAATCATATCCTTCAAGGGTTTGAGATTACCATATTTTAAGGGTATCTAATTCCCAGAAATAAGATACACGGGTATCTAAATTTTAGATTACCACCTACCAAACATGATAATCTTTAGAGATTACCATTCTCTTATTTAAGATACTCGCGAACCAAACAACCCCTAAAGGGGATTTGGTCAAAATGACATAATATAAAATAAATATTTACAAAATGACTTTTTTTTCTTTTATTTGAAACATTTGACGTGGCACTTTTAACTATTTAATTAACTTTAAAAATATGACCTGGTACTGTTAATTAAAATTAAATTATATTTTTCCTTTCATCTTTCCTGCCCGACTCTTTCTCTCTTCATTCAACCCCAAAACCGAAAACCTCCCCCAAATCGCAATCCCCCCTCCCAAACCGTCACACTCTGCTCTCTCTCCCCTGCGCTCATCTCCATCTCTTCGATCCTTACTCCTCGGTACGCTCCCTCTTTTTTTTTAGGGTTTCCATATGTTATTTGCATTAGAATTTTCATCTTAGAGAGTCTTAGATAAATTTACCCACAAGAAATCTGTTGTTTGTTTTACGAAAACGAAATCTATGTGGCAGAAAATCAAGTATGGTCACGACTAACATTTATAAGCGCGCGTCAAAAATCTGTATTGTCGATTGCGCGACCAATTTTGTAAAGATTGATCGCTCGAGATGAGTATTGGTCGTTCAGTATTAATATTGGTCGCGTAGTATAAATATTGGTCGCTTAGTAATAATATTGGTCGCACAGTCTAAATATTGGTCACGTAGTATTGGTCGCGTAGTAATGGTTGCATAATATTAATATTGGTCGCGCAGTGTAATTATTGGTCGCGCCACTGATTATATGACATTTTTGGTCACGTAGTGATGGTTGCGCAATATACATATTGGTCGCACAGTATTATTATTGGTCGCACCAGTGATTATCTGTCTTTTTTTGCTTTGTAATTCCTGAATTTTTATGGCACTAATTCAGAAATACGCACAATGATCTCCCAAAATGCTGCAAACTCGCCCGTATCTCCAAATGTACTAGATTAACAAATTTTCCTCATAATGAGGTAAGAAATTGATCTTTAATAGTGTGGTTGTTCGGCCATTGATTGCTTTTGTTTAAAGCTGAATTTTTTTATTTGTTCTCTTTTTGTCATTTTTGGCAGATTCTTTTCAAGGTATACACAGTACAACTTCCACCATTTCGCATGGAAATGGCTGAAAATGTGGATTTTCGGCGAAAATAACAATTCGTTCTTGAGTAGACGTCTTGCGGACGATTAAAGAAAATCTCAACAAGAACGAGTTAATAGTTTTTCGGAGATACAGTCAGCTCGGACATTTCATTGATTGGGCTGAAAAGTGGGATTTTTCAGGACAGTTGGTCCAAAATCTTTTACAAATGAAGCTTAAAACATCGTAGAAGCATGAGATATGGTTCGTAGTAGGAGAAAAACCACTTAGGTTTTCATTAAAAGAGTTTGCATTGCTGTCTAGATTGAAGATCGGGCATCTACCTTCTCGGTCAGATTTAGAAAGAGTTACAAAAGACGACTGTCTAAAGGATGAACTTTTTAGGGAAGGAGCCCGAGTGACAATAGAATAACATAGGAATAAGTTTGTAAATATCGATTCAGAGTCTAGGAGTAGAAAAAAAGTTAAGTTAGCATTTGTTTATGTGACACCCACGTACTTAACAACGTATTTAACGTTATATCTATCTAGTTAAGCAAATGAGCGCTAATCTCATTCATGTCATTCTTATAAACGTAATACAAAACGCGGAAGCAAACCTATTTTTAAAACAAACTCTGATCAAAAGCTACTAAAAATATAAAGTAGCATATCTTACAAAACAAAAATAGAAAATTCTCAAACCATATTCTACTTAGAATACACTCATAACGAAATATAACTAGTTTTCTCAAAAATTATACTACATGATCTTCCTTTCTTGGCATATGAACATTCTGAAGGCAAACGGGCGGCAGTTCAACCAACTTCTATTGTTCATGAGACTCGTAATCTACATCACAAGAAACTATATGAGCTAACGCTCAGTAAGTAGAAACTTTCATTTTACAAGAAAATAAAAACACATAAAAGATTCATTATTATTATTGTACTCATTTTCTTAGCATAAAACATCAATCTTTTCATCAATTATTTGGGCCCCATTTAAGTATAAATCTCAGCTTAACATCCGATAGGCCGTGAGTTTTCGGAACCTGTTCTGTACTGGCCAGAATTTATGAAAGTTCATCCCTCTTAGAAACTTCATGCCAAGAGGAATTCACCTTCCCTTTATAAGAATTGTGGCTACCATGTCTTGGCTTTTACACCTCAAGGGATTTGACCACCATGATTGGGTCCGCCGGTCCCCCGCGTCCATTGCCTACCCAGATATCAAACCAAAACTGATACTTATATTTTAAGTGTCAAAACAAGAGTACAATAACCTTTCTTTTTCCATCTTGAAACCATATTCATGAACCACATAATATAGTGAAATTCACACAATCTATCACGTAGTTCATTCAAGCACATAGAGCACATAACAAATATTATTGCTTCCTGTGATGGTTTTGAAAAAGTAAGATTTCTACTTACCTCTTTGAGATCAACAAGTTAGTGTAGATGATCGATATCCTTGCCCAAGCAGTTGATGTGCTTTTCAATTTCACAATACCAGACAATTCGTTTTTATAACGTTAGAATTTGATTATAACACTAGTACTGAAAAATAATCTTATTTGAGATTTTTACGAAACTATTGTTGTATTTTATTTTATTTTATTTTTACCTAACAATCTCAACTTTTCATAACACATGACAAGTAATAATCCACTTCACAAGTCTAAATATGCAAAACAAATACTATTTTTATAAAGTTCTAATCATAGACAAATATTAGGGCAAAACCCTAATCATTTAATTCCAAGCTTAATATATAGTAAACTAAATATAAAACATGATTAAAACATGATTTTTACTCCAAAAGCTAAAAAAAAAAAATTCAACTAGGTCAATTTAGGGTTTGATATTGAAACTTAATTTTTGCCCCAAAAAGTAAATTTAAAGTATTTTTAACTTACCCAAAACTAAGGTCTGTGCTTGAAAGCTTCTAACTGAAAAGAAGAAGAGAACCTCGATTTGGTTTTCTTAAAAAAATTTGAAGATAGTCAACTTCTCCTCTAATCGCTCGTTCTTTCCTCTCTGTTTTTTTTTTTTTTTTTTGTACTTGTTGATATGCCTCAGCCGTGGGAGGGGAAATGAATTTATATTCATTAGACAAATGGGCTGAGTTTTGGTATGGGCTGGATTTAAAGAAAAATAAGCTTGGGTTTAGGCTTTGGGCTTGGGCTTTGGGTTAATACGGTTTTGACGTGAGTTGTTGTTGTTGTTGTTTTTTTTTTTTTCTTCAAACTTGGTCGCTGCTTTCTTTCTTTTTTTTTTATATAAAAAATTATAAAAGGCATATTACAATAATTATACTAAATAATATAATAATATGCACAAACAAAGGCATGAGATATACTAATTATAACTATTACATAGTCAAAACTATTAATTTTAGACAAGTAACATGCTTTATTATGATTATTATTACTATTAATTACTAATTCATTTTCTTTCTTTTTTTTATTCTTTTAAATGGTCCTTACACATCAATCTTCGGCATTGGATATCGCGCCCTACATTGCAAAAACACTTGAATGAATTTCGTTAGCTTTTAATTAAATTTACTAATTTAAGCAAATATCTAAATATGACTAACTAAACATCCTAGTTAGTTTAGTTTAGTTTTTTTTTAAGACATTACAGTTTATTTGCTGGCCGGGTTTTTGATGGCACATAACCCCAAAAAGAACATCGATCCTTACTATTTTCAAATTATCACGGATCTAGAGTTGTTCGATCGTTTTTCTTGAGGTAATGTGTGTTTTGAGCTCATTGCCGATTACTTGAACATTGATTTGAATGCCAAGTATGAAGAAAGGCAGAGAAGAAGAAAACCGCACTGGAGAACTATAACTTTTATGGTTGCAAACATATATTTCAGGTTCGATCTTCTTGGTTTTTATACTTTCTTTTTGTTTGATTGATGGCTTTGATAATTGAATGTGATAGAAAATTGATTCTTTTTTTTTTTTTTTTTGTTTCAAGTTTGGGCAATTGAGCCAATCCTGAAGCTAGGGGATACTATTGCCAACCGTGTCCATCTCGACAGATTGCCTCGTTGCCTGCGATACGATTCAACCAGCACTATGACTTCCAAATCTCTACGACTTAAAGATATATTGGAAGATCCTGAGGTACACTAAGCTGCAGTTTAATATTAGATTGAAACTGCGAGACCAATAATTATATAGCGCGTCCAATGTCTTGAACTGCGCGACCTTTTAACAAATATTGGTCGCCTGGTTTAAAATTAGTTAGTCGTTTGACTTTTTCTTATTTTCTTATATTCTTCAATGATAACAGTTGTTTTATTAGTATGCAGTTGAATGTTGTTCTTATTTTTAAGCCATCTGACGAAGAAAGACAATAATGATACTATATCGGGTTTCAGATACTAAAGGATGTTGCTGATGATACTGTCAACCAGCTGACAGAATTATTATCCAGTGGAGTCATGTTGTGCAATTCTCTAGTGGTCAGGGAACAGCAGGAAAGGGACGCTCAACCTGCATCGAGTCCTCCTCCCTAGCCTGCATCGCGTCCTCCTCATCAGCCTGCATCGAGTCCTCCTTATGCGCAATGGCACATGCTGAGGAGAGAGGCTGAACGCAGAGACAGCTCTCCGACTTAACAATATCATGATAGAAGTCATCTTCCTACGCATGATACTATACTTAAAGCATTGATGAACTCTGGGCATATATTGACGTTCAGCTTGGTACCACGGAAAGGAAAAACCAAGAGCTCGTGAATTTGATGGAAAGATAGAACCGAGAGCTCCTGAACATCATGGAAAGACAGACCATCATTGAGAGGCAAAACCAACAGCTCATGAACATGATGAAAAAGCAAGGCGCAGTCCAAGCCGAGCTCGAGAAGAGCTAACGTGATCATGAAGCATATTATGTCTAGCAGTCAACCGAGGAATGAAGAAGCACTCGATGAGCAGCATTCTTCTATTGGAGAGCCTCAGGTTGATGCCCATGGGGATAATGAGCCAATACTGTCGACGAATGAAGACGCTCCTATTGACCTGCAAGAAGCCCCAAATGTTGAGCCATCTAGGAATAATACAGTTGTGACACCATTAACTCCGATATTTGATGGCGTAACAACTGTTGAGAACGGAGATGAGGAAGTGTATGCGCCTGGAGGACATCGGCTTATAAAAAGAGGTCGATGTTATCAATCTCCCTACGTTGAGTTCCTTCTGAAGAAGAAAAAAGCAGCGTTTGATCCCTTTGAGCGGCTGACGCAGCTCTTGTCAGAGCTTTCAACTATTGGTACGACGACAATTCGGAAAGCAATGATAGTGTCTGTTGCGCGATGAATCGACGGAGGAGATCCTTTTTTAAGGAGTTGATCGGTAGACAAACTTACCTAGACAGTGAGGTAATTTTCACACTTTTTTTTTAGTTTGTACCACTTTACGTGTAATAATTATTCAACCATATCATATTGATTGAGCTATTTTTATTGTAGCACGTGGACGAGATATTATATGTCATCAGACGTCGGATGGCGAAATACCCATCACAGTTTGCCATAGATGCTTGCGTTTTGAGCGACGATTTTTCTCAAGCCTTGTACGGGATATGAACTGAGATTGGTGAACCTTCTCGCGACTACGAATTCTCCGATGGCATTATGGAATATACAAGCGGGGTTAGACCACAGCGGGGAAGGGATTGGTCCAAGTGCACAAAATTTTACATTCTAATGAATGTTAAAGGAAAAAACCACTGGATCTTAGCAGTGATAGAGGCTGTAACTTGGAGAGTTGTTGTCTACGACTCAATCTCGTGGGTGATTGGATCGTGGGAGGAATTAGAGTAACATATAATGTCATACACCAATATTTTCCCCCTAATATTATAGAGAAGTGGAAAGTTAGAAAGGTACAAGGCAAAATTCAGTCGCGGTATAAAATTAGTATTGTACCAATCAATGCTCAAACGTGAGTGTACAATTCATTTATGTTTCTATGTTTAATTAAGTATATTGTTTTATCTCATTTTCAATACTACTTGTTACCTTTTTTATTGCAGGGGAGATTGTGGAGTGTATATGCTGAAGACTATAGAACTGCGTTTAGCGAGTATGCTTCTTTCTCACGGACCTCACTTAAAGGACAAAATCATGAAAACAGTCCGAATGAAATATGCAATCGATCAATATACTTATTGTTCTTCCTAGTTTTTATGTATAATCGACACATATTCTGCCAATATTAGTTTAGCGCGATCATTATTTTAACTGCACGACCATTACATTAACTGCACGACCATTATAAGCTTTACAGTGCGACCATTTACATTGTAACTTCTTTTTGTTTACACAATCTTAACAGCGCGACCAATACTTAAGCTGCGTGACCAATATTACAACAGCGTGACTATAAACACCTAATAGCCCGACAAATACTTAATTACGTAAGAATGCTTCTAATATTAGTCGTTCACTCACTAATATTAGTCGTTCACGTTTGATTATTAGTCGTTCAATTACCAATATTGGTCGTTCGGTTACCAATATTGGTCGTTCATATAGCAATATTGGTCGTTCACTTACCAATATTAGTCGTTCTTTTTTTTTTTTTTTTTATCTTTTCAATTCCTTTTATTTTAAATCATTCAATTGTTTAAGAAGAAAAAATAAAAACAAATAATTTCAAAGTGTTTTAATTAAAAAAAATTAAGAGTGAGACACAATTTCTAATAAAATTAATTACTTTTGAAAATTATTTTATTATTATTATTATTGAAGAGCAATAAATACATTTGTTGTTCAGTTACCAATATTGGTCGTTCCTAATATTATTTCTATTTGTTTAACTTTTCAATTCTTTTTTTAAAAAAATTTAATTGTTAAAGAAGAAGAAATAAAAACAAATAATTTCAAAGTATATTTTAATTAAAGAAATAAAAGTGTGAGACACAATTTTTAATAAAACAATTACTTTTGAATATTATTATGGAAGAGCAGTAAATACATTGGTCGTTCAGTTACCAATATTGGTCGCTCACTAACCAATATTGGTCGTTCCTAATATTATTTTTATTTTTTAACTTTTCAATTTTTTTTTTTACTATTTCAATTGTTAGAGAAGAAGAAATAAAAACAAATAATTTCAAAGTATGTTTTAATTAAAGAAATAAAAGTGTGAGACACAATTTCTAATAAAAACAATTACTTTTAAAATTTATTATTTTTATTATTATTCTTATAGAAGAGTAATAAATACATTGGTCGTTCAGTTACTAATATTGGTCGTTTCTAATATTATTTTTATTTTTTTTAACTTTTTAATTCCTTATTTTTTTTAATCTTTCAATTATTAGAGAAGAAGAAATAAAAATAAATAATTTAAAAGTATATTTTAATTAAAGAAATAAAAGTGTGAGACACAATTTTTAATAAAATAATTACTTTTGAAAATTATTTTAATTATTATTATTATTATAGAAGAGCAATAAATACATTGATCATTTCTAATATTATTTTTATTTTTTAACCTTTTCAATTCTTTTTTTAATATTTTAATTATTAAAGAAGAAGAAATAAAAACAAATAATTTCAAAGTCTGTTTTAATTTAAAAATAAAAGTATGAGACACAATTTCTAATAAAAACAAAGGTAAATGACTAAATTTTATGAATGCCCCCTCTATTATAGATGTTGTTTCAAATTACCCCCTAATGTTTGATTTGTTAGATGCGTTCCCCTCGTATTATAAAAATGACTCAACACTTCCATCTGTTAATTTTTTTCGTTAATAACTTCCACGTGTCAATTAATTGATCCAATTGAAAATAAAATTACTCTTTTACCCTTCTATTATTAGATTTATCATTTTTTTTTCTCTCCTCCCTCAATCTCCTTCTTCCTCTTTCCTTTTCGTTCTCCTGGCCTATCCCCGACGACCTCCGCCCGGACCCCGGCAAACTCCGCCCACAAACTCCCTCCACCGTCCTCTTCCCCCTACTCCCGCCCCTAGAACCTCCTCCACTACCTGACCACAACATTATGTATGAATCTCAGATAACAAAATGTTACAATTTCATCCTCTGATTTTATGGGAAAATCAAGAAAATATATATAACAACAAAAAGTTTAACAGAGAAATTTTAAACCTATTGATTTGAACCTATTAAGAGATATATATATATATATATATATATATATATATATATTGCTACTAATTCAACCCATTAAGATTAAACAAGCAATACTAACTGAAAAAGTAAAAGTTGTTGAACCCAGTGATGGAACCAACAACCTAAATCCTGAAATCTTTTTCCAAATTCCCCTTAGAAATCTCACTCTTAACTTCAATAGAAAAACCATCCAAAATAACAACACCGACCAAATAACCCGCTTAACATCCTTCTCCACCAAGCCTAGCACAAACCTCAATGTCGCCTTCGCCTCTGACGCCGCCTCCGACTTTGATGCCGTCTCCGCCTCCGTGTAAATCTTGTCTCCGCCTCTAAACCCTTCTCAACTTTTTTCTTTTTGGGTTTTCAATTTCAAATCTGGCAGCTGTTTTTTTTTGTTGGGTTGTGGGTCTAGGCTTAGCGGAGAGACTTCGTCAGATAAATGCCACAAATGGATGAGTTTTGGATAAAGAAAGGTGGTATATGTGTAGGGGTAATTTTTGGGGGATAAAGAAAGGGATAAGAGAAAGAAAAGGAAAATGAAAAATAAAAATAAAAAATTAACAACAGAAGGGCAAAAAGTAATTTTATTTTTAAGTGTATATGTATTAATAAACTAATTGACACGTGAAAATTTTTAACGGAAAAAATTAACAGAATGAAGTGTTGAGTCATTTTTATAATACGAGGGGAACTGATCTAACAAATTAAACATTAGGGGACAACGTGAAACAACGCCTATAGTAGAGGGGGCATTCATAGAATTTACCCTAAAAATAATTACTTTTGAAAATTATTATTATTATTATTATTATTATTATTATAGAATGGCACTAAATACATTGGTCGTCCACTTACCAATATTGGTCGTTCCTACTATTTTTTTATTTTCAATTCTTTTTTAATTACTTATCAATATTGGTCGTCCAGTTACCAATATTGGTCGTTCAGTTACCAATATTGGTCCTCCACATAACAATGTTGGTCGTTCAGTTTTCGTATTGGCCGTTCCTACTAATTACAAATACAAATAATTGATATACTAAGTATTAGTTGTCAAATATAAATAATTAATATAACACTAGTCAAATACAAATTAAACATTGGACGAGCTTTGTCTACTCCGGCATCTTTTCGCCTTGTGTCCTAATGAGCCACATAAACTAGATTTGTAGTTCTTCTTGGGCAGCTCTCCTTGAGAAGGAAACCGAGACATTCTCGATCTCCTTCTTTTCGTCTCCATATTAGGCTCTAACACTTTCATTGCTCTAATTGCTTCAAGGATGTTGGTCCACTCCTTTTCAGAGGGGACGGGGTATATGGTTTCTGCATATGCTAACATAAAATACTGAACACTGTAGTATTCAGAACAAAGAGAATATATAACCTCACCAGTGTTGATGGGTTGAAATTGTCCTGCTGCTGCCATGGCATGAATGCATGGAAGCTTTTTAACCTCAAAAACTTTACTTTTGCAACTCTTCGATCTTAAATTTACAATTGTGTCGAGGTCCCCGCAAACCACATGATATTCATTGTCATTCAATTGATATTGCTTTAATGAGCCAACATTATCCCATCTATTTCTGCTAAGTATTTATCTTTTCAATGTAATTTTCCTGTCATATTCAAAAAATCTCGATGACGTTCAAATAACCATTGTCCCATTGTGTACAAGACAAAATCAACCAACGCAGTTATTGGATACTCTCTTATCACCCTCAGCATATTATTCACTATCTCAACTATGTTATTTGTCTTCACTTCATACATGTTGCTTTGGAAGTGAGCTCTTAACCATTTTCCCACCTCCTATTCTAAATACTTAGCCACCCTTGGGAATCCCTGACGCAGCTCATCAAAGTGTTTATTAAATTCTTCAACACGGTATGCTTCTGCTGCTCTTTTATATATTCCAATTGAAGCACCACTTTTGAAGCAGTGCCTAATATTCATTGAAACATGCCAAAAATATGCTAAATGCTTTGCCAAAGGATAAATACTCCTTATTGCATATTTGATGCTTTGATTTCTATTAGAGATGAAACACAACTCTGGTTCGTCAGGGACTAACTCCTTTAACTTCTCCAAGAACCAAGCCTATTATGCATTGTTCTCACTATCAACCACCCCTAAGCAATCAGGTACGAGTAATACTCACTATCTTGCGTAGCTGCAATCACTATTAGAAAACAAGGTTTTCGCGAATAATTAAACAGTCGCGGAAGAGGAAAATTCAGTCGCGAATAGCTATCAGCGACTGAAAATTTCAATTGCCAGTCAGTTGCAGATCTTTAGTCGCAGATAAGGAATCCGCGACTGAAAATTTTCACTCGCGGATAACCGAGATCATCAGCGATTGATATATCACTTGCCTTCCCGACACCGGTAAAATAGACCGGCGGCCTTATCCACGAGTGACTTATCTGCGAGTGATAATTCAGTCGCGGATAAGTCTTGACCCTTATCCGAGAGTGATAGATCACTCGCGGAAAATGTATTTTTTTTAAATACAGCTTTTTATTATTTTTAATTTAATTTTAAATTTTAATTAATATTTTTTTTAACAAAATTATGTAATATAATAATAAAACGCTCTAATGCATATAAAAAAAAAGCAATCCAAATACATAAAATAAACACACTAATAGTTCGAGTATTATAAAAATATAAAAGTGTTAACAACTAAACTAGAAAGTCTGAAAGGTAGCTCTAATCCTCGTGCAAATCCTGGGTGCTGGAGTCTAGCGTATCAGGCTGTCAAGTGCCGCTGCTGGTCGCGCCATCAGTAGGTAGCCTGGTACTATCGTGTATGTTCGAGAACGTGCCACACAGGAACTCCATCAACTTCTCGAAGTTCCTGTTACTCGCCTGTCATCTTTCTTCCCCGTAACGCTCTGACTCCATCAATCGTTGTTGAGTTTCTCTTAGTTGTTGCGTGACCTCGGTGAGCTATTCCCGAAGAATGTTGTTTTTTGACAGTCCAGACTACTCCTGTGCTAACGTCAATGCCACACAATCCTTCTTCTTCAGGACTGACCCAGATCCGGCCACCCAGCTAGACTTCGCTATCTTGTCTTTCCTGCAGACGCTCCTAATAACGTCGGCCTCCAACTCATGACGTTGCTCCTAGTTCAACAGTGTCTCAGCTGGCACTTGAGAAAGACGCTCATCACGTTGAGTAATAATTTGCTCCTTCAAAGCTAGGTTCATTCGCGAAGCGAAATACCCAGTATGGGTGTCGAATCCTGTCCTGGTCCCGAAGCCAGGCAAAAAATAGAGATGCTGTGTGGACTTCACCAACCTCAACGAAGCTTGTCCGAAGGACAGCTTCCATATGCCCCGAATCGACTAGATTATTGACGCGACAGCGGGTCATGAACTTCTCAGCTTCATGGATGCGTATTCGGGGTACAACTAGATCCCTATGTTTCATTGAGACGAAGAACACACTGCATTCATTATTGATCGCGGGCTTTAGTGCTACAAAGTCATGCCTTTCGGTTTGAAAAATACAAGGGCAATATATCTAAGGTTAGTGAATAAGATTATTGCGGAGCTGCTGGGAGTCTCGATGGAAATATACATCGTTGACATGCTGGTCAAAAGTGCGAACGCTCAGGATCATGTTATGCACTTAGACCAGACCTTCTCTATTCTTCGACAAACTAACATGATCCTCAATCCGAATAAGTGCACCTTCGCGGTTAAAGCCGGAAAGTTCTTGGGCTTCATGTTGAGTCAGCTAGGAATCGAGGCTATCCCAGAGAAAATCCAAGCTATCCTCGACATGGAGTCCCCTCAAAAAGGGAAAGAAGTCCAAAAACTCACGGGGTGCATCGCCACATTGAACAGATTTGTCTCTCGGTCAACTGACAAGTGTCTCCACTTCTTCAACGTTCTCCGGGGCAGTAAGGAGTTTGTTTGGATCGAGGAATGTGAACGAGCTTTTCAAGAGCTCAAGTCTACCTTGGGCACGCTCCGATTCTGGCGAAGCCATTATCGAGGGAAAAGCTCTTCACTTACTTTGCAGTTTCAGAGCATGCAGTCAGTTCAGTGCTCGTCAAGGAAGTTGCTGGAGTACAAGTGCCGGTGTATTACATCAGCAAGCGCCTCCTCGACGCTAAAATTAGCTATCCTGAGTTAGAACGACTCGCCCTCGCTCTTATCGTCTCGACTAGAAAGCTCTGCCATTACTTCCTGGTTCATCCGGTGATCGTTTTCACTAATCACCCGATGAAGTAAGTCTGTTCAGACCACATGCCTCAGGTAGACTTGTGAAATGGGCAATTGAGTTAACGCAGTTCGACATCATATATCAACCACGAACCGCGATCAAGGGTCAAGCCCTAGCGGACTTCATTGCTTAGTTCACCTTTCCTTCGAAGGAGGATCGAGATCGGCAAATGGATCTCCCGAAGTGGAAACTGTTTGTGGATGGATCTTCGAACGAGAATGGCTCAAGATCGGGGCTCATACTGATCAGCCCTGAGAACCATCACATCAGCAGCGCCTTGCGGTTCACTTTCAAAGCCTCGAACAATGAGGCGGAGTACGAAGCGCTGCTGGCTGGCCTCAGACTCGCCAAAGAACTTCAGGTAGACTCACTTCTAATTTTTAGTGACTCAAAATCAGTAGTAAGTCAAATTTCAGGCGAGTTTCAAGCACGCGATGATAGGATGGCAGCTTGCTTGGAGAATGTCAAAGCGGAGCTTCAAAACTTCTCCAGGTATAAAGAACATCGACCACGCGGATAATTCGAACGTAGACGCTTTGGCAAAGCTGGCAACCAGTAGAGATACCGAGCTTCTTCGCCTAGTCTTGGACAAAATCATCCCCGAGCCAAGTATTGCAAAGTGAGACTTGATGGAAGCGATCGATTCAGAACCTTCGTGGATAGACGAAATCGTCGTTTACTTGAAGGAGGATAAGCTGCCCGAAGATCGAGAACAGGCCCGGAGGGTCAAGTACCATGCTGAATATTATTTACTGCTGAATGATAAGTTATACAAGAGAGGAGTTTCAACACCGCTACTTCGATGCCTCGATGATAAGGAAGCCAAAGAAGTCCTTAGCAAGATCCACGATGGAGTCTGTGGAAATCACGCAGGGGGGCAATCCCTTGCACGCAAGGCTTTGTTGCAGGGATTCTTTTGGCCCACTATGGAGCAAGATGCCGCCAATTATGCGAAGAAATGTGATAAGTACCAGAGGTACTCCGCACTTATCTAGGCTCATCCAGAGCGGCTCACGGTTATCTTCTGTCCGTGGCCCTTCGCGAAGTGAGGAATCGACATCATCGGTTCTCTGCCCACGGCGCCTGGAGGGCTCAAATTCATCGTCGTGGTAGTAGACTACTTCACCAAATGGGCCGAGACTATTTCTTTATCAACTATCACCGAGAAGAACCTGACGAAGTTCATCTGCGAGCACATTATATACAGGTTCGGGATACCTCACTCCTTGGTTTCGGACAACGCTCTTCAGTTCGATAATCAAGCGGTGAGTAATCTTTGTGATCAGTTCAGCATCAACAAAGACTTCTCAGCACCATATCATCCATAGAGTAATGGCCAGGTCAAGGCTGTCAACAAGATCATCAAGGTTACCTTGAACAGACGTCTTGATACACTCAAAGGACGATTGGCCGCGGAGCTGCCTCTAGTTCTTTAGAGTTATCGCACCACAGCTGGAACAGCCGCTAGGAAAACTCCTTTCTCCATGGCATATAGCAGCGAAGCGATGATTCCCGCAGAAGTTAAAGTCCCTTTTGTTTCGATATGAAAATTTCGACGAAGAAACTAACACTTCACTCTTGGCCATGGAGAGAGATATGATCAAGGAACGAAGAGAAGTCGCGAGGATCCGAATGAAATCCCAGAAGCAGCGCATGGCGAGGTATTACAACTCCAAGATGAGGGAAAGAAAGTTTAAGGTCGGGGATACCGTCCTTAGAAAAGTATTTCAAAATACCAAAGAGCCAGGAGCTAGAACACTCGGATATTCATGGGAGGGACCCTACCAGATCACCGAGGTACTACAATCAGGTGCATACCGACTTGCAGATCTCGCTGGAGTACCGATCAGACATCTTTGAAATGCGAAGCATCTCAAGAAGTATTACTAGTAGGCTCACCTCGTTTGTAACTTATTTTTCCTCTTGTATTATTTCTCTTGTAATTCAGCAATTATTAATGAAAATTCAGCATATTTGGTACCAAATTTATAAGCAATTATTTATTCTCGTAAAAAAAAAAAGTCTGCGAAGTAGAATGTAAACTCGGTGTATAAAGGAATGAATCGTGAAGCGGATGATTCCTAGAAACACTACCCTCGACTGTCTCCTTGACCGCAACAGCGCTCAAGAGGACAGGAGGCATCCGGGGTACTAGAAAGAAATAGGTGCGCCCTATAGGTACGTCAAAGACGTGCGAGGCTAGAATGCTTAGTCCGGAGGGTTTATGTAGGCTTCAATCGTTGAAGCTTCTTGCTACAAAGATTTTTCTTGTCAGGTTTAAACATGTTCGGGGATCAACTTGGGAAGCATTTGACTGATTTTCTCCTAAAACCATTCTAGACTTCGAAGAAGGTAGAAGACCTAGGTATGCTTAAAGGGTGAACCCCGAGGTATGAAAAACTTAGGAAAATTTTGAAAAAATTGGACTAAGTTTGATTACTAAAGCATAAAAGTAAAGAGGCCACGCTCTATTCAGAAGCATCGAGGACCGATGCGAGTAATGTGATGTTTAAAAATTTTATCCATTATTAGATTTGGCCAAGATTTTCCTTCGAACAAGGAGCTTGGTTCGGGATAATCCTTCCGAGATGGAAGAACCCAAAGTAATTTAGAATGTCTGTCGCAGAAAAGTATGTTCAAATTACGGTCTAATTAATCGCTTAATTTGTTTTAATTAAGACCCTTGGAGAGGGCATACTTCAGATTAGTTGTAATCCTCAAAGAAGACAACTTTTATTTACGTGATTGATCCTGAAGGGGTGATCATGTTAGCCAAGGAAAATAAGTAGAAAATAAAATTAGGAGTTGCGAAGAAATAAATACTTAGATAATTCTGTGAAAACAAAATTGTTTTATTGATATAATCGGGAGATTACAAAAAGCAGGCATCTTAGAGACCCCAAGGCAAAAAGATACAAAAAGTGGAGGAGACGGTTACTGGTACAGACGTGGGAATGGACGTTTAACTTCCTCGAGAGCGTTCCATTAGGGATGAAGAGCTTCAAGCTTATCCAGCACCCTATTAGCGCCCGCGAGGTAGCTTGCTGCATCTCGACCTGGAAGCCAGTGCATCAGTTAAAGTCTGAGACCCATTGTTGTCTCTTTGATTCAACAAAGCTCTCGAAGATAGGGCTCTTCTTAAAGTCCGCTACAGTAGTGTAGATCTTAGCCCTAGCCTCGTTTAGTTCAGCTTCGGTCTTGCTTAGCTCGATTTTAGCTTCTTTGAGCTCACCCTCGAGCGCTTCAATCATATTCTCTGTCGACTCTCAGCCCCTTCTCCTCATTGATTGCCAGTTTAAGAGCGACCTTCCCAGATTGAAGGTCCTCTTTATGAACCCGGCGCTCCTCTTCGAGGATCCTCCATGCCTCATTGCGGGATGCCCTTTCCTTATGCAACTCCTCCCAAAGTTTGGCCACTTCTTCATCATGACTCTTTCTAAACTCCGCTGTTTGCCTAAGGCTGTTGGTTGCCAGCTCCATCATTTCAGATGAAATATCTGCCCTGGAAAAGGCTTCCTTGAGCTCGGCAACCAGCTTCTTGTTATCGTCGTGGAGGTGGAGTAGGGCTTCTTGACCCATAGAAAAGACGGCCTCTGTTCTTTGGGAGTAAATAAAATTCACGAAGAGAGCCTACGTCATTTACGAAGGTTAGGATCAAGAAGATAAAACAGAAATGTTGAAAGAAGAAGTCTTATCCTCGAAAACATCCTCATGCCTTCTCGATTGCCGGCTTGGAGCGGCTCCTCAGACAATTCCGTGGAGTTTTCCTCAGACCAGATTCCAGCATCGAAACAAGACCCGTAATCCAAGTAAACGACCACGAAGGATTGAAAGATCCCTCACCATAAGGGGCCCTAGCGGGAGGAACCGCGAAGTCATCCAATGAATCCTTGGGGATTTCCGTGAAGTCCCTCTTCGAGGTGTCTCCAGCCGGTGACTTTGAGGTCGACGGAGCCGTCTCCTCACGTTGAATGTTACTCTCCTCCGAGAACGGAGTTCCCGAAGGAGGAGTACCTTCCATAGGCTTTTTTTCCTTGTCCCTGTCCCCGATGGAAGGTTCGAGAACAGGAGTACTCTGGGCCGCGACTCATCTGCAACATCACAATACAACGGGTTAGTATTTGAAATTTTTTCTGAGTATAAAATGTCGAGTAACTGTTCTGTAGGTAGTCAACTTACCATCCTCGAGGATGATAGGTGCTGAATGCGCCAACCCAGGCGTAGCTTGAGTCGGCACCGAAGCAGGCGAAGCCGGCTTTGGTGGAGCGTCTAACTCCGAAGGAGTTAGATTTGCATGCTCTTCTGCAAGAAAGTCCTCGACACTCAAGAGAGCATCTTCCACCAAGGCCGTAGGAGGAATCGGTGTAGCCGAGGTATCTTCTTCGCAAAATATATCCTCCGCAACCTTCAGAGCCTCCCGGGCAACTTCATCAAATGCACTCCCTCGGGAGCTGTCATCGAGGAAGTCTTCAGGGGCGCCTGTAATTTCTTAGGCTCGGGATCGACCCAATTTTGGAGAGCCAGAACATCCTCATTCCCGAAGGGAGGAGGATCGGATAGTGTTGTCTTCGAAGGAGTTGGCCTTGACTCTTTAGTCTTTATCTTTTTCTTCTTCTTTAGAGGTACCGGGGAAGGTTCTTCCTTGACTTCATCTATCGTAGATAGAACTGCGGTGGCTGTGGGCTATGATGATGCTGGCCCCTTTGGAGAAGAGGTAGCATTCTCTCTTTTTTTGTGCCCCAGAAAGAGCAGACTTCTTCAGAGAAGAAGCATCGCCTCTTTCGGCCAATGCCGAAGAAGCCCCAGCCGCGGGTTTGGATTTCTTCAGGGCCGGCTTGTATGCACGGAGTTGGTCCGGGTCCAACACCCGTACTTAACTAGATTGTCCTTATTGATGAGAACCCTGACATCTCTGTACTCCTCTGGATAGACAAGGGCCTCTAGAATCCTCTGCCGTTGATCCCCGGACACAGGAGATCGGACAAACGACTCTGCATTCAACCAAGAGGAAGTTAGTCGAGGAAAAATAAAGACAGGAAAGAAAAAAGAGATTTTTATGAGATTCACCTGGGACACTATAGTTCCTGGGATGCTCTTGGCTCTCGTGACGGAACTAAATAGGTCGAAGTTACCCCCGACCCAAAAGTTCTTGTCTTTCCATCATTCGCAGGAGGATGACAAGATTCTCACACGGAGCCAAGAAGAAGTAGCCGATCTCGGACTTCTTTGAGGAAGGCTTGTAGATGAAGCAGACCTCCTCCACGGAAAGGTCAACCTCGAATAGCTTCCTCCAAAGAATGTGCATCCTCTCCAATATCTTGCAGGCCTTCAGATTTAACTGACTCGGGGAAAGGCCAAAGTGTGCAAGTACTCCCAGAACCAGGGGATGCAAAGGCAGACAGGCACCGTGCTTCATGATGGCCTTATTGAAGGCCACTAGCAGATATGGGGGGCGGTTTGAGTGTTCCTCCGCGGTCATTGCCCTAGTTGTTATGTCCGCGGGTAAGTGGAATTTTTCCCACAGGTGTTTCATGTCGTTCTCTAAGCACGTGGAAACCCTAAACTCCGTCACAATAGACGGCGAGGGCACGATGAGAATTGGCTCATCTGCCACGATGGTCGTTGTACCAGGAAGAGGCTGTGGAGAAGCCGTGGCCTGGGGTTGGCCTCGGTAACCCGCGAGCGAAGGCTGAGGAGTCTGGCTGTGAAGAGGTGACACCGGATAGCCGCGAAGCATGGCCGTCATTTGGGTCGATCGTTGGAGTCGATTGAGCAACAAAGGCCTTCCTAGGCCTTCTTTTCTTTTCCTGTTCCACTGTCGAAGGAGGTGGATGGGCCAAAGAAGATTCAATCTCCGCCTCTAGAGACGACAGAGAAGCCGTTGGCAGAGTCACTGGCAATGGCTCCGAGTGCTCGGATAGAGGAGCCGACCCAAATCGAGCCTTAGAGGAAGACGATGCAGAATTTTCAGATATTTTACCGTAAAGAAAAATGCGACAATGTCATTATCTCGAAACCCCCAAAAATTACCCTAAAACCCTAAACCATTCGAAGAATGGGGTCTGAAGATAAGTCCGGAAGACTTACCAGAAAGTTGGAAGAGATGTGTGGTCGAAGATCGGACTGGCTTTCCGACGTAGGGTCCGAAGGAATCAAATGAGATCTTTGAAATCTTTAAGAACTCGAAGAGTTAGGAAGTTTCAAAAATTGGCGAATTCGGAGAGTTTGAAAAGTTCATAGAGAGAGAAAGAAGAAGAAATTTATAGGTATAGAGGAAGGCAAAGAGGCGATTCCTCATTCGCACCCTTTCACCTCCTCCCCTGATCGGAAATTTGGAACGTCAGATCCGAATCTCTTCCTTATCATCTGAGGGTCAGGGATTTTCAAAGAAAATCTCATGATGGCTTGACGTCCGCAAATCCCTTTGAAACGGTAGGAATCTCCCAAGAGATGTCAGAGCATTTAATGCCCGTCCATCAAGGAGCGCATCTCTTTTGAAGGGAAACTTTCAAAGGAAGAAATCCCAAAGGACACGTTTCGTATATTCGGGATTAGGGGGCAGATGTTATCAGTGATTTTTCGTTCGCGAGTGTATCTTCGGGGGTGAAGTCCCAGAAGCACAGTTAAAGCGAGCCCAAGCCCCTGATCCCAATAAAAAAGAAATGCCATGTCATCATAGGAACTTTTTCCGGACGAAGATGAGGCAAGGATCATCAAAGATGATCCTCGATTCTTCACCCACAAAGATAAGCCAGAGAAACACCACCGAAGGTGATGTTGATTGTATGGCAAGACCTTTAGAGAAGGATTGACGAATGGGAAAGTCGCAGATCATCGAAAATGATCCACCCCCGCGAAGCTAGCCTCGGAGAGGAAGTAAGAACTTCACTCAAGACGAAGCGCTAGACCCGCGAAGCTGGTGACCCCCGATCGAAGATGAAGTCCATGCGTGGTAGTTTAGGTCTTAGCTTCAGTTCCGTTTTCTGGCCCCGATCGTGGGACATTATGTAACTGATCCTATAAGACTCGCGATAGATATAACCGTTAGGTTATTTATTTACCGAGTCTTATGGGAGAAATAACCGCATAATAACTGTACATTTAATTTGTTAATTAATCTCGAGATTTAAGGGATCGTGCGTTACTTTTCCTTCTCCAGATCTGAACCCCTCAACTATAAAAAGGGAAAGATAGGGACCGGAGAAGAGGTTGGTTGGTTAAAATTCCAATTTTATAATAGAATTCTAAGTGGACGTAAGCTATTACTCCGAATGAGGGCTGAACCACTATAAAATTGTGTGTGTCTTTTCACTTTTTCCAACTAAATATTCACTGTTCATTGCCACATCACTTTCAGAGGTGTTAATCACGGTGTTGGTTTAAATTCACACCAAAAATAATAATATATTACCTTGGCTTGTTCTACAACCCATCGATCGCACAAGTGGTTCCAGTCGGTCACGCAACGGACGTTACTAGGTGGTCCAGCTCGAGCCCTGTCCAGATCTTTATCACCGGCTTCATTTATCCTGTTATTCTTCATATCATTCCTTGTGCGCGTCCAGGTCGTGTGTAATTGGATGTCCATGACGAGCATAAACCTAGGGTTGTCGATAAAAATAACAAATCTCGCTTGAAAAAATAATGCATGCTATTAAATTTATCACAATTAAAAATAAATAAATTTAGTCAATTATAATTTATGCTACTTACATCTAGGCGATGAATCATCTACGCCTTGACATCGAGTGGCACAGCCCTCCAGAAATGGTACTGTATCGGGCAATCTCGCCGGACGACAATGCCGCATTAAGTCGCAAACCACACTGCTGATTGACTGACGAACTTCAGTGTGTGCTCGTCTGGTAGAAGCGTAATACGTGAACTGGGGGGAGCCTTAACTAGATCTGCTACATCCTGGCGGTTCACATTTGGACCACGTCTTCTTGAAGCGTCGGTAAAATCATTTAAACATATAATTGTTAAAACATTAATTTTAAATACATCATACACATTGTAAAGAATTTTGTATGTACTAGTACTCTCAAGCTCGGTCGAATCCCGTCGAACAAGTCGGTGACGTAGTTGTCTAAGCTCCCGAGCTAAAGTAGACGACAAAGAAGAGTCGGTGCCGCATCCTGACGGAAGAAACGATGGGCGTGTAGGATCGTCGCCAGATCCGCCTCCAGCAGCGGCGTTGGCCATACATACAATCAGAAACAATAACATAGTGACCTGCAACTAATTATTAAAAAAAACATTACAATACAACTTATAGTGTATTTAATTTTTAGAATAATTTATTTAATTTTTAGAAATTTTTAGAATAATTTATTTAATTTTTAGAATTATTTATTTAATTTTTAGTTAAGAATAATTTATTGAATTTTTAGTAATTTATTTTATTTTTAAAATAATTTATTTTATTTTTAGTAATTTATTTATTTCTTAGAATAATTTATTTAATTTTAGTCATTTTTAGGATATTAATTGACTTCTTATAATATTTTTATTTAATTTGTAGTTATTATATAATATGTTATTAATTAATCGTTATTTCGTATTTAATTATTATTAAAATTGTATTTATGTAATTTTTATATATTTTGAGATTATTAACAAATCTAACTAATAATAATAATTAACAAATAATAAAATAAATTAAATAATAACAACATTTAAAAAATAAATAAAATATTTGTAAAATAAATTTACCGGCGAGTGAAACAACGGACGGCGGCAGAGCTCTAGGAGCACAGCGGCGCAGTGGCAGCGAGAGAGCGGTGGAAGTGGCGTTGGTGTGGGCCCGGGGAAGCGGCGTCAGCGTGGGGGGATCGCGGGGGCTCCGGGGGCTCGGGGGCGCGGAGGCGCGGGGGCGAGGTGGCGGGGGACGCCTGGGCTCGGGGGCGTGACAGCGGCAGACGGCATCGGCTGGGGCTCGTGGGCTCGGGGGATCGGAGAGAGAGAGAGAGAGAGAGAGAGAGAGAGAGAGAGAGAGAGAGAGAGAGAGAGAGAGAGAGAGAGAGAGAGAGAGAGAAGGAAGTTATTATCGCGGCGAATAATCTGGCTCGGGATCCGGTCACGACAATTATAACATTATCCGCGACTGAAATTTCACTCGCAGAAAGTGATATCCGCGAGTGAATTTTCAGTCGCAAAGCATGATGTGAAAGACAAAAAGATCGCGTCTTTTTCGTTGCCAAAGGTTATCCGCGACTAAAATATAGCTCGCGGATAGCACTTTCCGCGAGTGACATTTTAGTAGTGGATAATTTTAGGGTTGGCGAGAAATTTTGGTGCTGGAAATTATAAATCAACGGGGTTTTTTTCTGGCCGTAACATATTCGCGATTGATCTGTCAGTCGCAAATCAGTCGCGGATATTGCCGCCAAACTGCACGAATTTTTTCCACTATCCACCATTGACAAATCAGTCGCGGATAGTTGCCAGCAATTCGCGCGAATTTTCCCCTCCACTTTTTAACTATCCGCGATTGATTTTTTTTGTAAATCTGTCGCGGATAGTCTTACAAAAATTCCCAGTTTCGAAAGCCTTTCCGCGACTGATTATTTCCAAAATCAGTCACGAAAAGTCGTTTTCCGTGAGTAATTCGATCAGTCGCAGATAGGTGTACTCGTGGATTACCTGTTTCTAGTAGTGAACAAGTAATACTCATTTGTGCTGGGTTTTGATCCACGCTCCATCTACACTGATAGCTTTTCTCATGAATCTGAACCCTTTGATTGTCGCTCCTAAAGCCATAAAGAAGTACTTGAACTTATTATCAGAATCTAATTCAATATGGGTGATTGTGTCTTGATTGACTTCTTTTAAAACATGACAATAAGAGGGAAGCATGGCAAAACTGTGTTTAGGCGTCCCTCTGATGAGATTTTGTGCAAATTTCTTGCCTCCCACACCTTTAAGTAACTACATTGAACTTTTAGCTCACGTACATATCTCATGAGAACTTTTACTTTGGGTGTTTCTTTGATGTTCGTGAAGTGTCCCTCCATGCGAGCACCATTAATATGATTGGATGCTTGTCTATGGTGGATTGATCGGTTCATTAATGTACAAGAGTAGAAACTATTGTATTGACGAATAACAACGAAATTTGAGTTAGGCATTTTCCTAGCACATAATCGCTATAAGCATTTATCATCAACACAGCTAACTTCCTTCAATGTTTTTGTTGATTTATGCGTCTTAATTTCAAACTTCCCATTAATGGCAGTAAGGCTTAGCTTTAAATTCAAATCTTCTTTGCTCTCAAAGTGTTGACCCAAAGAAAAATCACATCTATCATGCCTACCATTACCAGAGGAATAAGACCAAAAAATATTTTCTTTAGACCGATCAAATTGTTGAGATGTAGTATTTTGATCATCTACAAACACATTATCAACTTGCTGAGGCATGCTATCATTTCCTTTACATGAAATCCATCACCCGGAGTTCGATCAGATAAGTTGGTCGGAGTAGGATTAGAGCATATCCCTTTATTGTTATCCCTGCTAGCTCCGCATATGTGTGACGGATGGTCAATTGGATTAACTCCGCATATTTGCAACAAATTTTGAGAAGCCTCGTTTTGAACATTATCATTCTCTAAAATGTGAAGTCCAAAATAATCGTCGACAAAACAACTCCCACAAGCATCAAAATTGATACCATCATCGTCTTTAGCAATACATATTTCTTTACCTTTCCTCGATTCAAGTATAACGTGTATAGTAATTTCATTTTGATCTTCATAGAGACTTAAGAGGTTAGAGACATCATCATCATCACAAATAAGGATTGGACTACTATGTTTATTCCGCTTACTTATAGCCTTATGTGTAATCCTAAGTGAATACCTACTTTCCTTTGTGCCTGTTCTCTTGTAAATTGTCTCCAACAAATCCAAAAACTTAATGCTTCTATCGCCCATGAAGCCCCTTGCTAAACCACTTCCAATCCATTCCCAACAACCGTTCCAGTTTTTTCACTTCCCATTGTATTACAAATACACAAATATACGGCCCATACTTGAAAAATTTAGAATAATTACTTAAAATTCTTAAAAGTACAACAAAAATTATAGTTGCGCGACCAATAAACTATAGATGCGCGACCGATAAAATATAGATGTGCGACCAATAAAGAATAACGATGCGACTATTAAATATAGATGCGCGACCAATAAAGAATAATTGTGCGACCATTTTTACTATAGCGCGACCAATAAAATATAACTGCGCGACTATAAATATCCACTTTTAGTCGCGCGGTCACAAACTCAGATCTAAACTAGGTGAGTAAAAACTTCATTGTTTCCCTCTCAAACTCAATTATTTCTCATACAGAAGTGAATGTAAGATTTAGCAAAAGGAAGATAAATAATTAAAGACTCCCCACGATTAAAACAAAAGATGAATGTAAGATTTAGCTTTACCTTCAACAACCTGAAAGTTTCTTCTTTGCACTAAATGAGATAAAAGGTCTTTACTTCCTCTTCTTTGCACGTGACAGGTTCTTTTGCTAGTGAGGGGACTTGGGGAGGGTTGGGGTTTTTTTTTTTTTCGATGAGCAAATTGCGAGAAGCAGAGAGGGGAGGAGGGGACATGAATCTAGTTAGTTGGGCTCATTAACTAAACGACTAAGACTCAACTAATGACCATTTTTAATAACTTTAATAAAAAGAGGTTACCCTGCAAATAGAAATATTTGAAAATCTATTTTAATAATTTAAATATCTCTTTAAGTTAGTTTGCGAATGGACTCGATTTCTAATGCTAACTAGTTTTATGAACGCGTTTCGCGCGTAGAAGGCCCACATCAATTTTATTTTATGGATTCATTTTCTAACAATTCAAATTTTGAATAAAAACAAGAAAGAAAATAAATGAGATAACATTAAATGAATGTCAAATTAAAATATTGACAAAAATTAAACAAAAAATGTTCACCTAGTAAAAAAAAGTATTAATATAATGAGTGAAATATTGAAAAAAAAAACTTATCCTATTGTGGTGGAAAAAACTAACTTCACCACTGTAAAAAAAAAAAAAAAAGACAAACACACTAAAAAAAAGTAGAAAATAAAAAATTGAGGGTTAATTTGATAAATTGCACGGGACACCTTATAAATTTTGTCCAACACATAAAGTAAAAATAAAAATAAAATAAAGAAACAAGTAAAATGTCATTTCTACTAAAAAAATATGATATAGTGAGTGTCAAAAGATTAAGAAAAAATAAATTAAATTAAATAAAAGAATAAAAAATTTTCCAAGATCATTACAGCGAAAGAAATTTATTAAAACGGTTAAAAAAGTAAGAAACAAAAGAGCGGAGATGAGAGAGAATGCGAGATATTGCAAATGAACCCCTTAAAATTTGTAAAATAAAAATTCAAATTTTGCAAATATCCTCCTCAAAACAAGCCCTTCTCCAAATTTTTCCTGGAAAAAAAATCATGAAAAAAAAAGTTTTTAAACCCTAAATCCTAAAAAAAAAAAAAAAAAAAATTAAACCCTAAAAAAAACGAATGACAATTTTTTAAATGCAATGAGAGAAAAAAAAATTATCTGAAAGTGAAGAAATAGTATAAAATTAAGGGTCAATTAGGTAAATAGTCAATTTGGACCGTGTTTTTAAAAAATAGTCACAGTTTCAAAAAATTTAAAAACTAGTCATAAAACATAGAAGAAATTTCTGACAATAACAAAAATACACATAAAATTACTGTCAGAAATTTCTGACATGACTAGTTTTTAAATTTTTTGAAACTGTTGCTATTTTTCAAAATTATTTTTTAAACAGTTGCTATTTTCTAAAAGTTTTCTAAAAATAACTAAACATGGAAATATTGAAAATATTATACAAAAGAACGATAAGAATGTTTAGAAATATCTTCCAAAATTACTCCGTCCCTTTTATTATATGACAGAGACACAAAGTGTGTGATGCAAAATTGCTTCTTTCTTTTTTTTTTTCACCAAAAGAAATATATTTCAGTAAAATATGTATTATAAGCGGCATCCCACATTGTAATACGAGTACTATTTTCTTTAAGGAATTTTTTTAAACAAAAAGACAATAAAATTTGGTAGAAAATATGAAATCAATTACAATAAAGACGGTGTGTTTAGTGCAATGAGATAAGATTGGATTGTATAAAACTTGTTTCATGTGATTTGATATGATAGAATTAATTGAATTATATTTAATGTTATGATGTGTTTGGTAACATATTAGGTTAGATTATAATTACATTTTTTAAAAATCAAATAAAGAGTAAGTGCACAATTCATATTTAATATTTTTTACATTTAAATTTAATTTTGAAACAAATAGAAAACTAGTTTTCTAACGAGCAGAAAGCCCGCGCGTTGCTGCGGGTTTTTTCTTTCTTTCTTTTTTTTTAGAATCGAAGAATAAGAAATATAAAACATTTCCAAAGAACAAATCAATGGAGTATAAAATTTATATATAAATATTATGTTTGCTATTTTTTTGTAATGATGTGTTTTATACACATTCTCAAAAAAGTAGATAATATACTTAATTTAGTTAATATACACACACATATTTTAATATATATATATATATATATATCTAACTATATATAATTTGCCAAACATTCGTTAGTGGGTTTCGTCACGTTTTTTCAAAGCGGTTTCCTGCGCAGACCACGGTCCGCGCGACCTTCGGTGGTTGACCGACTCCGCGATGGATCAGCTACCACTGCCACCAGCAGGCAGACCCTGGTATCCTAGGATTTCTCACCCGCGGAGATTGAGCGTCTCTGGGGACTCCTCGACGGGACAGCCCACGAAGGAATTCTAGATGGGGATTTCACTCCCCTTACTGAAGACCTTCTCAATGCCCCCATCCCCGAACGTCTCAGGCTGCCGAAGGTAAGCCTGTTCGATGGAATCGGGGATCCTTCTGACCACTTGGGGATTTACTCCTCGTGGCCCATGCTTATGGCTACTCTGATGCCATTAAGTGCTGTCTGTTTGATACCACCCTCTCGGGCGAAGCACGTAGGTGGTGGTACTGACTCCCAGCCGACTCCATCGCGAGTTGGCAAGACTTGAGGGCGAAGTTTGCCTCAGAGTTCTTGGGGGGCCGGAGGCACCTCAAGAATCTAGCATACCTCTCCCGAGTCAAACAGAGGGACGATGTGACCCCCTATGCCTGGCTAAAGAGATTCACCAAGGCCAAGGTGGACGTAGGGCATCTTTCTAACGATGCCCTACTATTGGCCACGAGCTCCGCAGTTTCCAAAGATACGCCATTCGCGTTTTCTATCAACAAGAAACCGCCGCGGAAGTATTCTGATTTCCTAAAGTGGGGTAAGAATTATATCAACGCTGAGGCCTTAACTTAAAAGAAGTCTGGGGCCGCAAAGACTTCCAGAGAAAACCCCGAAAGGGATCAACGAAAAGAGAAGAAGAGACCTGCAGAGACTCCCGCAGGACGAAGCCAGCAACCTCGTATGGATAAGAGGCCTCACAATTTAGGTTTGGGATACGAGGCGGCCCGAGCTCGTAAGCAATGGTACGGCAAGTACCACGAGCTTACCGCCTCAATTGAAGAAAGACTTCCAGAGAAAACCCCGAAGGGGATCGACGAAAAGAGAAGAAGAGACATACAGAGACTCCTGCAGGTCGAAGCCAGCAAAACCGCGAGGATAAGAGGCCTCGCGATTTAGGTTCGGGATACGAGGCGGCCCGAGCTCGTAAACAACGATACGACAAGTACCACGAGCTTACCGCCTCAATTGAGGAAATATTCATCAACTCGCGGAGCAAGGTTGACTTCCGACCCCCGCTGCCAATAAAGGGGAAGATCCCAGATAAGCACAAAGATAAGTTCTGCTTGTTCCATAACGCTAACGGTCACACAACCGCAACGTGCTTCTACCTGAAGGATAAGATAGAATATCTCATCCGTCGAGGAAAGCTCGCGGGATACTGCTAAGACGTAGACCGCGAAACGAGAAACTCGTCTAACCGAGAGATCGAGGGCGAGATCCACACGATCGCGGGAGGCCTATATATTAGGGGGGCATTCTCAGCGATCGATGAAGAACTATGCCTGGGAGGTACGACATAAGCCTTTCAGAGTGGTTTTTCAGGTCGTTAAGGAAACTTTGCGACTCCTACGAAATACCGCGAACGAACTCTCATTCACGGAAGTGGATGCCGAAGATGTCCGATTTCTGCACCACAATCCCCTGGTCATATCCGCAATGATCGAGAACCATCTGGTCCACCGTTGCCTAGTTGACGATGGTAGTTCGGTGGACATCCTATATTTGGACGTCCTCAAGAAGATGAGGATCAGTCCCCAGAGCCTACGAGCAGCTGCGAGTCCGCTCCACGACTTTACAAGAGATTCTATCTTCTCAGAGGGAAGTATAGAATTGGCAGTTTCGTTTGACGAAAAGCCAAAGAGATCGACCACTATGTCCAACTTCATGATGGTCAAGGGTAGATCTTCTTACAACGCCATCATCGGACGTCCTACCCTAATGGCCATGAAGGCAGTCACTTCAATGTACCATCTCTGCCTAAAGTTTCCCACACCTCGCGGCATCGGAGTCGTCCCGGTAAATCAGTACGAAGCTCAGATGTATTACACAACGAGCATAAGATCGGATAGTCGGGAAAGCAGATTTGGCCTAAGAAGCCTTCACCATCGGGGTACCCGAGATCCAGTACGAACTGGACCCCCGACTGCCGCTCCAATAATAATCAACTGGCCAGGTTGAAGACACGGAGGAAATAGGCATTGATAACCTCGACCTAACGCGGGAAGTCAAGATTGGGACTTCTCTAAGTCCTGAAGTGTGAGAGGCTATTGTCACCTGTCTTCGTCGTAATCAAGACGTGTTTGCATAGAGTCACAGCGATATGAAGGGGATAAACCCCGAGCTAATGTGCTATCGTCTCAATATTGATCATCGGGTCCCGATCTGATGACAGAAGAAGAGACCACTCGATCCCGAAAGAGCCCAAGCGCTTAAATACGAAGTCGATAAGCTAATCAGGACAGGGTTCATTTGCTAAGCGAAGTACCCAGTTTGGGTCTCGAATTCCGTATTGGTCCTGAAGCAAGACGGAAGATGGAGATGCTGCATGGATTTCACCAACCTCAATGAAGCGTGCCCGAAGGACAACTTTCTGGTGCCCCCAATCGATCAGATGGTTGATGCAACCGCGGGCCATGAACTTCTTAGCTTCATGAATGCATATTCGGGGTACAACCATATCCCTATATTCCATCGGGACGAGGAACACACTGCGTTCATTACCGATCGTAGACTTTACTGCTATAAAGTCATGTCCTTCGGTTTGAAGAATGCAGGGGCAACTTACCAACGGTTGGTGAACAAGATCTTTACGGAGCTGCTGGGAGTCTCGATGGAGGTCTACATTGACGATATACTGGTCAAAAGGGCGAATATTGACGACCACGTTACGCACTTAGATCAGACCTTCTCTATCCTTCGACAAACCAACATGATGCTCAATCTGAAAAAGTGTACCTTTGCAATCAGAGCTGAAAAGTTCTTAGGCTTCATGGTAAGTTAGCGAGGAATCGAGGCTAACCCTGAAAAGATCCAAGTCATCCTCGACATGGAGTCCCCTCGAAGAGGGAAAGAAGTCCAGAAACTAACGGGGTGCATCGCTGCATTGAATAGGTTTGTCTCTCGATCGACCGACAAGTGTCTTCCTCTCTTCAACGTTCTCCGGGGCTATAAAGAGTTCGTCTGGATCGAGGAATGTGAACGTGCCTTCCAAGAGCTCAAAGTCTACCTTGGGCGTGCCCTACTTTTGGCGAAGCCATTATCGGAGGAGAAGCTCTTCATTTACTTGCAGTTTCAGAGCATGCAGTTAGTTTAGTACTCGTCAAGGAAGTTGCTGGAGTACAAGTACCAGTGTATTACGTCAGCAAGCACCTCCTCGATGTTGAACTCAGATATCCTGAGCTACAACGACTCGCCCTCTCTCTTATCGTCTCGACCAAGAAGCTCTGTCATTACTTCCTGGCTCATCTGGTGATTGTTTTCACTAATCACTCAATGAAACAAGTGCTATATAGACCGGAGGCCTCTGGCAGACTTGTGAAATGGGCAGTCGAGTTAACACAGCTCAACATATTTTATCAACCACGGACCGCGATCAAAGGGCAAGCCTTAGCGGACTACATTGCCGAGTTTACCTTTACTTTTAAGGAGGATTGAGATCGACAAGTGGAGCTCCCAAGGTGGAAGCTTTACGTGTATGGATCATCAAATAAGAATGGCTAAGGAGCGGGACTCATGTTGATTAGCCCCGATAATCATCGCATCAACAGTGCCTTGCGATTCACTTTTAAAGCCTCGAACAATGAGGCAGAACACGAAGCGCTATTAGCCAGCCTCAGACTCGCCAAAGAACTTCAGGTAGACTCACTACTATTCTTTAGTGACTCAAAAATAGTTGTAAGTCAAATTTCAAACGAGTTCCAAACCCACGATGATAGAATGACAGCTTACTTGGAGAAGGTTAAAGCAGAGCTTCAAAACTTCTCCAGATATGAAGCTAAGCACATCGATCGCAAAGATAATTCGAACGCGGACGCCTTGGCAAAACTAGCGACCAGTAAAGACGCCGAGCTTCTTTGCCTAGTCCCGGTCGAAATCATCCCCGAGCCAAGTATCGCGAACCAAGACTTATTAGAAGCAGTCGATTTAGAGCCTTCGTGGATGGACGAAATCATCATCTACTTGAAGAAGATAAGCTAACAGAAGATTGAGAACAGGCCCGGAGGGTTAGGTACCATGCAAAGCTACGCTGCACTTATTAGGGCTCATCTAGAGCGGCTCACGGTTATTTTCTGTCTATGGCCCTTCGCGATCTGGGAAATTGACATCATCGGTCCACAACCAACGGCACCCGGAGGGCTTAAATTTGTCGTCGTGTCAGTAGACTACTTCACCAAATGGACCGAGGCTATTCCTTTGTTAACCATCACTGAGAAGAACCTGATGAAGTTTATCTGCGAATATATCATTTACAGATTCGGGATCCCTCACTCCTTGGTTTTGGATAACGCACTTCAGTTCGACAATCAAGCTGTGAGAAATCTATGTGATCAATTCGGCATCAACAAAGACTTCTCAGCACCGTACCATCCACAAAGTAATGGTCAAGTCGAGGCCGTCAACAAGATTATCAAGGTTACCTTGAAGAGGCATCTCGACACTCTCAAAGGACGATGGGCCATGGAGCTGCCCTTAGTCCTTTGAATTTATCGCACCAAAGCCCGAACGGCCACAAGAGAAACTCCATTCTCTATGACTTATGGCACCGAAGCGATGATTCCCGCCGAAGTAAAAGTTCTTTTGTTTCGATATGAGAATTTTGACGAAGAAACTAACACTTCACTCTTAGCCGCGGAGAGAGACATGATCGAAGAACGTAGAGAATTCGTGAGGATCTGAATGGAAGCCTAGAAGCAGCGCATGGCAAGGTATTACGACTACAAGGTGAGGGAAAGAAAGTTGAAGGTCGGGGATAGCGTCCTTAGACAAGTACTTCAAAACACCAAGGAGCCCAGAGCTCGAGCACTCGGATATTCATAGGAGGGACCCTACCAGATTACTAAGGTGTTGCGATCGGGTGCATATCGACTTGCAGATCTCGCTAGAGTCCCTATCAAACATCCTTGGAATGCGGAGCATCTCAAGAAATATTACCAGCAGGCTCTCCTCGTTTGTAATCTATTTTTCTTCTTATATAAATCAATTTGTAATTTAGCGTTTATCAATGAAAGTTCGGTAAATTTGGTACCACAATTATTTTCAATCTTTTGTCCTCAATTATTTATTATGGTTAAATAAAAAAAAGTCTGCGGAGTAGACTATAAACTCGATGTATAAAGAAATGAGCCACGAAGCGAATGATTCCTAGAAACAATACCCTCGACTGTCTTCTTGACCGCAATAGCGCTCAAGACGACCGGGGTTAAATAAAAAAAAGTCTGCGGAGTAGACTATAAACTCGATGTATAAAGAAATGAGCCGCGAAGCGGATGATTCCTAGAAACAATACCCTCGACTGTCTCCTTGACCGCAATAGCGCTCAAGACGACCGGGGGGCATCCAGGGTACTATAAAGAAATAGGTGCGCCCTATAGGCACTTCGAAGACGTGCGAGGCTAGAACGCGTAAGCTTGGAGGGCTTACGTAGGCTTCAATCGTTGAAACTTCCTACCAATAAGATTTTTCTTGGCAGGTTTTTAACCTATTTGGGGATTAACTTGGGAAGGGTTTGGCTAATTTTCTCCTAGAACTATTGCATACCTCGAAGAAGATAGAAGATCTAGGTATGCTTAAAGAGGGAACCCCGAGGTATGAAAAACTTAGGAAATTTTTTTAAAAAGTGGACTAAGTTTGATTACTAAAGCATAAAAGTAAAGAGGCCACACTCTATTAAAAAGTGTCGAGGACCAACGCAAGTAATAGAGTGCTTACAAATTTCGTCGGTTGTTATATTTTACCAAGATCTTCCTTTAGAGAAGGGACTTGGATCGGGATAATCCATCGGAGAAGGAAGAACCCAAAGTAACTTGAAGCATCTTTCGAAGAAAAGTATATTCAAGTTATGGTCTAATTAATCTCTTAATTTGTTATTATTATAACCTTCGAAGAGGGCACAAATTAGATTAGTTGTGATCCTCGAAGAGGACATTACTTAATACATGATTGATCCCGAAAAGACTTGATCGTGTTAGCCAAGAGAGATTAGCTGAAGTAAAAAATTTAGAGTTTCGAGGAAATAAGCACTAAGATAATTTTTTGCGAAAACAAAAAACTAAGTTTATTGATAACATTATTATGAAGGATTATAATATAGCCTTTTGTTTTAACATTTTCAAATGTTATCTCGAATCATAAATAAAAAATGAAATTCTGATTTATTGTCCATTGCATACATTAGAAAATATACCTTGTAAAACAGTGGGTTTGAAAATAAGGTTCGGCTTAATTTTGACTTAATTGCACAAAAGCCCCAAAACTTTTAATAAATTACATTTTTGCCCCAAATTATGTAAAAACAACAATGTATGGATGAATTCACTTTCTAAGGCTAGGAAATGACTCAAAGTCACATAATTAGCCTTCGTTTGAAATTTGAAGTCATTTCGAGCTAAAACGAATCCGAAACGAGAAGATTTCGGTAAAGTCGTGAAATTACCATAAACAACGGGAAATTCACAGAGAGCGAGCTGAAACGACCACTAGAATTTTGAAATAAGAATTATATTTCTATGAAAGGAATACATTCAAGTCAATCATAGCCTCGTTAAAATCTCGGCAACATAGAAATGCAGAAATGTAGAAAGTTGAGAAACACAGCAAAAATAAAAAGAGAACAGTATAGTCACCGTCGCGTCTAAAGCAACTCTCGGAATTTTTCCGAGGGCAGCACAGCCCTAGATCAATAAATATATGTTATTAGATTAATTAGACAGTGACGGAGATATAATCTGTCAATTTTTTTGACTGAAACCGTCCCACACAGTATTGGAAAATACTGAAAATACGACGGTTCGTATTTTGGTGATTAGCAGTGTCAGAACAATATTATTAGTGGAAAATTTTGACCATGGTGCAGCAATATTAGCTAAATAAGCTGAATTAAAGTGGACCAACCAGATGAGAGATTAGTGCCAAGAGTGAGACAAAAGAATAAGACAAAAATGTGGAGTGAAGAGGCATAGTATAATGATAATGCTCTTCCTTACTTTGAGCCATTGGATGAGCTAATTTTTGAACTAATGGCCAAGATTTGCGCAGCTAATTAATTAAATAATTAATAAATAAAAATCTTAATGGAAATTGAGAAGGAGAGAGAGAGACGGTCGGATTTGAGAGAGAGAGAGAGAGAGAGAAAGTGTTGATTAAGAGCTTGTTAACCAAGCTTCCTATTTGCCTATAAATAGAACCCATACACTTCTTGTTCTCATTTTACACTCTCATTTCTGAAAAATAGAGAGAGAGGCCGAGCAAGAGAGAGAGAGAGAGAGAGAGAGAGAGAGAGAGAGAGAGAGAGAGAGAGAGAGAGGGGAGAGAGTAGAGAAAGAAAAGATTTTTAGAATTAGAGAGAGAGAGGTGGTCGGTTTTTGCAAGAAGGAGAAGAATAGTAAAGGCTTTCAAGCTTCCTAGTCACACTAAGGTAAAGCACTAGTTTTCATGCACTCTAAATTCGATTTTTCCTCCTTGAATACTCTCCTAAAACAAACTTTCTCCTCAGCCCTAGACCACTTAAAGGTCCACAAGGTTTGATCTTGGAAGATCAAACCTTAGAGAAGCTCGGCCATAGTAGGAAAAAAAAAGAAGAGAAAATTGAAGATTTGTGCTTGAGAATTTAGGTAAGTTTTTCAAGAATGACATGCATGGTTGTTTTGATGAATTTCTCTTACCTCTAACCCTCATCCTCTTTGTCTCTCCTCTGCCCTAGACCATCATAACATAAAGCTTTGATCTTGAGGTGGAGAAAGTAGGGGCAAGCCGAGCACAACACATAGAACACCACCAAAATCTCAACTGAGAAAAGTTAGGTATAAAAACCTCTAAACCTTATGATCTCAGTTAGTTTGAGCTTAGTTTTCATTTATGTTAAGCCTCTGGATGTATTTGGTGAGAAATGTTGTAATAACTTAGTTGCATGTTAGCATGCTTGATGGTAGATCCGAGCAAAGCTAGAATCCCTAGCTTTCGAAGCTCGTGTGTGTATGTGCATGGTGTTTTGTGGTGTTGTGTGTGTGTCTCGGCCATGCATGTTTGCTTTGGGCCATTTTTATCTTTTACATGCTTTAATATCTGCCCTTGCATGCTTTGATAAAGGGATGAATGTATTTTTAAAGGATTTAAGGTACGACGATTTCCAACGGATCGTCGTACCGACACCGCGAGAACCGTAGAAAACATGAACTAGGATTTTAAATGATTCCGAACCTAAGCTCTTTGAGAAATTTAAAATGGACTATGAACCTCATCTTCATGTTCTTATTCTCTGCCCTTAATGTATTTAAGAGTTAGAAAAATAGATTTTTCAAAATAAAGACGCTACATGATCGGTTTGGTGAAACCGTAAGTAGTTCGGGAAAATGCGCCGTTTTAAAAGATAGTATGGTGATGAATATTGTAACGCTTCGATGACGGTGAATATAAGGATGATAAATACCCTTAAATACCTAGAAGCTACTGTCCATTTAATGTAATTAGCATGGGTAAAAAGAACGCCAAAGGTCTTGGCCTAAAATGGCGAGTTCTAAACCCTAACGCTAGTGTAGTAACAAAACGACCTTAATATAACTAACTCTATCAACATGGAGTTTTGACGCTTCAATGACGGTGAATATAAGGATGATAAATACCCTTGAATACCTAGAAGCTACTGCCATAGTAAAGAAAGATTTCAAAACCTGAAACGTTGCGTTCTAGTGAAACCAAATATCGAGTTAAACGAACGCTTTGAAATCTTAAGAATTAGAGTAAAATTTGTTAATCCTAAAGCCCTAGAATGAGTAACAAAAAGTGAAAGAGAAAATACGAACATAAAAGAATGTATAATGTATTGTCATGTCTTGTTATGTGATAATACTAGAATAAGACAAGAATAAAATGTTAATACTGCCGGACTTTGAACCGTACGTGTAATGATGCCGGGTTCTAACCCGAGTAAGATTAGGGCTAAAACACAACCGAGCCTTATTGTTGTTAGTTCTAGAAATCCCGAAATAGCACGTGCGGGTCATAGTACCCCGAGACAAGAGGCCAAAACTCCGAGGACTCTTGAGCAGTCCAAATGTTGTGTTATATGTTATCGTTAGAAAACTCCAACGCCTCTTATCTAGTTCCTGATCCTCCAAGAGAGAGATATCATGATGGAACGTAAAAGAATAGAAAATGAAATTAACGTCGATGGTACCTGGCTCCTAGTGAGAGCCGTCCCTCGGGACAATGTCATTGTTGAATATATGAGAGACTTGGCCCTCTCCCCGTGGTGCGGACACTTAGAAAGAAGCAGTTACCATCAATGGATCCCAGACATCAATCGCGTAAGCATAACTTCTACAGCAATGGCAGTAAAAGCAGAACACTAGAAAGAAAGAAAGAAGAGTAGCCTCCAGAAGTGGCAACTCACAGAAAGAATGGTAACAGTAGAGTTTGTTCGTCCCGAGACGATCAGACTCTTTTCATTATTGCATTTTGGTTTGAATGGATTGTATTATTGTTGCATTGCATTGCATATATAAGATAGTATAGTTTGCCCTTACTGAGTTTATTAACTCATTAGTTTCCTTGGTGTTGTAGGTAAGGGAAAAGCTAAAGCTGAACAGTGACAGGACTACGAGCTAGCGGTGGGCAGAGTGTGTGGTATTTTAGAAGACGAAATGAATCCCCGTGGCATATTATATGTTTTTAATTCCGCATTATTTTTTAAGAACATTGTTGTAATATTGAGACCGGGACTGAATCCCGAGGCCCCAAACTTGAGAGAAACGGTGGCTCATTTTTCCTGAACTCAAGAGAAGTCAGGTACATGTGCTTTGACCAAGAAAAGAGATTTATACTTCCGTATTATGAAAAAAAATACGAGCTCGTTATGTTATAAAGTAATTTATGTTTTACGTATTTAAGTAAGATTATAGTAGATAATAGAAAGAAAACCCCTTTGTCGCGGCCTACGGCCTAGCGTTGGGTCGTGACAAACATCGAGGATTACAAAAAGTGGTGGGCATCTAAAAGACCCCGAGGCAAAAGAGGAAAAGATACGAAAAGCCGATGAGAATCATTGGCACGGGTACGGGCGCTTGACTTCCTCGAAGACGTTTCATTCGGGATGGAGAACGTTAAGTTTCCCAAGTGCCCTGTTTGCGCCTGCGAGGGTAGCTTGCTACATCTCAACTTGGAAGCCAGTGCATCTATGAAAGTCCGAGATCCATTGCTGCCTCTTTGACTTAACAAAGTTCTCGAAGACTATGCACTTCTTAAAGTCCGAAACAGTAGTGCAGATCCTTGCCCTAGCCTCGTTGAGATCGGCCTCGGTCTTGCTGAGCTCGGTGTGTGCACCTTTGAGCTCACCCTCGAGTGCTTCGATCCTAGTCTCGTCTGCCACTCTCAACACGTTTTCCTCCTCGAGCGCAGTATCAAAAATAGCCTTCTCAGATAGAAGGCCCTCTTTGTGAACTTGGCACTCATCCTCGAGGGTCTTCCACGCCTCTTCGCGTAATGCGCTCTCCTTGAGTAACTCCCCCAGAAGTTTGGCCACCACCGCGTGTCTTCTTGTAACTCTCCACTTGCTCGAGGCTGCCTGCTGCCATACCCATCGTGTTTGTCACTTTCTTAACAGTGGCATTAGCCACGTAGAGTTCTGCGAACAACTTTTGATTTTGCTTGTGGATGTGGAGTAGGGCTTCTTGACCCTGGGCAAAGATGGCCTCTGTCCTTCGGGAGTAGATCAAATTTGTGAGAAAAGCCTGCAACGGTTAAGAAAGTTAAAATCAAGAATCCAAAATTTGAAAGTTTTCGAAGGAAACATCAAAAACCTTACCCTTGAGAGCATCCACATGCCTTCGCGATTGTCGGCTTGGAGGGGCTCGTCAGACAATCCCTTGAAGCTCTCTTCGGACCAGATCTCGTCCAACATAGGACCGATACCAGTTGCCAAGGGAAACGACCCCGAGAGATTGAAAGAACCTTCACCATAAGGAGTCCCAGCTGGAGGAACCGCAAAGTCATCCAAAGAATACTTGGGGACTTTAGTGGAATCTCTTATCGAGGTTTCTCCAAGCGGTGTATTCGAGGAAGAAGGAGCCGCCCCCTCGCATTGAACATTACTCGCATTCAGAGGTGGAGTTCCCAAAGGAGGAGCACCTTCCATAGACCTTTTTTTCTTGGCATTGTCCCTGATGGAAGGATCGGGGACAAGAGTACTCTGCGTCGTAGGCCCCGAGGTACTCGAGGGCCCAAGGCGACTAAAAAAGTCATCTGTAACGACCGCAACAAAATAGGTCAGTATTTAAAATTCTAAGTACAAAATGTATTGTGATTGTTTTGCAGGTAGGAGCTACTTATCATCATCTCGATGATGGGTGCTGAATGTGCCGACCCAGATATAGCTTGAGCCGGCACCGAAGCAGGCGAAGCCAGCTTCGGTGAAGCATCTGACTCCGCAGGAGTTGGATTGGCACGCTCTTCTATAAGGAAGTCCTCGACACTTAAGTGAGGATCTTCCCTTAAGGCATCCGGAGGATTAGGCATAGCCGAAAGAATTTCTTCGGAGAATATTTCCTCTGCAGCCTTCAGAGCCTCCCGAGCAACTTTATTAAAAGATACTCCCACGGGAGCTATCGTTGAGGAAGTCCTCGGGGGTGCCTGGGATTTCTCAGACTCGGGGTCAACCCAAGTTCGGAGAGCCGGAACATCCTCATTCCCAGAGGGATAAGGATCTGAAATAGTTGGCTTCGAAGGAGCCAGCTCCTTCTCCTTGGTCCTCATCCTCTTCAGAGGTTCCAGAGAAGGTTCCTCCTCCTCGGCCTCTTCTATCGTAGACAGAACAACTGTGGCCGCGGGCTTACATGAAGCTGGCCTCTTCGAAGAAGAGACAGTTTTCTTCCTTTTAAGGGCCCCGGAGGAAGTAAGCTTCTTCGGAGAAGAAGCTACACCCTCTTCGACCGCAACAGAGGATGCTCCGGCCGCAAATTTGGACTTCTTAGAGGCCAGTTGGTATGCGCAGAGTTGGTCCGGGTCCAACTTCATACGAGTGTTGTCCTCATTGACGAAGACCCAGACATCCCTATATTCATCCGGGTACGCGAGGGCCTCAAAATCCACTACCTCTTATCCCTGGACACTAGGGGTCGGACGAACGATTCTGCACGTAACCATGAAGACGTTAGTCGGGGACAGGCAACGAAGAAGAAAGAAATTTATTTTTCTAAATTAAAAACTCACCAACGGGCCGTCGTGTGCTGCCTGTGTCGCCGCATACTTTCTTGCGCTCCGCTATATGTCGCCTCACGCACCGCCGAAAACAACACCCAAAAATAAAAAACAAAAAACAAAAACAGAAATCTACTATAGCTAGGCACAAAAGAGACCTACTACGCGTGGGCACAAAAAAGACCTACTACGGGTAGGCACAAAAAGACCTACTACGGGTAGACACAAAAAAGACCTACTACGCGTAGGCACAACAAAAAAGACCTACTACAGGTAGGCACAAAAAGACCTACTACGGGTGGGCACAAAAAAGACCTACTATGCGTGGGCACAAAAAAGACCTACTACAGGTAGGCACAAAAAGACCTACTACTCATAGGCACAAAAAAGACGTATTGCGCGTAGGAACAACAAAAAAGACCTACTACGGGTAGGCACAAAAAGACCTACTACGGTAGGCAGAAAAAAGACCTACTACGCATGGGCACAAAATAGACCTACTACGGGTAGGCAAAAAAAAGACCTACTACGCATGGGCACAAAAAAGACCTACTACAAGTAGATACAAAAATACCTACTACGGGTAGGCATAAAAAAGACCTACTACGTGTAGGCACAACAAAAAAGACCTACTACACGTAGGCACAACAAAAAAGACCTACTACGGGTAGGCACGAAAAGACCTACTATACGTAGGCATAAAAAAAGACCTACTACGCGTAGGCACAACAAAAAAGACCTACTACGGGTAGGCACGAAAAGACCTACTACGGTAGGAAAAAAAAAAGACATACTACGCGTGGGCACAAAATAGACCTACTTTGGGTAGGCATAAAAAAGACCTATTACGAGTAAAAAATAAATGAAAAAAAAGGTTTAGTTTTCTTAGTGCGACAAGCGCAACACGAAAACTGGGGCTAACATTGGGCCATGATTCGGCCTAAGGCCCAAGCATTATGAGAGTGCGAGTTGACAATGGGCCGACATGACGAAAAGTCCAAGTGAGGATGAAATCGGAGAATCAATAATGTGGCCAGCGATGCAAAGAGCCGACGATGCCGTCTCGGGCAACCTGCAGCCACCAAACGCCGGTGGTCGACAGAAAAGACGGCAGCCGTGGATGGCAGCATGGGCGGTATCTAGCCGCCCGCCCTTCATGCACGCCCGCCTGGCGCGCCACGGTTAGCAACCGGCTGCCCGCTTTCCACGCGTGCCCGCCTGGCACTCCATGAGCGGCAGCCGACCACCGGCCTTCCGCGTGCGCCACGGACAACAGCCGCCTGTCCGCCTACAAGCCACGGGTGGCAGCGAGCCATCCGGCCTCCCGTATGCATCCGTCCCGTACTCCACGGGTGACAGCCAGCCGCCCATCCCCCACACGTGTTTGCCCGTCCCTCGCGCACGCCTTGAACGTATCGCTCGACCTCGTCAAATTACCATAAAGAATACTAAGTTTCCAAATATAGAGTTGCGGACTTTAAATGTATATATTCTGTTTGTGTGACATTGTAAGGCTATAAATAGCCGATGATTATAAGAGAAAGACACGTTGAATAAGACTCATAGAATATAATTCTATTACTCTCAATTCTTTGCCAATTGTAATTTGTTATTTTCTTCATTATTTGTCTTTGTTTTTCCTATTATTTTACACGTGTTAGTTGGTGCGAAAAATTGCATCAACAATAATAATATACTTTTAACTTTATATATTTAATTCTTTTATGTAATAATTATTAATAACTTAATTTTTGAAAACATTGGTCCTTCTTTTTTTTTTTTTTTTTAACCTGACTCAACTCAAAACTTAAAATTGGGCACTTATTGTTCAGTTTGCCTTATATCAATTTTGTTTTTTTTCTTTCCGCTTTTGATTGATTTTATAGATTATTATATAATCATCTAATGTTTTAGATTTGCAAAATTGGTTATATTCCATTAGACTATCAAAAACCTGTGGAAAATACTTAAATGCACCTCATTCTTGTGTTATTGTGTTACCCCATTGTTTTAAACACTACACGTTTGCACTCAAATCTATTGAAATTACGCGACTTTGCACTTTCCGTCCAACTCCGTTTTCTTTTAGAAAAAAAAAAGACCCCCTAAAATGTACCTAATTTTTGTGCTATTGTGTTTAAATGCACCCCATTATTTAAACAATATATGTTTGCACACCAATATATTTAAATTATACGAAGTTGCACTTCCGTCCAACTCTGCTTTCTTTAAGTATGTGGTGCATTTAAGTATTTATTTTCTTAAAAAGACAACGGAGTTGTACGGAAGTTGTAACATCGTATAATTTCTATACATTAGTGTACAAATGTGTAGTGTTTAATACAATGAAATATATTTAAACACCATAGCAAAATGATGGAGTGCATTTAAGTATTTTTTTTAAAAATCCGTAAATCATTGTAGAAATTGTCATTATTGTAGTCATTCTAAAAATCCAATCACACATCTAAATCAAACTAGTTCAGCTACGTGCTACGCACGTGGTTAATACTCAAAAATAAATTATTTATAATTTTAACTTTTTTTTTATAATTGATTAATAAAAAAAATGTCTAGAAATATCACTAATGAAAGATAGTAAATTTATTATTATTATTATTATTATTATTATTAGAAAATAACTTATTTATTAATTGAAAAGGCTATGTTTTTGTATTATTGGTATGCAATGTTGTTTGCAATTTAGAAAATACAAACTGTAAATATCGATATTTTATGTTATAAAAATTATAAACAATTGTTGTGTCACTTAAATTATGGGGAAAAAAATATGTAATAGAAAGTTAATTAAAAAAATGCAGCAATACAGGTGAGGAAAAAAGAGATTTAAATAAAAATTGAAAGAATGAATTGATATTATATATATATATATATATATTAAAAAAATGCAGCAACACAAGTGAGGAAAAAAGAGATTTAAACAAAAACTGAAAGAATGAATTGATATATATATATATATATATATATATATATATAAAGCATGAAGATTTGATATTAGGAAGCGATAGAAAAAAGTAAAATATTGAAAAAAAAAAAAGAAAAAAGGAATTGACAAACCAACAAATACTAACATGAGAAAGACCATAACAAAGTTGGTAAAAAATTGGGGTTAAGAAGAGTAGAAAACTAATACAAAAATGTAGAATTTTGTCAACAAAAACTACACCGGAAAAGAATTGGCAAAAAATTGGGCCAAGAAGATTTAAAAAAAGAAAAAAAAAAAAGCATACTAAGGTCAAAATAATGATATTTTTATCCAGTAATAATTTTTGGAAAATATAATTTAAAAATATATAAAATCATAATACATAATAAAAAAAATACATCTACAAATAGATTATATGAGAAAGTTTGTGAGAGGGTGTATAAAAGTTTTTTCTTTTGTTGGGGGAGTTGAGAGATATAAGCATTTAGAAGTAAAAAAATAAAAAAAATAAAAGGAGAAATAGAATAATAAAAGGGAAAAAAATAAATAATAAAAAAGAGAGAATGAAAAAGAAAAAGTACAATAAAAAAAAACACATTGATGACCAACTTGTATATTGGCTTTTCTTAATAATAATAATAATATGGATTCCCTGTATGTCTTTATTTAAAATCAATAAACAAAAACACATGCATTCTTTTTTTTTTTTTTCAAGAGGTTAACTTAATATATTTATAGTTGGTGTAAAATTTGAACCAACGACGATCCACACTTCTGAAAGTGATGTGGTAATTAAAAATAATATTTTTGATCGGAAAAGACAGAGTAGTTTTTAGAGTGGTTCGGCCTTCTTCCGGAGTAATAACCTACGTCCACTTTTAATTGTATTTCTCAGAATAATTTCCAACCTCCTTCCCCCAGCTCCGTCCTCTCCTTTTTGTAGGTGAAGAATGACGGTTACGTAAAGGGGAAGGCACAATCACATCAATCTCAGGATTGATTTACTAACTCCATGAGCAGTTATCTTCTCAGGCTTTACAGTCAGATCAATCCCGGAATTTACAGGATTTGTTACTTAATGTCCCACAATCGGGGTTATATAAACAGTACAAAAGAAGGACCTAAAATACAACGCACGAACTCCATCTTCGATCAGGGGTCACCAACTTCACGGGTCGAGCCTTCTGTCTCGAGCGAAGTCCTTACTTCCTCTCTAAGATTAGCTTCGCGGGGACAGATCATCTTCGAGGATCCGCAGCCTTCTTGTTCGTCAATCCCTCTCTGAGGGTCTTGTCACAAAATTGACACCACCTTTGGTAGTGCTTCTCCAGTTTATCTTCGTGGGTGTAGTATCGAGGATCATCTTCGACGATCCTCGTCTATTCTTCATCCGGGGAAGCTCCTGTGATGATGTGGCATTGCTTTGCTTTTGGAGTCGGGGGCTTGTGTTTACGTTAAATGCTCCTCGGTGACTCCGCCCTCAAGGTTATATTCGCTGACGAAAAATCACTTATAACATCTGCCTCCCAATCCAAAAGGTGTGAATCATGCCCTTTGGGATTCCTTTCTAGGGAAGTTTCCCTTCTGAAAAGTTGCTACTTTTGATAGATCGGCATTTAATGTTCTGATACCTTTTGGAATTCCTACCGTTTCGACGGGATTTCCTGACGTCAAGTTATGATGAGATTTTGATCAAAGATCCCTGACCGTTAGATGATAAATAAAAGATGCGAATCAGACGGTCCAGATTTACGTTCGAGAGAGGAGGCGAAAGGGTGCGAATAATGAAGTTTCGCGTCCCTTCATTACCCTCAACGCCTATAAATCTCTTCGTCCTTCCTGTTTTCTGAACTTTTGAATTTTCGTGCCTCCAATACTCTCTGAAACTTAAAAACTCTCCAAGTTCTTAAAGATTTTAGAGATTTCATCTGATTCCTCCGGAATCGGCGCCGGAAAGCTAGTTCGATCTTCGACCGCACTCTTCTTCTAACTATCTGGTAAGTCTTCCAGACTCATCTTCAACCCTTATTCTTCGTATGGTTTAGGGTTTTAAGTAGTTTTTTGGATTTTCGCAAAAGTGCGATTTTAACTCAGCCATTTTTCTTTTTTCAGAAAAATGTCCGACGGTTCCGCATCATCCTCCTCTGGGGCCCGGTTTGGGTCGCAACCTCCATTTGAGCGCTCGGAACCAACGCCTCCAGCTTCGCCAGTGGCGTCTCCGCCGCCTTCGGCTGCAGAGATGGAATCTTCTTCAGCACGTCCTCTGTCTTCGACAGTGGAGTAGGAAAAGAAGAAGAAGAGGCCGAGGAAGTCCTCTGTCGCTCGGCCATCTTCCCCGGTGACTTTGGAGGACAGCCCAGCTTCGCAGTTCTCTTGAGCCGCAGCTTCAAGGCCAGACTTCTCGGGCCCTGCTCCACGGATTACCGAGGCCAGATCTGTGCAGACGCCCCAAGCGACAGCTGCTCCGCGACCTCCATCGGGCTTGACAAAAGTCATGGCAGACGAGACGATCCTCATCGTGTCCTCGCCATCGATTGTCGTGGAGACTAGGGTTTCCTCGAGCTCAGAGACGGATGTGGAGCACGTGCAGAACCAGTTTCACTTGCCCGCAAACATAACTACCAGGGCGATGACTGTGGAAGAACGCTCAAATCGCCCCCCATATCCGCTGGTAGCCTTCAACAAGGCTATGATGAAGCACGGGGCTCGGCGGCCTCTGCATCCCCTGGCTCGGGGAGTGCTCACGCACTATGGTTCTTTCCCCGATCTAACTGAATCCGAATGCCTACAAGATCATGGCGGGGATGCATATTTTGTGGAGGCAGCTGTTCGAGGTTGACCTCTCCGTGGAGGAAATTTGGTACCTCTACAAGCCTTCCAAGAAGAAATCTGAGGTTGGCTACTTCTTCTTGGCCTCGTGGGAGAAGAAGAAGATCATGATGAAGAACTTGTCTTCCTCCTGCGAAGGGTGAAAGGACAAGAACTTCTGGGTCGGGAGAAACGTTAACCCATTTAGTTCTGTCACAGAAGCTCAATGCATCCTGAGGAGCTACACGGTCTCAGACGAGTTTGGTGAGTCTCAAGCCTTCGAAAAATTTCTTTTTCTTTTGTCTTCGTTGTTTGTCCTTGACTAACATCTTCGCTGTTATGTGCAAAATCGTTCGTCCAGCCTTCGGTGTCCGGGAATCAAAGGCAAAGGATCATGAGAGCCCTCGTCGTCCCGGACGAGTATAGAGATGTCCGAGTCCTCATCAGCGTGGACAATCTAGTCACCTACGGGTGGAGGTAGGCTCTAGAGAAGACTCGTCATCGGCCTCATCTGTCGAAGACACAGGCGTAAGAGCCAACTTCTTCGAAGATGGCTCCGTTGGATCCTCATCCCTTCGGGAGTAAGGATGTTCTGATTTCTCAGACTGCGGTTCCCCCCAAGTCTGAGAACTCTCAGGTGCCCCCGAAGGCTCCCTCGACGATGGCTCCCGAGAGAAGCCCTTTTGATGAAGTTGCCCGGGAGGCACTCAAGGTTGCAGAGGAGATATTCTGCGAAGAAGATACCTCGGCTATGCCGATTCCTCCTACGGCCTTGATGGAAGATCCTTCTTTGAGCGTCGAGGACTTCCTTGGAGAAGAACGTGCAAATCCAACTCCTTCGGAGTCAAACGCTCCATCGAGGTTGGCTTCGCCTGCTTCGGTGCCAACTCTAGCTACGCTTGGGTCGGCTCCTTCAGTACCCATCATCCTTGACGATGGTAAGTAGATATTTCCTGCAAAACAAAAGTGTGAGATAAAATAACTGAAATTCAAAAACTAATATGTTGCGTTGATGACGTTGTAGATGACTTTTTCAGTCGGCTTGGGCCCTCGCCTGCTCCGGGGCCTTCGACTCAAAGTACCCTCGTCCCCGAACCTTCCACCGCGGACAAGGCCAGGGGAAAGCAGCCTGTGGAAGGTACTTCTCCTTCGAGAACTCCACCCCCAAAGGAAAGCAATGTTCAGGGCGAGGATACGGCTCCATCGGCCTCGAAGATAACAGTTGGAGACACCTCGAAGGACTCCACAGAGATCTCCAAGGATCCACTAGACGACTTAGTGGTTCCTCCAGTCGAGGCTCCTTATGGTGAGGGATCTTCTATTCCCTCAGGGTCATTTCCTTGGATCGTGGGTCTCGGTCCCACGCTGGATGAGGTTTGGTCCGAGGAATACTTTAAGGAGTTGTCTGACGCGCCACTCTAAGCCGGTAACCGAGAAGGCATGCGGATGCTCTCGAGGGTAAGATTTCCTATGCTCTTACAACATTTCTGTCTTATCTCCTCGATCCTAACCTTCTTAAATGATGTAGGCTTTCCTCGCGAATTTTGTCTACTCCCGATGGATGGAGGCCATCTTCGCCCAGGGTCAAGAAGCCCTGCTTCACCTCTGCGAAGAAAACAAGAAGCTGGTTTCTGAACTCAAGAAAGTTTCTTCCAGGACGAATATTTCATCCGAAATGATAGAGCTGGCAAATAATAGCCTTAAGAAAATGGCGAAGTTCAGGAGGAGTCACAATGAAGAGGTGGCCAAACTCCAGGAGGTATTGCATAAGGAAAGGCATCTCGTGATGAGGAATAGAGGATCCTCGAAGAGGAACCCCGGGTTCATAAAGAGGACCTTGAATCTAGAAAGGTCGCTGTTAAGCTGGCGATCGATGAGGAGAAAGGGCTGCGATTAGCGGCCGAGACTAGGATCGAAGCACTTGAGGGTGAACTCAAAGACGCACGTAGTGAGCTCAGCAAGACCGAGGCCGATCTCAACGAGGCTAAGGCAAGGCTACGCACTGCTGTAGCGGACTTTAAGAATAGGCATGGCTTCGAGAATTTTATTGAGTCAAAAAGACAACAATGGGTCTCGGACTTCCACAGAAGCACTGGCTTCCAGGTCGAAATGCAGAAAGCTACCCTCGCGTGTGCTAACAGCATGCTGGATAAGCTTAAAGCTCTTCATCAAGAATGGGACATTGTCGAGGAAATCAAACGTCCATTCCCACTTTCGCACCAGTAACTGTCTTCTCGGCTTTTTGTATCTTTTCTTCTTTTGCCTCGGGGTCCTTTAGACGCCCACCTTTTGTAATCTCCCGGTATTTTAATCCACCGAAGCTGACTCTGCCAGCTCCGGCACTGATCCCAACTACACATGAGTCGGAACGTTCAACCCCGATAATATTGGATGAGGGTAAATAGCTGTTATCTGCAAAATAAACACAGGATGCAAACAATAAAAAATAAAAATTGAAACATTGACTTGTTTTGCTTTGCTGCTTTTAACTGACACGATCGAGTCCTCTGGGATCAATCATGTAATCATAAGTCGCATCCTCTTCGAGGATCACAACCCAAATCATGCTCTTTCCGAGGGTCATAATAAAAGCAAATTAAGCGATTTAATTAGGCCGCAACTTGAACATACTCTTCTTCGAAATATGCTCTAAGTCACTTTTGGTTCTTTCTTCTCTGAAGGATTATCCCGAACCAAGCTCCTTCTTCGAAGGAATGACCTTAACCAAATCTAATGACTGATGAAATTTGAAAGTACCCTATTACTCGCATCGGTCTCCTGATGCCTCTGAATAGAGTGTGGCCTTTTTACTTTTATACTTTAGTAATCAAACTTAGTCCAATTTTTCAAAATTTTCCTTAGTTTTTTCATACCTCGAGGTTCACCCTTTAAGCATACTTGGGTCTCCTGACTTCTTCGAAGCATAGAATGGTTCTAGGAGAAAATCAACCAAATGCTTCCCAAGTTAATCCCCAAACAGGTTAAGACCTGACAAGAAAAACCTCTGTGCAGCAGGAAGCTTCAACGATTAAAGCCTACGTAAGCCCTCCGGACTCATGCATTCTAGCCTCGCACGTTAAAAAGTACCTATAGGGCGCACCTATTTCTTTATAGTACCAGAAGGATCCCCGATTCCATCGAATAGGTACACTTTCGGCAGCTTTAGTCGATCGGGGATGGGAGCAGCAAGTAGATCTTCAGTTAGGGGAGTGAAATCCCCGTCTAAAATTCCATCACTGGTGGTCCCGTCTAAGAGCCCTCGGAGACGCTCGATCTCCTCGGGCGAGAACTCCTAGGTAGTCAGGGTCTGCCAGCTAGTGGTGGTTCTGGCCAACCCATCGCAGAGTCGATCTACGATCAGGGATTGCACACCTCTGATGTGGACCCTGGATTGTGCAAGGGAACGTCTTACTGGGTCCCGCAGAAATGGGCCCAGTCTGTCAAAGATAGAGTCGGACCGGGCCAGATCTTTAACTGTGGCGGTAGCCGTTCTGACTCCGCGGACCACCGGCGACCGCGCACCTCTGGTACCGGCCGTGGCGATGGCTGCCGCTCCGACTTCGCGGGCTGTGGTGACGGCGGCCGCTCGTCGTCGTTCTAGGGTTGCGAGGGTTACGGGTATCAAAAATCTGACCCGTGAGCAGAGTTTTCCTCTAGGTCGGCCTCGGTGGTGCCTCCGGCAGCCACTTCAACCTGGCCTTCTTTTTCTCCGCCCGGAGCACATCTGCTTGCTCCCTATCAGTAAGAAGCAGCGGCTGGCTTTGGTTTCGAACCAAAGTCTCCATCAGGCCACTCATCCGCGCCATGGATTTCTCCATGTTCTTCATCCTCTGCTCGAGTTGTTCTTGCTAAAAGGACATTGGGTTTTTTCCATTACGTCTAGTCATCGGCGCCATTGATCTCCGATCAAGGGGCGATGAAAACTTCTGGAAAATATTGGAATAAAAAACTGGAAAGAAAGCGAAGCGGCCCTCCTTCTAGCGTCAAGCTGTTGGTATAAAATTTGAACTAACGATGATCCACACCTCTGAAAGTGATGTGGCAATTAAAAGTAAGATTTTTGGTTGGAAAAGACAGAGAAGTTTTTAGAGTGGTTCGGCCCTCCTCCGGAGTAATAACCTACGTCCACTTTTAATTGTATTTATCAGAATAATTTCCAACCTTCTTCCCCCAGCTCCGTCCTCTCCCCTTTGTAGGTGAGGAATGACGGTTACGTAAAGGGGAAGGCCTCATCACATCAATCGCAGGATTGGTTTACCAACTCCATGAGCAGTTATCTTCTCAGGCTTTATAGTCAGATCAATCCCGGGATTTACGGGATTGGTTACTTAATGTCCCACAATTGGAGTTAGATAAATAGTACAAAAGAAGGACCTAAACTACCGCGCGCGAACTCTATCTTCGATCAGGGGTCACCAACTTCGCGGGTCGAGCCTTCCGTCTCGAGCGAAGTCTTTACTTCCTCTCCGAGTTTAGCTTCTGGGGGAAGGATCATCTTCGAAGATCCGCGGCCTTCTTGTCCGTCAATCCCTCTCCGAGGGTCTTGTCACAAAATTGACACCACCTTCGGTGGTGATTCTCCAATTTATCTTCGTGGGTATAGTATCGAGGATCATTTTCGACTATCCTCGTCCATTCTTCATCCGGGAGAAGCTCCTGTGATGACGTGACATTGCTTTGCTATTGGAGTCGGGGGCTTGTGTTTACGTTAAAAGCTCCTCGAGGACTCCGCCCCCGAAGCTATGTTCGTTGACGAAAAATCATTTATAACATTTAGTATTGTTAGAAAATTTTAAAAAAATACTTATAAGTATAGTTAATAAGTATCTATATATGATAAATAGGAGAACAAAAAGATGAAAAATTGAAGTTATTCTTACAAAATTGGAATTTAAAAATTAGTCAAAAGAATGTCAAAAGTTAATGAGAGGATTTGGCTTTTAGCCATTTTTAGGCTAATGTTTCAATAATTTAGCCATAGTTTGACGAAATTAAGGAATTAGTCATCTTTATCATGTAATAATTTTTGATACACGATAACTAATTTCTTAATTTTGTGAAATATTGACTAATCTTTAAAAAAATAACCAAAAACTTGGCTAAATCCTTAAAAATCTCAAAGTTAATAATAATAATATATATATATATGATGTTAAAGTAATTAAATGTTTTTTTTTTGCCATTTGCAAAAAAAAAAAATTGCTTGAAAAAACGTATAAAATATTTGAAATGGATGTGTTATTGAGTTTATGAAGAAAAAAAAAGACTCTAAAGCAATTAAATATTAGAATTAAAAAATAATATAAAATTTGGTAAAATTTAATAATAGAGTGTAAGAAAAAATAAAGAAAAAAAATCTGAAAGTAAGTTCAAGATAATAGAATGTTTGAAGCAAGTGAAAAAAAAATGAGATTTTTAAGGATTTAATTAAACTTTTGGCTATTTTTTTTTTAAATTAGTCCCAATTTCACGAAATTAACGATTTAGCTATATATACGTGTAACATAATATATTACATGTACGTGTAACATATTATATTACACGTTTTGTCATTCTAGGATTTAATCCTAGAGACTTTATCTTTATCTTTAAATTCTTAATTATATTACAACGACAATTAATAGATATTCTATTACATTGTATTACGATTTCAACTCCCGTCGGTAACCAAACACCACCTTATATCTTTTTATTTATTTATTTATTTTCTTATTATTACCATACCCAAGTCAGACGGTCCCCGAAAGAAAGGAACCATTGATGTTATAATTTCAACGGAGAAATGGTCAAAATGACATAACATAAAATCAAAATTTATAAAATGACTTTTTCTTTTTTGATTTTTTTCTTTTATTTAAAACATATGATGTGGTATTTTTAAAAATTTAATTATCTGTTAATGAGTCTCTTAATTAAAGAATTAAAATTAAAAATAAAACCCCATCCCCTTCCCCCTCTCGACTATTCCCGAGTTCCCCCTTCAAAGAAAAAAGAACACTCCCTCACGAACAGAGCTCCGCCCCAACCGAAAACCCCCAAATCGCAGCCATCCCCCCCCCCCCCCCCCCCCGTCGCACTCTGCTCTTTCTCCCTTGCACTCGTCTCCGTCTCCGTCTCCTCGGCTTTTTCTCGGTACGGGCTTTTTTTTTTTTTTAGGGTTTCCATAGCAGAATTTCCCTTCCATAGCACCTGCGAATTTTTTTTTAGGGTTTGCAAAAAACGAAATCTGTTGTATGTTTTACAAAAACAAAATGTATGTGGCGGGAAATGGTCGCGACCAATATTTACCGGCGCGCGTCGGATTGGTTAATCGTTCGCGTGACCAATTTTGAATATATTTGTTGTTTGCAGTATTAGTCGTTCAGTTATTAGTCGTTCGCAGTATTAGTCGTTCAGTTATTAGTCGTTCAATTATTAGTCGTTCAGTTATTAGTCGTTTATTTATTAGTATTAGTCGTTCGTTATTAATATCAATATTAGTCGTTCAGTATTGGTCGTTCATTTATTATACCAATAAGAAAAAGGGGCAGTTTTATAGCCGGTCGTTCGCCAGGCGAATAGAAAAAATTAGCGCACTTTTAGAGCCAATCGTTTGCCAAGTTCGGGTGAACGATCGCCAGAAGAAGAGAAAAAAAAAAAAAAGGCATTGGCATGGCCGGTTGTTCACCCCAACTTGGCGAACGACCGCTCAAAAAAAAATATGGCTGCTTCATAGCCGATCGTTTGCCAAGTTGGGGCGAACGATCGGCAGAAAGAAAAAATGTGCAGTTTCATTACCTTTTTAACTTCTTTAAATTTTAGCGCTCTATGCAGAAATACGACAATGACGTCCTAAAACACTGCAAACTCGCCCGTATCTGCAAATGTACTACAATAAAAAATTTTGCTCATAATGAGGTAAGAAATTGATCTTTATCAGTGTGGTTGTTCGGCCATTGATTGCTTTTGTTGAAAGCTGAATTTATTATTTTTTGTTCTTTTTGGCAGGTTCTTCGCAAGGTATATGCAACACAACTTCCACCATTTCGCATGGAAATGACTGGAAATGCGTCTTTTTCAGTGAAAATCACAATTCACTCTCGAGTAATGTGTTGCGGATGATTAAAGACAATCTCAACGCAAACGAGTTAAGTGTTTTTCGTACATACAATCAGCTCGGGCATTTCATTGATTGGCCTAAGAAGGGGATTTCTGAGGACAATTGGTCCATTATCTTCTGCAACGGAAGCTTAAAACATCAAAGACGCAGGAGATATGCTTCGCAGTTGGAGGAAAACCAATTAGGTTTTCATTAAAAGAGTTTGTATTGACGTCTAGATTGAAGACCGGGCGTCGACCTTCTGAGTCAGATTTAGAAAGAGTTACAAAAGACGAATGTCTGAAGGATGAACTTTTTGGAGTATGAGCCCGAGTGACATTAGATCAACTTAAGAAAAAGTTTGTAAGTATGGATTCAGAAGCTAGGAGTAGAAAAAAAGTTAGGGTAGCATTTGTTTATTTGCTGGCCGGGTTTTTGATGGCATAGGACCCCAAGAAGAACATCGATCCATTGTATTTCCAAATTGTCATGGATCTAGAGTTATTGAATCGTTTTCCTTGGGGTAATTTGAGTTTTGAGGTCATTGCCGATTACTTGAGCGTTGATTTGAAAGCCAAGTATGAAGATAGACAGAAGACGAAGAAGACCGCACCGGAGAAGAATAACTTTTATGGTTGCACGCACATATTTCAGGTTCGATCTTCTTTGTTTTTATACTTTGATTTTGTTTGATTGATGGATTTTATAATTGAATGTGCTGGAAAATTAACTTTGAGAAATGATTTTTTTTTTCAGGTTTGGGCAATTTAGGCAATCCCGAAGCTAGGGGATATTATTGCCAAACGTGTCCATCCGAACAGATTGCCTCGTTGCCTGCGATACGAATCAACCAGCATTGTGACTTCTAAATCTCTACGACTCAGAGATATATTGGAAGACCCGAGGTACACAAAGATGTAGTTTAATACAAATTTAATACCGCGCGACCAATAATTATATAGCGCGACCAATGCATTTGAACTACGCGATCCTTTTATTAGAGATTGGTCGCGCGTTTTAAATTTAGTTAGTTGTTTGACATTTTCTTATTTTTATTTACTATCTTCAATGATAACAATTATTTTATTATTATGCAGTTGACTGTTGTTTCTATTTTTGAGCCCTCTGACGAGGAAAGACAACAACGATACTATGTCAGCTTTCAGATGCCGCAGGATGATACTGATGATACTGTCAACTGGCTGACAGAATTATTGTCCGAAGGAGTCATGTTGTGCTCATCTCCAGTGGTAACAGAACAGTAGAAAGAGGACGGTCAGCCTGGATCGACTCCTCCTCGTCATCCTGCATCAACTCCTCATCGTCAGTCTGCATCAGCTCCTCGTCAGCCTGCATCGACTCCTCCTCGTCGGTCTGCTGCGACTCCTCCTCAGCCTGCATCGACTCCTTCTCGTCAGTCTGCATCGGCTTCTCCTCAGCCTGCATCGACTCGTCCTCATGAGCAAATGGAGCATGCTGAGGAGAGAGAGGTTGAACGTAGTTTCCCCTCTCCGGCTCAACACTATCATGATAGGAGTCCTCTTCCTACGCATGGTACTGTACATAGAGGCATTGATGTACTCCGGGCATATATTGACGCTCGGCTTAGTACGACGGAAAGACAAAATCAGGAGCTCGTGTTATAATTATTGATTGACCTATCCTATTTTTATTGCAGCACATGACGAGCTATTATGTGTCATCTGACGTAGGATGGCAAAATACACGTCACAGTTCGCCAAAGGCGCTTGCGTTTTGAGCGACGAATTTTCTCAAGCCTTGTATGGGATATGGGCTGAGATCGGTAAACCTCCCCACGACTACGAATTCTCCGATGTCATTCTGGAATATACAATCAGGGTTAGACCACAACGGGGAAGGGATTGGTCCAAGTGCACAAAATTTTACATCCCAGTGAATGTTAGAGGAAAAAACCACTGGATCTTAGCAGTGGTTGAGCTTCTAAGTTGGAAAATTGTTCTCTATGACTCAATCCCGTGGTTGAGTGGATCTAAGGAGTTAGAGCAGCATAAGATGCCATACACCACTATTTTTCCCCTACTATTGCAGAGAACTAGAATGTTTGAAAGCTACAAGGACAAATTCAATCGCGATATGAAATTAGCAAGCGCCTCCAGGTCGATTGTATCAATCAATGCTCAAACGTGAGTGTACGATCCATTTATGCTTTCATGTTCAATTAAGTATATTGTCTTGTCACATTTCAATACTATTTGTTACCTTTTGTATTGCAGGGGAGATTGCGGGGTGTATATGCTAAAAACTTGTGAACTCCTCTTATCGAGTATGCTGCTGTCTCACGGTCGTCACCTAAATGACAAAGTCATGGATACAATCCGGATAAAATATGCAATCGATTTATATACTTATTCTTGTTCCTAGTTTTTATGTAATATTGACATATATTCTGCCAATGTTTCTTTAGCGCGACCATTTTACAAACTCGGCGACCATTATTAATCGTTCTTTCACCAATAGTCGTTCAGTTGAATAATATTGGTCGTTGACCCATATTGGCCGTTCAATATTTACAACATGCTTTCATTTTTTTAAATCTTGCAATAGTTAGAGAAACACAAATAAAAACAAATAATTTTTTTATTATAAAAATTAAAGCGTGACACACTATTTAACATAAAATAATTACTTTTGAAACTTGGTTTTTTTTTTCTATTAAAATTTAAAAGAGCAATATACATTGGTCGTTCGCTAATGGATATTAGTCGTTTAATTACCAATAATGGTTGTTCAAAGACCATTATTGGTCGTTCTTATTTGTATTTTTTTTTTTACTTTTAAATGCCTTTTTGTAAAAAACTAAAATGAAAACTTTAAATTGTTAGGGAATAAAAAATAATAAAAAATAATTTAATTAAACAAATAAAAGTTGTGACACACTATTTACAAAATTATATAAGTCAAATCAATATTTACAAAATGCTTTCATTTTTTTAAATCTTTCAATAGTTAGAGAAACAAAAATAAAAACAAATAGTTTGTTTTTTTATTATAGAAATTAAAGCGTGACACACTATTTAACATAAAATAATTACTTTTGAAACTTGTTTTTTTTTCCTATTAAAATTTAAAAGAGCAATATACATTGGTCGTTCGCTAATGGGTATTAGTCGTTCAGTTACCAATAATGGTCGTTCAAAGATCATTATTGGTTGTTCGTAATATTATTTGTATTTTTTTTGTACTTTTAAACGCCTTTTTGTACAAAACTAAAATGAAAACTATCAATTGTTAGAGAATAAAAAATAAAAACAAATAATTTAATTAAACAAATAAAAGTTGTGACACACTATTTTCAAAATTATATAAGTCAAATCAATATTTACAAAATGCTTTCATTTTTTTAAATTTTTCAATAGTTACAGAAACACAAATAAAAACAAATAATTTATTTTTTATTATAGAAATTAAAGCGTGACACACTATTTAACATAAAATAATTACTTTTGAAACTTATTTTTTTTTCTATTATAATTTAAAAGAGCAATATACATTGGTCGTCCGCTAATGGGTATTAGTCGTTCAGTTACAAATAATGGTCGTTCAAAGACCATTATTAGTCATTCGTAATATTATTTGTATTTTTTTTTACTTTTAAATACCTTTTTGTAAAAAACTAAAATGAAAATTTTCAATTGTTAGAGAATAAAAAATAAAAATAAATAATTTAATTAAACAAATAAAAGTTGTGACACACTATTTACAAAATTATATAAGTCAAATCAATATTTACAAAATGCTTTCATTTTTTTAAATCTTTCAATAGTTAGAGAAACACAAATAAAAACAAATAATTTGTTTTTTTATTATAGAAATTCAAGCGTGACACACTATTTAACATAAAATTATTACTTTTGCAACATATTTTTTTTTCTATTAAAATTTAAAAGAGCAATATACATTGGTCGTTTGCTAATGGGTATTAGTCGTTTAGTTATCAATAATGGTCATTCAAAGACCATTATTGGTCATTCGTACTATTATTTTATTTTTATTTTTACTTTTAAATGCCTTTTTGGAAAAAAATAAAAAAAAATAAAAACTTTCAATTGTTAGAGACTAACAAATAAATACAAAAAATTTAATTAAACAAATGAAAGTTGTGACACACTGTTTACAAAATTATATAAGTCAAATCAATATTTACAAAATGCTTTCATTTTTTTAAAAATCTTTCAATAGTTAGAGAAATACAAATAAAAGAGCAATATACATTGGTCGTTCGCTTATGTGTATTTGTCGTTCAATTATGAATACTAGTCATTCGCTAACCATTATTGGTCGTTCGTACTATTATTTTTACTTTTAAATGCCTTTTTGAAAAAAAAAATAAATGAAAACTTTCAATTCGTTGTTTTTTATTATATTGGTCGTTGAATGACTATTATTGGTCGTTTTTAATTATATTGGTCGTTGAATGACCATTATTGACCCTTTTTAATTATATTGGTCGTTCTTATATTATTGGTCGTTTTTAAATTTGACGTTTTTAATTATTGGTCGTTTTTTATTATATTGATCATTTTTAATTATATTGGTCGTTCCTATATTATTGGTCGTTTTTAATTATATTGGTCGTTTTTTATTATATTGGTCGTTCCTATATTATTGGTCGTTTTTTATTATATTGGTCGTTCCTATATTATGGGTCGTTTTTTATTATATTGATCATTCCTATATTATTGGTCGTTTTTAATTATTGGTCGTTTTTTTTATTATATTGGTCGTTCCTATATTATTGATCGTTCTTATATTATTGGTCGTTTTTAATTATATTGGTCGTTGAATGACCATTATTGGTCGTTCCTAGAGAATTTTTATTATTGGCCGTTCAATGCCAATTATTGATCGTTCAGTTACCAATGTTGGTCGTCCACTTTTCATATTGGTCATTCGTAGTCATTACAAATACAACTAATTGTCAAATAAAATAATTAACATAACATTAGTCAAATTCAAATTAAACATTAGTCGAACTCTGTGTACTCGGGCATCGTTTCGCATTGTGTCCTAACGCACCACATAAACTACATTTGTAGTTCTTCTTGGGCAGCTCTCCTTGAGAAGAAAACCGAGACATTCTCGGTCTTCCTCTTTTCGTCTCCATATCAGGCTCTAACGCTTTCATTGCTCTAATTGCTACAGGGATGTTGGTCCACTCCTTTTCTGAGGGGACGGAATATATGGTTTCTGCATATGCCAACATAAAATACTGAACATTATAGTATTCAAAGCGGAGAGAATATGCAACTTCACCAGTGTTGATGGGTTGAAATTGTCCTGCTGCTGCTATGGCATGAATGCATGGAAGCTTTTCAACCTCAAAAACTTTACATCTGCAGCTCGTTGATCTTAAATTGATAATTGTGTCGAGGTCCCCGCAAATCACATGATATTCATTCTCATTCAATTGGCGTGGCTTTAATGAACCTGCATTATCCCATCTATTTCTGATAAGAGTTTCTCTTCTCGGTGTAATTTTTCCTGTCATATTCAAAGAATCTCGACGACGTTCAAAGAACCACTGTCCTATCATGTACAAGGCAAAATCAATCAACGCAGTTATTGGATACTCTCTTGCCACCCTCATCATATTATTCACTGTCTCAACTATGTTAGTTGTCATAACTTCATACTTGTTGCCTTGGAAGTGAGCTCTTGACTATTTTTCAAACCCCACCTCCTCCTCTAAATACTTAGCCACCCTGGGGAATCCTTGACGCAGCTCATCGAAGTATTTATTAAATTCTTCAACACGGTATGCTTCTGCTGCTCTTTTATATATTCCAATTGAAGCACCACTTTTAAAGCGATGCCTAATATTCATTGAAACATGCCAAAACATGCTCCATGCTTTGCCAAAAGATAAATACTCCTTATTACGTATTGGATGCTTTGATTTCTATCAGAAATGAAACACAACTCTAGTTCGTCAGGGACTAACTTCTTCAACTTCTCCAAGAACCAAGCCCATGATGCATTGTTCTCACTATCAACTACCCCCCAAGCAATCGAGTACGAGTGATACTCACTATCTTGCGTGGCTGCAACAAGTAACACTCCTTTGTGCTGGGTTTTGATCCAAGCTCCATCTACATAGATAACTTTTCTCATGAATCTGAACCCTTTGATTGCCGCTCCCAAAGCCATAAAGAAGTACTTGAACTTATTATCAGAATCTAGTTCAATATGGCTGACTGTGCCTGGATTGACTTCTTTTAAAACATGACAATAAGAGGGGAGCATGCCAAAACTGTGTTTAGGCGTCCCTCTGATGAGATGTGCAAATTTTCTTGTCTTCCACACCTTCCAGTAACTACATTGAACTTTTAGCTCTTCACACACATATCCCATGAGAACCTTTGCTTTGGGTGTTTCCTTGATGTTCGTGAAGTGTCCCTGCATGCGAGCTCCAATAACACGACATGATGCTTGTCTATGGTGGATTGATCGGTTCATCAACGTACAAGAGTGAAAACCATTGTATTAATGAATAACAAAGAAATTTGAGTTAGGCAATTTCCTAGCACGTAATCGCCATAAACATTTATCATCAACGCACCTAACTTCCTTCAGTGTTTTCGTTGATTTATGCGTCTTCATTTCAAACTTTCCATTAATGGCGACAAGGCTTAGCTTTAAATTCAAATCTTCTTTGCTTTCAAAGTGTTGACCCAAAACAAAATCAGATCTATCATGCTTACCATCACCAGAGGAATAAGACCGAAAAATATTTTCTTCCGCCCAATCAAATTGTTGAGATGTGGTATTTTGATCATCAACGAACTGATCATCAACTTGCCGAGGAGACTGAGGCATGCTATCATTTCCTTCCACATCAAATCCATCACCAGGAGTTTGATCAGATAAGTTGGTTGGAGTAGGATTAGAGCATATCACTTCATTGTTATCCTTGATACCTCTGCATATCTGTGGCGGATGGTAAATTGGATTAACCCCGCATATCTACAACAAATCTTGAGAAGCCTCGTTTTCAACATTATCATTCTCTAAAATGTGAAGTCCAAAATAATCGTCGATAAAACACCTCCACCAACATCTAAATTGCTACCATCATCGTCGTTAGCAACACATATTCCTTTATCTTTCCTCGGTTCAAGCACAACGTGTATAGTAATTTCATTTTGATCTTCATAGTGACTTAAGATGTTAGAGATATCATCATCATCACAAATACGGATTGGACAATCATGCTTATTCCACTCACTTATAATCTTATGTGTAATCCTAAGTGTATACCCACTTTCCTTTATGCCTATTCTCTTGTAAATTGTCTCCACAAAATTCAAAAACTTGATGCTTCTATCGACCATGAAGCCCCTTGCCAAACCACTTCCAACCCATTCCCAACAACCGTTAAAGTTTTTCCACTCACCATCGTACTCCAAACTCACAAATATATGGCCCATACCTGTAAATTTAGAATAATTACTTAAAATTTTAAAATTACAACAAAAATTACAGCTGCGAGACCAATATATGGTATTACGTGACTATTACATAACTGTGCGACCAATAAAATATAACTGCGTGACCAATAAAATAAAACTGCACGATCATTTTTTACAAAGTGACCAAAAAACTTAAACTGCGCGACCATTAACACCTACTTTTGGTCGCGCAGTCACGAACCCAGATCTAAACCAGTGAGTTCAAAACTTCATTGTTTCCCTCTCAAACTCAATTATTTCTCACACAGAAGTGAATGTAAGATTTAGCAAAGGGGGAGATAATTAAAGAGAAGAGTCTCCACAATTAAAACAAAAAATAAATATAAGATTTAATTTTAACTTTAATAACCTAAAGGTTCTTCTTTGCACTAAATGAGAGTAAAGGTAGGGGGACTCCTCTACATTGCACGCGACAGGACTGTTCTTTTGCTGGTGGGGGGACGAGCTCGGGGAGAAATGAGTTTTTTTTTTTTTTGAGCAAATCGCGATTTTAGTTGAGGAAGGGATAGGGAATGACTCGGACAGAAGGGGAAAATTTAGAGGGAGAGGTTAGTTGAGGAAATTAATGACTTCTCATTTCTTCAACACTCATTAATGACCCTTTTAATAAAAAGAAGTTACTCTGCAAATAAAAATATTTAAAAATCTATTTTAATAATTTAAATATCTCTTTTTAAGTTATTTTGCCAAATTATTATCTATACTAAAGTGAAGGGACCGAATGTGAGAGAAACACTGTAGCATGAACAGTAACTAGCACAAACCCAAAAATGCCCCTCTATACTTGCTTTACTTCAGGAATTAATTCTTGGACTTCTCGGTCACTTTAAGCTATAAATTATCCTAATAACGAAGGGCTTTTTCATAAATTTGCAGACCTAAGTCACTTTAGGCTTTCCTCCCAGCCCTTGTTTCATCATTCTCAGCCACTTGCTCTTTTTTTTTTTGCCTCCAAATTCTCTCTCATTTGCTTCGCCGTACGGATTTGTTTTGGCGGAGTCACCGGAGACACTCTTAGTCAAAACAAGACACTCTCTTTGTAAACTAACTCAAACCCTTTAAAGCCCCTTAAACCCTGGTCAAAACGCGCGTTTCGCAGCCCTCTCTCGCCGTCTCTGCTCCCCACAAATGCCGGTAAGGACCTAACATGTTGCTATTTTTTACGGTCTTATTGTCAAGGGTTCCTTCAGGTACTCCTCATCCTCTCAGGGCTAAAAAAAAATGATACTCTTCCCCGTTGTCTGCCACGCCTGCGCCCTCATCTCCTCCGACGTCAACCTCATCTTCTCCTACCACCCTATCTGGAATTGCTCACTCAGCCCTTATTTTAATCTAACTCCTCTTCGTGCCCTTATTTTAATCTAACTCTTCTCGAGGATTTCTTAGCAAAATCACGTATCTTTCCTCATTCTCTCCGCCGCTCCTCTATGTTTTTTTTATTCGTGGGTTTTAAAAAAAAACAAAACAACTCTCATTCCCTTTTGTTTCGAACTCATTTGGGCGTCGATTTGGGTTTCTATGTGGCGGACGATGCTCTCTGTTTTTTCCCCATGGTTTTTTGGCTTACATCCGCCTCTCCAACAAGATCTCCTGCGCGGATCAATCCCGACTCCTTGCGGCCCTCGATTTCTGAGCCCCGATCCCACAACCCCTGACCTAGCACGACAGAAGAGCGGTTAGGCGCACGAAGAGCGTAGCCGGAGAGAGGCAAAGAACGGCGAGGCCAGGCTGAGAGCGTAGCTGGAGAGAGCGTTTGGAGCAATGGAGTGGGCTTTTGCTTAATTTGGTAAAAATTTGATTTAGAATCTGGTCGATTATTATTAAGATTTATATAGATGTGGTTTTGCAGATGGAGGAATGTAGATGGGAAAATAGAGGAATAATGAAGGTTTAACACTACAAGAATCAATGCTTTCGGCAACAACATTTGTCGTTGCGTAATCCTTTTAATGTCATTGGTAAAATTATTTAGCAACAACATTTTCATTTTCAGCAACGACTATGAAGTCGTTGCTAAATGCTTGTTGCTAAAACTATTCAGCAACGACAATTTGTTGTCGATGCTAATAGTTTTCACATTTAGCAACGACTTATCGTCCCTTATATTTTTAAAAATCGTTGCTGATAGTGTCATCAAATAATACTATTTTATTCTTTCAGCAACGACTTATTTTAAAAATATCGTTGATAAAAGTTTAAAAATGTCATTGCTAAAATTCGATAGAAACTTTGTCGTCTCACCTTCAGCAACGACAAAATGTCATTGCTAAAATATATTTTTGATATATTTTTATTTTAAAAAAATTAAATTAAATAATAATTCTAAAATTTAAATTATTATTTATTTTATATTATTGAAGTTACATATAGAAAAACTAATAATAATATTTTTTAAAAGAAATCTTTATTCACATAATATTTATTTAATTATATATATCATATTGAGTCCTCATTAACAACATAATAGTTATCAATAAGTATCAAAATACTAAAACATATAAATAAATAGAGGCTATGATCCTTAGTTAGAATGACTATCATCGGAATCAGCACTATCGTCATCAGTTGGTGAATGTGTTGACGGGTTGATAGTCGAACGCAAAGCGTCTGGAAGATCGAGATCAGCTGGCACAAAGTTCGGATCTACTCGGTTGCAGATTTGTGCCATCCTTGTGTGCTCGAAAAGCAGTCTCTCTATAAATTGGTGGAAGTCTGGACCGATCATAGATGAAGTTATGGCCTCGGTCGACGATGTGGATGTTGGCAGTCTAGAAGCCCCAGGCTGGGTAGTAGAAGGCACATGAACTCCTGCTTTGCGTAAAACTCGCTTTGGGAGTGTAGGTCCGATACCCTTCTTGTGGTCTCGGCCCGAGCTCAATACACTCTCCATAATCTCCTCGTCTGTTCATTGGAGAGTAGGATCTAGAGGAACGCCATCCTCAGGAGGCGTATCACACAATGCTCTTATTCTT